>CP139509.1:229217378-229575794 GCA_021014915.2 Artemisia tridentata subsp. tridentata
TTTTTAAGTCTATCGATCCCGCGGCTTAACGGGCTTCCCTGCGAATCCTACCAGAGTAGTGCTGGATTCTTTCAATCGGGCCTTAGCCGAAGGGTTTAACCGTTCGAATTGGTGTTCATACATTATCTCCATCGAAGCGCCAGGGTCCACGTAGACTCCCTGTATTGTCATCCCTTCCACCTTGGCTTCAATCACAAGTGGCTCGTCCGACATCTTATTCGTAAAGATGGACGGGAAACTTATCGGAAGGTTCATCCACTCTTCTGAGTCTGTCTTTTCTCCTCCTTGAGAGGCTGCTGAGCTTTGGATCATGTTAATAATTTTTCCCTTGTTTCCCTGGTGATTATCCCCTTGGGTGGCTTTTCCTTTTCCTCTGAGACCTTTCAATAAATGGTCTAACTTCCCTGTATTTAGTGCGGCTCTTATTTCCTCTTTGAGCTGCCAACAATCATCGGTATAATGTCCCTTCTCACCATGATAGTCGCAATACCGGTCCACACAATCCTTTTGTATCTTCCCCTTCGTGGGAGGAGGCTGTGGTAGCTTCAGTTGGTGCTCGGTTGCCAATATCTCTTTTGGTGTCTTCGTCAGGGCGCTCAGATCTATCGGCCTTGTCTCATTTCGACAGTTATCAGTGCGGCGAGGATCGATCCGGCTAGAGCTGTCATGCTTCGGGGGAACATAAGGAGCATAGTAGTCACCCCTGCGTCCTTTGAAATCAATCTTGAGGTTATTCCGGCGGCGATCTCCTCCGAAAAGGGGCCTTGGTTGTTGGTCACTTCTGTTGTGGTATGGGTTAAGCCGAGATTCCACTTTCTCTCCCTTCGGCAGTTCTGTTGTCTGGAAAGCCTCTTCGGCACGGATGAAATCATCAATTCTTTCCAACATCTCATCGACAGTCTTAGGGATCTTGTCAGAGAACTTTTTTGCCAATTCCGGGCAGTGGTGACCGTTCAGAAACGAACCGATTTGCATAATTTCAGGAGCGTCTGGGAAATAATTGACCTCGCTCACCTATCTCTCCTTGAAGTCCGGAAGGCTCTCATTAGCCTTCCGGTGAATCTTGTTGATCTCCGTGAGGTCCTTAGTGCTTACCCTTAACATACTAAACCTATTCAAAAACCTCCTCTGAAGCTCATCCCAACTATCAATGCTTCCTGTCGGGAGCTTATCAAACCATCCCTTGGCTTTCCCGTCCAAGGTTTGTTGGAACATTCGACACCATACGGGCATGGGCCATTCTTCGTGATTTCCTGCTCCGGTAAAACGATTGATGTGATCGTCTGGATCAGTGGTTCCTTGGTATAGTTTTAGGTTCGTCGGTATCTTGTGCTTGGGAGATGAGAACTCTATGATCCTTTTCGTGAACGGGCACTTAATTACTTCCTTAAACGGTTTGCTCAAGTCATCGTCCACCTTTTTCCCTTTTCCGTATGGTGACCCTTCAACGTCCTCTTCCTCTGAATTTTCATACTCGTCGCCGAGCCTCAGCATTCTGGGGCTTATCAGGTTGCGATTGCTCGGTTGCTTGAACAACTCTTTCAAGGCTGAAAGATGACCTTCGATTAAGGCTCGGACATCCGGAGAGTCTTGGTCTCCTCCGGATCCACCGGCTTCCCCCGCATTCCGGACAGGGGTAAAAAGAGGTGTAGGACCCGTCATTCCGAACCTCAGGTAGATCGAGCGGAAGGTCCCACGGATGGCGCCAATTTGTTGAAGTAATTTCTTGCAATCACTTCGGACAAATAAAAGAGACCTTTCGGTTGAACTGGCTAATGGTTCTTCCGAGAGGCTTGTGTGTCGATCCCTTCGGCTACTAAGGATCCTTCGGGTATCTGCACACAACAACACGCGTTAGGCTCGCCCCGGGTGTTATCCCAGGACCCACCTCCGGCGTGAGAGTAAGTATTTGGTATTCCGAAAGGTTATGAACAGTAGTATGAAGTAAATGCTAATAAATTAGTTAGTTGAGAGTAGTAAATGAGCTGGGTATTTATAGTGCCCAGCTTCGATACCTGAAATGGCGGCGCCGGGTTTTCAGGAAACATGTCGCTGACATAATCCCGTAAATCCCGGGGCGGCGGCGGCGGTGTCTGCAGCTGCCATCTGTCCAAAAGGTAAACGCCACCTGTCCCATTACTTACAGTGATACTGGCCGGATGAGTCGAGTGCCCTTCGGTATTTCTGGACGACTCCATGTCGTCCTGACGGCCGGTCAAGAATACACATGCAAGCATAAAACATTGGTTATTGAAACTGTGATCAAAATGTGATAAGACCTACTAAAAAAACAAGTAACATCAAAATGAAAAACATAGAATAAAAACTACAAAAAAGATAAGATACGAAAGATGAGTGGAAACTTGAGTTGTATGTGTGAAAGTTTACTTTCAATGATTTATGTTTTTTCCTTTTCAGGTGAAACCCCTGAAAAGCGAAACCCAATCTTTTTAGTGCATTATTCCAATTTGATCGACGTGCACTAAAATGCGTTGTCCAATCGAAAACAAGCTGTATTTTTTCCTCAATGAAACGTAATTTATAATTGATTTCTAATAAATATTAAGGGTGCGTTTAGTTGGGCGAAAACACTCTTGTTTTCCACAAAATATTTTGTAGAAAACAAAGAACACAAAGATCGCGTTCAAATCAGCGTTATCCAACAAAATATTTTGCAAAACACAAAATACCCTATTTCCTAACTTAACAAGAAAAATTACAAAATAAATTTTAATTGTTTTCATTGTTTTCCTTTATAACTCACAACCCTCCTTATCTTTCTTTAAAATAGAAAATACAAAAATCAACTAAACGAGTTTTCTATATTTTCAAGTGTTTTGTGGAGCTAAATTTTCCTTCCAAATTTTTTCAAAACTAGAGATAAAAAAAAAAGAGAATTTTTTCTCCAACTAAACGCACCCTAAAGGTTGCGCCCTCCTCAGAATATTTTGAGTTTTGAACATCACTAGCTACACCGTTAAAATTGCGTATTCGTAGATTATCTAAGTAAAAAACTCGTCTAGTAATATGAACAGGGAGCAAATTGCGTCTTCGTAGATCTTCTTTATTACGTTATAGGCTAAAGTTACAATTTAGCCAATAGCAATCAATAGACATATTAGTATTTGTATTTGTTAACTTATCTTGTGATGATGGATACTAACATAAATTGAATATGTTATTATTTTGTGTTTGTTAATTTCGTGAAAGAAAAAAGGATAATTAACAGTAAATTAGTCCTAAAGTATAATAAGCGGGTACCCGACCCGTGGCCCATTTGACGCCTGACCTTTATATTTGTCCAGGTTTTAACCCTACCCGTATTTATATTCAACTTGTCATCCTTTTAAATGTTGTGCAACTAACTTTTACTTTTGCTATAGTGTATCCGAATTTTTGAATTTTAACTTTTGTGTGTATTCTGTAAATATTTTAACTCTACGTTTTTAACCACCTTATAACAGTTAAGGATAAAAATCGTCATTATATATGAACAAAATACATACAAAGGTCGAAATTCAATAGTTTAGGTATGCATTTATTCACCGTTCGATAACTTTTTCAAAAGCGTACTTACTTATTATTGTAGACCTTACATTTGTAATGATTCAAAACCCTGTTTAAACTTTATCGAACGTGTATTTTCAAAACAACTCATATAGAGGTCGTTCGTTATAACTTGTAACTTTATACCATGAAGTCACACCCCGGATTCCCTTCCGATGCGACCCGATTTGGGGGTGTGACACTAGATCACATAATCAAACCAAATTTGGTATCATGTTGAATGACAGTAACCCCGTAAAATAATACGTTTTATTGGTATGATATTTATAAAGACAAATATATAAATTTTAGGATCGAAAGCCGACAATGGGCCAACTAAGGGCACGTTTGGTAGAGAGAATTTCAGAGATTAGAAATGAAGTAGAGAATAGAATTCAGAGAATAGAAATGGGTAGAGAAATTTAAAGTCAATTCTAGTGTTTGGTAATGGTAGAGAAATTATAAGAGAAAAGAGCAAAATAACATTTCTTGTGTTTGGTATGAATGACTGAGAAATGAGAATGTACAAAAATTACGAAATGCTAATTGATATAACTGAGAATGAATATGTCACACATTGCTCATATAACATCTCATCATATATTATCAATTCAATCCACACTATGATGAAATTACAGTAACTAACAGTTGGCAACATGAACCCATTTCCATAATCAAAATATTCAAATACACAAAACTAAAAGTTACAGACTCCATATTGATAAATAGAAATGGGGAACTTAGCTTCAACTACATAAAACTATACATTACTAGCATTTACGTCATAAAGTAGCTTCATACAAAAGGAGTTAACTAAAGTAACAAGTAGGCTTATACAAAAAGAGCTAGCTGGAAGACCAATATCTTCATATACATAGTGACGCATACTTCCTTGCAACCATTTTTACCATCCTAATTTTTTTCTCCTCATCATACCCGAAAAGCATTTCAGCCTTTAAAGGGCACTTCCCTATGACATCTGTCGCTTCAAAAGCTTCCTCAAAAGTGATCCCTGGTAAAGCATCAATCTGATTTTGAACTTTCTTCATCAATTCAATCTCAGACTGTAGTTTTATTTCATCACCATTAGCCATTTTACTTAAGTTCATGTTCATCTCATTCCCCATAGCAGTGACGGTGTTATTGAACATAGTGCATGATTCTGAATACATATGAGCTAAATCGTTACTCTTGGATCTTTTGCGTTTGTTACTCTTACCATCCACACCTTGGGGAGAAAGACGAACAGAAGTGTCAATATCTTCATCTTCATCATCAACTGGTGGAGTATCTTGTGTTGCACTTACAACATCATCATCTCCAAGATCAATAGCTCGAGACCCATTAGCTCTATCTTTACCAAAGACAGTGGAAAGCTTGTGATAAAGTGGGAATGGTTTATCTCTAAATTTAGTTGCTTCTGGGTGAGTCTAAAAAGTTATAACAAACACAATAAATTAATTTGCTAAACAAGATACTATAATAAGATCAAAGAAAGCAAAGAGGTTGATAGTAAAAAGATACCTTCAGATAGCTATCCCATACATCATCAGGGGCAGTAAGAACGCAATTATCAGGATCCCAACCAAATCCGCTTGTGTTCGAACCGAGTATCATGTCATGCATAATGCTAAAGTTAGTCCTCCATGTCTTCAACCTAGACTTTATATGTGGGTCTGCCTTTAAACCTGAATTTGGAAGACTTATATCCAACAAATTTTGAACCGCTTGATTGTATCCTGGTTTGAAACCATTTTCCGCACCATATTTTCCAGACGCGTGCAATACCATTAATGCTTCAATTAGCTTTTGATCTTCTTCCGCCGTCCATGTTCTTTTATTTCTTACTTGGCCTTTAGCCTTTGCCTTAGCGTCATTATCAGTACTAGTATCAACCATGCCTACAAAATAGATAACCGGAACATTAGGCGGATAGAATGATTCAATAAGTACAAGTAAAACTAATATCAAATTATCAACAATAATTAGGCTAGCGTATATAAAATGTTTAAAAATTAATTCAATAATTCAAGGTTCTAATTTGTGTTAGGTACAAGTAAAAATTAATTCAATAAGTACAAGTAAAATGTTCTTTTATTTCTAAAATCTGATGCCAACACACACGTATACAAAATGTTTAAAAATTCAAGGTTCTAATTTGTGTTAGGTGTGTGCTAAGCTTTATACTAGTTCAATTTTGCACAAAAAGCAATGATTTTACTTCACTCAATTTCAAACAAGAAGTTCTTATGAAACCCTAATTAATAAACAAGAAAATCTTACAGATCTGACGAGGATGATTTTTACATATGGATTACCTAAATATCTTGGTGGAGGAGCAACAATTGGTGAAAATTAATGGATTGATGTGAAAAAGAATCAAAGATCATAAGGTGGAGAAGATGAGTTAGGTAGCCATATAGATTGGCTTCAATTGTTTTTCACAAAGAATGTGACTTGCACGTGGATGGTCATTTTATACCCACTTTTTTTTAGTTGAAGTCAAATTCTCAAATAAAAAAGCGGAGAAGTGTTTTGTGAAGAAAACTCATTTCCACTCCAAATAAAGTGGAAATCAAAATACAAAGAAGGCAATTCTCGAGAATATACATGGTTTCTCCGCTTTTTTCTTTTTAGCTACCAAACAAGGGAAATGAAACCATTTCCAACTCTCTGCCCTCAACTCCCTCTACCAAACACGCCCTAAGGGCACGTTTGGTAGAGAGAATTTCAGAGATTAGAAATGAAGTAGAGAATAGAATTCAGAGAATAGAAATGGGTAGAGAAATTTAAAGTCAATTCTAGTGTTTGGTAATGGTAGAGAAATTATAAGAGAAAAGAGCAAAATAACATTTCTTGTGTTTGGTATGAATGACTGAGAAATGAGAATGTACAAAAATTACGAAATGCTAATTGATATAACTGAGAATGAATATGTCACACATTGCTCATATAACATCTCATCATATATTATCAATTCAATCCACACTATGATGAAATTACAGTAACTAACAGTTGGCAACATGAACCCATTTCCATAATCAAAATATTCAAATACACAAAACTAAAAGTTACAGACTCCATATTGATAAATAGAAATGGGGAACTTAGCTTCAACTACATAAAACTATACATTACTAGCATTTACGTCATAAAGTAGCTTCATACAAAAGGAGTTAACTAAAGTAACAAGTAGGCTTATACAAAAAGAGCTAGCTGGAAGACCAATATCTTCATATACAGAGTGACGCATACTTCCTTGCAACCATTTTTACCATCCTAATTTTTTTCTCCTCATCATACCCGAAAAGCATTTCAGCCTTTAAAGGGCACTTCCCTATGACATCTGTCGCTTCAAAAGCTTCCTCAAAAGTGATCCCTGGTAAAGCATCAATCTGATTTTGAACTTTCTTCATCAATTCAATCTCAGACTATAGTTTTATTTCATCACCATTAGCCATTTTACTTAAGTTCATGTTCATCTCATTCCCCATAGCAGTGACGGTGTTATTGAACATAGTGCATGATTCTGAATACATATGAGCTAAATCGTTACTCTTGGATCTTTTGCGTTTGTTACTCTTACCATCCACACCTTGGGGAGAAAGACGAACAGAAGTGTCAATATCTTCATCTTCATCATCAACTGGTGGAGTATCTTGTGTTGCACTTACAACATCATCATCTCCAAGATCAATAGCTCGAGACCCATTAGCTCTATCTTTACCAAAGACAGTGGAAAGCTTGTGATAAAGTGGGAATGGTTTATCTCTAAATTTAGTTGCTTCTGGGTGAGTCTAAAAAGTTATAACAAACACAATAAATTAATTTGCTAAACAAGATACTATAATAAGATCAAAGAAAGCAAAGAGGTTGATAGTAAAAAGATACCTTCAGATAGCTATCCCATACATCATCAGGGGCAGTAAGAACGCAATTATCAGGATCCCAACCAAATCCGCTTGTGTTCGAACCGAGTATCATGTCATGCATAATGCTAAAGTTAGTCCTCCATGTCTTCAACCTAGACTTTATATGTGGGTCTGCCTTTAAACCTGAATTTGGAAGACTTATATCCAACAAATTTTGAACCGCTTGATTGTATCCTGGTTTGAAACCATTTTCCGCACCATATTTTCCAGACGCGTGCAATACCATTAATGCTTCAATTAGCTTTTGATCTTCTTCCGCCGTCCATGTTCTTTTATTTCTTACTTGGCCTTTAGCCTTTGCCTTAGCGTCATTATCAGTACTAGTATCAACCATGCCTACAAAATAGATAACCGGAACATTAGGCGGATAGAATGATTCAATAAGTACAAGTAAAACTAATATCAAATTATCAACAATAATTAGGCTAGCGTATATAAAATGTTTAAAAATTAATTCAATAATTCAAGGTTCTAATTTGTGTTAGGTACAAGTAAAAATTAATTCAATAAGTACAAGTAAAATGTTCTTTTATTTCTAAAATCTGATGCCAACACACACGTATACAAAATGTTTAAAAATTCAAGGTTCTAATTTGTGTTAGGTGTGTGCTAAGCTTTATACTAGTTCAATTTTGCACAAAAAGCAATGATTTTACTTCACTCAATTTCAAACAAGAAGTTCTTATGAAACCCTAATTAATAAACAAGAAAATCTTACAGATCTGACGAGGATGATTTTTACATATGGATTACCTAAATATCTTGGTGGAGGAGCAACAATTGGTGAAAATTAATGGATTGATGTGAAAAAGAATCAAAGATCATAAGGTGGAGAAGATGAGTTAGGTAGCCATATAGATTGGCTTCAATTGTTTTTCACAAAGAATGTGACTTGCACGTGGATGGTCATTTTATACCCACTTTTTTTTAGTTGAAGTCAAATTCTCAAATAAAAAAGCGGAGAAGTGTTTTGTGAAGAAAACTCATTTCCACTCCAAATAAAGTGGAAATCAAAATACAAAGAAGGCAATTCTCGAGAATATACATGGTTTCTCCGCTTTTTTCTTTTTAGCTACCAAACAAGGGAAATGAAACCATTTCCAACTCTCTGCCCTCAACTCCCTCTACCAAACACGCCCTAAGGGCACGTTTGGTAGAGAGAATTTCAGAGATTAGAAATGAAGTAGAGAATAGAATTCAGAGAATAGAAATGGGTAGAGAAATTTAAAGTCAATTCTAGTGTTTGGTAATGGTAGAGAAATTATAAGAGAAAAGAGCAAAATAACATTTCTTGTGTTTGGTATGAATGACTGAGAAATGAGAATGTACAAAAATTACGAAATGCTAATTGATATAACTGAGAATGAATATGTCACACATTGCTCATATAACATCTCATCATATATTATCAATTCAATCCACACTATGATGAAATTACAGTAACTAACAGTTGGCAACATGAACCCATTTCCATAATCAAAATATTCAAATACACAAAACTAAAAGTTACAGACTCCATATTGATAAATAGAAATGGGGAACTTAGCTTCAACTACATAAAACTATACATTACTAGCATTTACGTCATAAAGTAGCTTCATACAAAAGGAGTTAACTAAAGTAACAAGTAGGCTTATACAAAAAGAGCTAGCTGGAAGACCAATATCTTCATATACAGAGTGACGCATACTTCCTTGCAACCATTTTTACCATCCTAATTTTTTTCTCCTCATCATACCCGAAAAGCATTTCAGCCTTTAAAGGGCACTTCCCTATGACATCTGTCGCTTCAAAAGCTTCCTCAAAAGTGATCCCTGGTAAAGCATCAATCTGATTTTGAACTTTCTTCATCAATTCAATCTCAGACTATAGTTTTATTTCATCACCATTAGCCATTTTACTTAAGTTCATGTTCATCTCATTCCCCATAGCAGTGACGGTGTTATTGAACATAGTGCATGATTCTGAATACATATGAGCTAAATCGTTACTCTTGGATCTTTTGCGTTTGTTACTCTTACCATCCACACCTTGGGGAGAAAGACGAACAGAAGTGTCAATATCTTCATCTTCATCATCAACTGGTGGAGTATCTTGTGTTGCACTTACAACATCATCATCTCCAAGATCAATAGCTCGAGACCCATTAGCTCTATCTTTACCAAAGACAGTGGAAAGCTTGTGATAAAGTGGGAATGGTTTATCTCTAAATTTAGTTGCTTCTGGGTGAGTCTAAAAAGTTATAACAAACACAATAAATTAATTTGCTAAACAAGATACTATAATAAGATCAAAGAAAGCAAAGAGGTTGATAGTAAAAAGATACCTTCAGATAGCTATCCCATACATCATCAGGGGCAGTAAGAACGCAATTATCAGGATCCCAACCAAATCCGCTTGTGTTCGAACCGAGTATCATGTCATGCATAATGCTAAAGTTAGTCCTCCATGTCTTCAACCTAGACTTTATATGTGGGTCTGCCTTTAAACCTGAATTTGGAAGACTTATATCCAACAAATTTTGAACCGCTTGATTGTATCCTGGTTTGAAACCATTTTCCGCACCATATTTTCCAGACGCGTGCAATACCATTAATGCTTCAATTAGCTTTTGATCTTCTTCCGCCGTCCATGTTCTTTTATTTCTTACTTGGCCTTTAGCCTTTGCCTTAGCGTCATTATCAGTACTAGTATCAACCATGCCTACAAAATAGATAACCGGAACATTAGGCGGATAGAATGATTCAATAAGTACAAGTAAAACTAATATCAAATTATCAACAATAATTAGGCTAGCGTATATAAAATGTTTAAAAATTAATTCAATAATTCAAGGTTCTAATTTGTGTTAGGTACAAGTAAAAATTAATTCAATAAGTACAAGTAAAATGTTCTTTTATTTCTAAAATCTGATGCCAACACACACGTATACAAAATGTTTAAAAATTCAAGGTTCTAATTTGTGTTAGGTGTGTGCTAAGCTTTATACTAGTTCAATTTTGCACAAAAAGCAATGATTTTACTTCACTCAATTTCAAACAAGAAGTTCTTATGAAACCCTAATTAATAAACAAGAAAATCTTACAGATCTGACGAGGATGATTTTTACATATGGATTACCTGAATATCTTGGTGGAGGAGCAACAATTGGTGAAAATTAATGGATTGATGTGAAAAAGAATCAAAGATCATAAGGTGGAGAAGATGAGTTAGGTAGCCATATAGATTGGGCTTCAATTGTTTTTCACAAAGAATGTGACTTGCACGTGGATGGTCATTTTATACCCACTTTTTTTTAGTTGAAGTCAAATTCTCAAATAAAAAAGCGGAGAAGTGTTTTGTGAAGAAAACTCATTTCCACTCCAAATAAAGTGGAAATCAAAATACAAAGAAGGCAATTCTCGAGAATATACATGGTTTCTCCGCTTTTTTCTTTTTAGCTACCAAACAAGGGAAATGAAACCATTTCCAACTCTCTGCCCTCAACTCCCTCTACCAAACACGCCAACTAAATACTTCTAATAAAACTTACACGTGTCACGTAAAACAATTAAAAACTAAGGTGCCGTTTGGTTTGTTGGCATGAATCACAATGAGAATAGGTTTCGGTATGAGATAGAATGACAATGCATATGACTATATGTGTCATTCCGAATGTTGTTGTTTGGAAGAAAAATTATGAAATGGGTATCAACAAAAAGGACAAAAGATACATTAGAAAATGTGTTGTTAAAAGAAAATTAAAGTGGGGCCCATGGGAATACTAACAAAAGGAGTTTATCCTCCCTTCTTTCAATCTATGCCTATGAAAACCACATTTTTGTATTATTGGATTTCTAAAAATTCAACCAAACACTATCAATGATAGTCATTGTCATTCCATAGGGTTAAAACCCTCAAACCAAACGTGTACTAAGTTTGAGGTTTAGGACAGATATAAATGTCAAGAAAAGGGATGGGATACTGGTACCCCCTAAAACACAAGTAATACACTCTTTTAGTTTTTCATTTAAAATAATAATAATAATAATAATAATAATAATAATAATAATAATAATAATAATAATAATAATAATAATAATAATAATGTTTTTTTTATAAAATTACGAAACACAAAGTATGAAACATAATATATAAGGGTGTGTTTGGTACACCACTATCGGAATGCATCAATCACAATTATTATCATTGCAAATGTTTGGTTACTAAGTTGGGGAATGAAACTATCATTTGATACCCATAGACTCATAGGAGGGGGAGTAGACATCTTTTCTAACTCATTTCCGTGAGACCCACCACTAACATATGAAAACCATATGTCTTTCTAAAAAAAAACATGTGATAACCATACCCTAAAGTTCACATAAAACAATAGAAATGGAATCGGTATTCTCAATCTCATACTAACCTTTAACCAATGTCATACCGATTGTGATTCCAGATAGTATACTAAACGCACCCTAAGTTTGACAAGTCAAAAGTGTTAAGACAAAAAATACAAAAAAAAAAAAAAAAAAAAAAAAAAATGTATTATACATATTAACGGGAAAATAAAAGGTAGGGCAAATATGGTAAATGTTAAGGGGTAAAGGCTAAGGAAATCGTTTCATCCAACCCCGTTGTCGTCTTCAGGTTTCATTAATTCCTAAGCGCTATCATTTTTTTAAATTGGATATAGAGATTGATTTAGGTAAGCTTCCCCATGTTTAAGTTGTTTAAGGAAAGGATGGAACGCCGCCGGAAACCCATACCGGAAAATATACAACGACGACTCACAAAGTTTTTCATTTCTAACCTACCGGATCGGTGTAGTGGTAGTGACTTGGCTGGGTTTGTAAGGGAGTTCGGGAATATTTTCGACATCTATATTGCTCGGAAGCGGTATAGATTTGGGAATCACTTTGGGTTTCTATCTATGTTAGATGTCAAGAATAGTGTGGACTTGGCGAAATCTTTAAGTTCGATTCGTATGGGTGATTACAGGCTGAAGTGTAATGTGGCTAGATTCACACTGGAGGATGGCGAAATCAATGAGAAAGGAAAGGAGACCAGATACAAGGCTGAGAGTTCTAAAAAAACTGATCAGGCAGGTTATGGAGCCAGACGGGATGAAGGTTATGCGGGTAACAATGGAGGTCGGTCGTTTAGAGATATCTTGACGGGGAGGAAGAATGTTAGAAGAGGAGCGAAAATCCATAACTATCGATGATAATTTGCAGGCCTTTGTGGGTTTGCATGGAAAAGCCTTGGTAGTGTCTATGATCGATATGGACGCGCTAAAGAACATCCAACCCATTCTGAAGAGAATTAGTACGGCTGTTGTGAAGACACAATATTTGGGAGGAATGTCAGTGCTTGTATCCTTTACGGACAATAGGGCGGCGGTATCAGCAATGGAGAAAGCAAGAGAAATAGTAGGGCGATTCACAAAGATTCAGATGTGGGAGGGTCAGAATTTGAATTTAGCAGACTTGCTTGGCTGAGAATTCTCGGTATGCCGCTATAGCTATACAGGAACGAAGTGTTAGATGCTGTTGGAACGTTGTATGGAAAAGTTGTTCAAAAAGCCAATACTTCGGAGGAGGAGGACGACTTGTCGTCTGATTTTCTCGGAGTACTTTTAGGGGATGGTAGAAGGATATCGGAGGAGGTCTCTATCAATTGGCTGGGTAAGAGGCATCGGGTTTGGGTCCGGGAAGAAGAGGGTGCATGGATTCCTGATTTTTTGACCGACGTTGATGCTGTAGAAGACGATCAATTAGCAGACGAAAGCGATGATGACGTGAGGGTGGAAGATAATATTGAAGGTATGGAGGACGATGAAGAGGTGAGGGTGGAAGATGTCACCGAGAACACGCCGGAGGATGGGGGTGCTGGAATCGGTGAAGGTTGTAACGGACGGTGCAGAGATTTGGAAACTGACAAATTGGAATCTACAAATATGGAAACTCATTTATTGATTGAATTGGTTTTTAAGAAAGGGGATATTCAATTTGTTCCAGGTCCTACTTTTCCTTTTGACCGATCATTGGAACCACAAGAAGGTAGGGTGTCACGCACGTGCAACGTTACAAAAAGAAAGAAGTTTTCTAAGTGGGTGGAGATGGGCCGGCCCAGTAATTATTCCTCTAGTGGATCAGGTCACTGCAAAGGAAAGAAGGCCAAAAACAAAGACCCATTTGGATTAAATGCCTTACTGGGCCTGGTGGATGATTCTAGACAATTCAGACCATTCGAAGTGTAATAACAATGGTACTTCACGGATAGCTGAGGTAAACCAGCCAGGTTTTGATCTTAATGGTATGCCGATTCGAAGAGAGGAGGCATCACAATCGGCTCCTATGATTCCAGTTAACGTTGAGTTGGAGGCAACAAAAAATTTGGGGGAAAGTGTGGGAGCAAAGCTCACAAATTTTGATCATATGATAGAGGAATCTATTGTTCAGGAGAGGTCACAATTGGGTAAGCCATGAATTTTGTCTCTATAAATATTCGAGGTATTGGGGTTGAAGGAAAGGCAGGGTGGATTAAAAAAATTATTTCGGATTTTGGTGTTTCTTTTATTTCTTTTCAAGAGTCGATGTGTTCAGATCCTCAGCGTGAATTTCTTGAAGGTTATTGGGGTGGTTCGGGTTTTGAATATGATTGGGTTAACGCTAATGGTAGATCAGGGGGGGGGGGTGGTCAATCTTTGGGACCCCAAGGTTTTTCAGATGGAAGGCTCAGTTAAGAATGGAAATTTTTTGGTAACGTATGGTTTGATAAGGGATGGGAATTACAGGATGAATATTATGAATGTATATGCTCCTCAGACAAATTCAGAAAAAAAGATTTTATGGCAGGAAATCATAGGGGTTATTCAATCAGGTCAAGGTTGGTGGGTGGTTATGGGGGATTTCAATTCAGTTCAGTATCCTGAAGATAGGAAAAATTCTTTGTTTGACCCGGTGGGGGCTAGGGATTTTAACAAATTTATTGATGAGGCTGAGCTTAGAGAGTATAACATGAAAGGTATGAAGTACACTTATTTGGCTAGTAGAGATGGTAGTAAGTTAAGCAAGATCGACAGGGTGTTTGTATGTTCCGGGGTTTTTAATAAATGGCCAAACGCTTGTTTGAAGGCCCTTCCTAGAGATAGGTCGGATCACTCCCCTCTGGTGTTATCTCTAGTTGATTCTAACTTTGGTCCGAAACTGTTCAGATGGTTTAATTCTTGGTTGGATAGGTCCGATTGTGAGGAGGTGGTTCGAAAGGCTTTAGAGGGGTTTAACTGTCATGGTCCTCCGGACGTGGTTCTTATGAAAAAATTCAAGAAGCTGAAGGGTATTTTTTATGGTATTGTGGGAGACGGCAAAACTCTCAGGTTTTGGATTGACTTATGGATTGGTGACGAGCCTTTAAAGGATGCTTTTCCAATTCTTTTCAGGTTAGAAAAATGCAAAGATGTATTGATTGAGAAAAGAGTTAATCTTAGTGGTGAAGTTAAAAACCTTAAATGGGAGTGGAGGAGGGATCCAACGACACAACAAGAGGTTTCAGAGCTTTTTGGGATTCTTAATTTAATCTACGATTACTCTTGGGATAGTGGTAGCGATTCTTGGAAGTGGCTTGGGGACGATCAAAGGTGTTTCACGGTTGCTTCAGCCAAGAGGTTGATATCTTCTTCTCGGAATTATGGCGAATTCTTCAAGATGAAATGGAATGGTTGGATTCCATTGAAGTGCAATGTGATGGCGTGGCGTGCAGAACAAGATAGACTTCCAACTAGGATGGAGTTGACGAAAAGAGGGATGGTTCTTCAAGATGATTTATGCCCGCTTTGCGCGGATAATCCGGAAACTTCGGGTCACCTTTTCATGGCTTGTCTTTTTGTTACAGTGGTTTGGGCGCGAATTGCTAGTTGGTGTAAGATGGCTCCCATTTTTTGCTTTTGAAGTGAGGGATCTTATTACATTGCCAAAACATTTGAAGATGAGGAAGTAGGATTCAAGGACGTTTCACGGGATTGTGCTAACCACCCTTTGGTGCATTTGGAGTGCTAGGAATGAGATGGTGTTTCAAAGGAAGGTCGCTAAGGTCGTGGACGTCATGGCAAAGATAAAAGCGTCTTCTTATTTTTGGATAAAAAATAGATCTAAACACAAATGTATAGATTGGAAGGACCCATGTAATTGCCCTTTTATTTTGATGTAATTTTGGTTTTCCTTGTGGTCCTTACTTTGAGGTCTCATAAGAGGTTAGTTGGTTGAATGAAGGTTAATTTAAAAAAAAAAAATGTTAAGGGGTACTAAGAGAATTATAGAGTATTAATGGTGGGACCATGAGACACGTGGCAAGCTCACATGGTGGGACTATCTGAGGTTTGATTATGCGTCAGATCAATTTGAGCCGTTGTTTCTTTCAGTCTTACGATGGACCTGAACTTGTCACATGCACAACCTACTTTTTTACTATCCCTGTAGCGCAATGTACAACTCATACATGCATGATCATTCTATTCAACGAAAGTAGTGTGGTACTCATTCAGTCATTTGTTTTGTTTTCATTTTCCTTGGTATGGTTTTTTGCAAAAGTGTGACTAAGATATATTCCCTCCGTCTCATGCTATACTAAATGTACAATTTTGACTTTTTTAAGTATTTCTTTTCATCTTTTAATTTAAATATTTTTGCTTGTGTTATATAGTATTTGATAAAAATTATATACAGTGAAAGTACATTTAAAACCCAATCCATTGATATATTTTGCATCAAATATTATATAACACAAACAAAATTATTAATGTCAAAGTTGTGAAAGAAAGACTTCAAAAAGTCAAACTGGACATTTAATATGAAACGGAAAGAGTACATTTATTTTTAACTTTACTTAAACTTACGTCGTACTGCAAAAACTAGTATTTTATAAAGTATTAATTTTATATATCACTTTACTTTCATTATTAATTTTATATATAGTTAAAGTGTAAATTTCGAATCATGTATAATATTTTTAATGAAACCAACTGGGCTTAGCTTAGTTGGCCACTTGAAGTCTCTTAAGGAGCTTTGGGGGAGGTTGTTTCCATGAGGTCTCAAGAATCTGTGTCAGCTCTGCCCACTCAGATGCGTCGAGTCTCTGACTCGCTAATCGATAGTATTGAACTAACTTACCGTTCAAAAAAAAAAAAAAATTTTAATTCATTTTTGTGTATATATGAAATTTTCAACTAAAAGGAGGATAGATGAAATTAACCTTTTATAAATGGCAAAATTACCTTTATCATTGTGTAGTTTAATAAACTCGTAATTAATATACGATAAATGACCGACAAAAATCATAACTATCATATGAGTTTCTGCACACTAGCATAACATTACTAACGCAGTTAACTATACTTTTCTTAGACCAATGTCATTACAAAATATTGCAAAATGATTTTTTTTAATTGCCTAAAGAGAATAAATGTCTAATCTAAAATCCATTTTTTTGGGATACTATTACAAATCATATAAATATCCAAATACTGGTAAGAGTAAATTACACCGTTGGTTCTTGTGGTTTGCGTTGACTGGCGCCAGTAGTCCTTTGACCAAAAAAATTGCACCACTCAGCCTTAAGTCAGAAACGTTATGCACCGTTAGTCCCTCCATCCAACTGGCCCCGCTAACTCCCACTAACGCTCATTAAGTAAGGATTTTAAAGGGATATTTTCGTCACTTCACATCTTTAATAACATCTCTCTCTTACCTACAAACCCAGATTCATCTTCATCTTCTAACTTTTCATCTTCTAAAAATCTGCTATACCAAATAAATCTGTTATTACACCAACTTTTCATCTTCTAAAAGTTCTCCTTTGTACACCATACCATATCCACCATTTCCAATTGGCTCATTGAAATTATTAGTAGCTAATTCTATTTCATTCAATGATAACCGAAGGTGTTCGGCCTCTTTCAATACTGACATTATTGTTTATGAATCTAAATAAGAGAAGAAATTAAATGGTCTTGGCGAAAAACAACCAAGGAGAACTTTTAAACAATAATGTTTGATGAAAAGAAATCAGATCTTGGTTGTTTAAAAAAAAAAATCAAAATAACAGATCTTGGTTGTTATTTTTTTTCCTTAGTTGTTTTAGACTAACCACAACAAAAAGAAATTAGATCCGGTGATGAAGAGGCGGCGATGTATACAACAAACATCACGATCTGAAACCACAAACACCACAGACTCGTACCCATCATTTTTCCGTTGGGCCATCGATGAAGAGGCGGCGGTGTACCGGCGATGTTAACTAGTTATATGCGATCACACTCAAGTATTGATTAATTATAGTTATTACACTCAACTAAAACAAAGATTACCAACTTGTATAAAAAAAGGATTCATCATAAGCAAACGTTGGCCTTGTAACTATATATCTTTATTTTCACCTTCACATTCTATTTGTTTCACCTTTTTATATATCGACAACAAGTGGTGTCATACTTCATTCCTCTTCTCGATCTTTATCTCTCGACACGTTTTCCATTAAAACTTTGATACCAAATCAAACTATCCGGTACACCATCTTCAATCCTCCCTCATTTTTTTACTTTGATTTTTTCATTTTAATTTAATAAAAATTTATTATCCTTCATAATCTAAACCGTTATCTTCCTCACATCTTCAATCACCTCCATCAAACCCACCACCACCAACTACATCCTTCCGCCACTAACAAACTGAAGCCCAAAACCTAACCCAAATATCACATAAACCCAAAACCAATCACATACAAAATCATACAACTCGCAATCACTACCACTGCCATCCCCATTACCAGAAAGACTCGTCACTTGTTCAACCAGATCCAGTCGGTTTTAACTAGATTCGTTAAGATTTGACTGGATCTAGCCGAAATATTGAAGATTTGTTGATGTTGCTGATTTTGTGGTAATGATATGATATGGTGATTTGTGTTTAATTTGGATTTCAGAATATAGAAGTGGATTTTCTAAATGGGTTTGTTTATTGTTTCTGATCTTGATGTTAGATTTTTATTTATGAATCTGGGTTTGTAGGTAAGAGAGAGATGATAATAAAGATGTGAAGTGACAAAAATGCCCCTTTAAAATCCTTACTTAATGACTGTTAGTGGATGTTTGTGGGGCCAGTTGGATGGAGGGCTAACGGTGCATAACGTTTCTGACTTAAGGCTGAGTGGTGCAATTTTTTTGGTCAAAGGACCACTGGCGCCATTCAACGCAAACCACAAGGACCAACGGTGTAATTTACTCTATTGGTAAATATGGCTGCAGAAATCGTGAGCATCAGCATGTAGGTTCAAGATCCAAGTGGTAATTTCTTTTCATGCATATACTTAAGACACAAAATGTACTTCATTAATATCATATAAATATATTCATGACGATTACAAAAGACGATTGGTGATCTAAGAGTTAGGATCGTAAATCCTTTTTGTTTGCACCGTAATTTGATACTACCACATTGCTATTTTCTTGTTCCACCTCTCTATTGCTTTGATCAAGTCTTGTATACCATCTTCCCGACTGTCTCTTACTTTGATCAACGTTTGTATTGCATCTTCATCTATTTTGTATTCTTGTTTTGAATGTTTGATCAATTGGCTACACTACTCAATCAAAAACCATTCTATGACATTATTGCCTTTGTTGCACTTCTAAATTTTTTAGGAGACGCCCGCTTATAGGCAAACATTTGGTATCTGTGTAGATGATGAGGGCACTATTGATGCTAATGGTGATGATGGTGGAGTTCTTTTTATTTTGTTATTGTTTGTGATGGTGTTTTTGTTGAAAGAAAAGGAAAAGCATGACACCATTAGTTAAATTTTGATTAAAATTTGTTGAATATCATGCTCCCAGCATCTCTAACGCAAAGAGGTGTTCAAAATTTTCAAGCCATTCGTCAACTTATTACTCTAATGCTAAAAACTCGTTTAAGTAAATCTTATTTCATTCTCATCTTTCACAAACCATTTAACCAATAAGTTAAACAATATCTTTCTACAATGCATTACTTTATCTTTAACCTATCTTTAATTCTTTCTCAATCTCTCTACATTGACAATACTCTTGTAGTTAAAAAAAAAAAGGTGACTATGAAATGAAAATCAACATCATCGACATTATTTTAGTGTGATAATTGAACCCATCTTGTTATTAAGGCCCATCGTAGTGGTAAAGGTGGTGCACGAACTTTTATCAACTTCACGCCAGCGCTAAGCTATATTCCGTTTCTATCACTTTTCACCATCTTTACTACACTAGGGGTGGAAACGAGCCGAGCCGAGCTCGAGCCCTGGTAGGCTCGAGCTCGGCTCGTTTATATTTTAGAAAGCTCGAGCTCGAGCTCGGCTCGGTTCGAGCCTTAAGACTTGAGCTCGAACTCGGCTCGTGGCATAATGTATAAAGCTCGAGCTCGGCTTGTTTGTGATGTGTTCGAGCTCGTTTATATAAAGCTCGTTTATTTTTTTGAGCTCGTTAGTATACATACTCACTACTTGGTCTTGGTTATTTGTGGGCCTTTTGACTACAGACTAGTGGCACTCCATCTCACAAAACAAACAAGACTCGACCAAGACAAAATCTCAGATCTGTTTTCAACTTATTTAAAATCGTTAAATATTTTTTAAGTTTGAAACTCAATCATCATCGATCTATAACTAGCTTTGCACTTTTATATCCGAAAATAAAGAAAGAATGATAACAAAAATGTTATATTCAATCTTTGTTTCGTTCAAGATCTTAAAGCCGAACTGAGTTACTGAGATGTACAAGAGTGTCTTTGATCTTCGTTTGTGGGTTTTGAGTTCGTAAGTTTCGATTGGATTCGAGCAGAAATATTGAAGTGTTTATGATTCGGCTTATGATTGGTAGAATAAACGTGCTCGTTGTGTATGCTATTCGACTATCAAAAGAAGATGAAACACTTAGGGTGCGTTTAGTTGGAGGAAAACACCCTTGTTTTCCACAAAATGTTTTGTAGAAAATAAGGAAAACAGAGATCACGTTCAAATTAGCGTTTTCCAACAAAATGTTTTCCAAAACACAAAATTTCTATTTCCATCCCTAACAAAGAAAACAAGAAAACAATTTTTTTTTGTTTTCCTTATTTCCTATTTCTACTCTATTTCCCTTAAAATAATATAATCAGATCAACTCCAGCCATACCCTAATGCCAAACACCACACTCCCTTAGCCCACATCAGCATCACCACCCTCGCCGGCGTCGATCCAGCCGTTTTTTACGTTTTCGTCCGATTTTTTACGTTTTCGTCCGATTCTTTACGTTTTCGTCCGTTTTTTTACGTTTTCGTCCGATTCTTTACGTTTTTGGACGATTCTTTACTTTTTCGTCCGATTCTTTACGTTTTCGTCCGACTTTTTACGTTTTTGTCAGATTCTTTACGCTTTCGTCTGTTTTTTTTACTTTTTCGTCCGATTCTTTACGTTTTCGTCCGATTTTTTAAGTTTACGTCCGATTTTTTACGTTTTCGTCCGATTTTTTACGTTTTCGTCTGATTCATTACGTTTTCGTCCGATTTTTTATGTTTTCGTCCGATTTTTTACGTTTTCGTCCGATTCTTTACGTTTTCGTCCGATTCTTTACATTTTCGTCCGGTTTTTTACGTTTTCGTCTGATTTTTTACGTTTTCATCCGATTTTTTACGTTTTCATCCTTTTTTTTTACGTTTTCGTCTGAATTTTTAAGTTTTCGTCCGATTCTTTACGTTTTCGTCCGATTCTTTACGTTTTCGTCCGATTTTTTAAGTTTACGTCCGATTCTTTACGTTTTCGTCCGATTCTTTATGTTTTCGTCCGATTCTTTACGTTTTCGTCCATTTTTTACGTTTTCGACTGATTTTTTACGTTTTCGTCTGATTTTTTACGTTCTCGTCCGATTCTTTACGTTTTCGTCTGTTTTTTTAATTTTTTGTCTGTTTTTTTTAATTTTTCGTCAGAATTTTAACGTTTTCGTCCGATTCTTTACGTTTTCGTCAGATTTTTTACGTTCTCGTCCGATTCTTTACGTATTCGTCTGTTTTTTTACTTTTTCGTCAGAATTTTAACGTTTTCGTCCGATTCTTTACGTTTTCGTCAGATTTTTTACGTTTTCGTCCGATTCTTTACGTTTTCGTCCGATTCTTTACGTTTTCGTCTGAATTTTTACTTTTTTGTCTGTTTTTTTACTTTTTCGTCTGAATTTTAACGTTTTCGTCCGATTCTTTACATTTTCGTCTGTTTTTTTTACGTTTTCGTCTGAATTTTTACTTGTTCGTCTGATTTTTTACGTTTTTGTCCGATTCTTTACATTTTCGTCTGTTTTTTTACGTTTTCGTCTGAATTTTTATGTTTTTGTCTGATTCTTTACATTTTCGTCCGATTCTTTACGTTTTTGTCCGATTCTTTACGTTTTTGTCCCTTTTCTTACGTTTTCGTCTGAATTTTTACGTTTTCGTATTTTCTTTATGTTTTCGTTCATTTTTTTACGGTTTAGTCTATTTCCTTACGTTGTCTTCCGTTTTCTGCCTTTTTTTACATTTTTTAAGGTTTCGTCAGACGAAAACATAAAAAACTGACGAAAACGTAAAAAACAGAAGAAAACGTAAAAAAGTGAACAAAAACGTAAAAAAACAGACGAAAACGTAAAAAATTGACGATAATGTAAAAAAATGGATGAAAACACTCTAATTTAGAAAACGTAAAAAAAATGTACGAAAACGTAAAAAAAATGGACGAAAACGTAAGAAAACATAAAAGAGATGACAAAAACATAATAAAACAGGTGAAAATGTAAAAAGTGAAAGAAAACGTAAAAAAACAAATGAAAATGTGAAAAACAGACGAAAACGTAAAAATATTGATGAAAACGTTAAAAAACTGGCGAAAACGTAAAAAAAGGACGAAATCGTAAAAAGACATACGAAAACGTAAAAATTCAGACCAAAACGTAAAAAAAATAGACGAAAACGTAAAGTATCGGACGAAAACATAAAGAATCGGACGAAAACGTAAAGAATCGGACGAAAACATAAAGAATCAAACGAAAAGGTAAAGAATCGGACGAAAACGTAAAAATTTGGACAAAAACTTAAAGAATCGGACGAAAACGTAAAAATTCTGACAAAAACGTTATAAAAAACAGACGAAAACGTAAAGAATCGGAAGAAAACGTAAAAAATCGGACGAAAAAGTAAAGAATCGGACGAAAATGTTAAAAGTCGGACGAAAACGTAAAAAAACAGACGAAAACGTAATAAAACGGACGGAAACGTAAAAAAACAGATGAAAACGTAATAAATTGGACAAAAACGTAAAAAAACAGACGAAAACATAAAGAATCGGAAGAAAACGTAAATAATCGGACGAAAAAGTAAAAAAATAGACGAAAACGTAATAAAACGGACGAAAACGTAAAAAATCGGACGAAAACGTATAATTGTCGATTGAAGATTTTTTCATGTTATTTCATTTTATATTTTACTTTTTTAATTCTTTATTTTCTCGTATTAGATTTTTTTAGTTATTTTATAATTTAGTTTGTTAGTTTATAATATTTGTTTTTGTGTTTTGAAGATATTTTTATAATATTATAAAGGTGAATAGAGAATGGAGATAGAAAACAACACTACTTGAACATGTTTTCTAGTTTTGCAAAATGGAAAACACAAACATATATTTCTCTAACTAAACGCGTTTTCTAAAATTTTACTTGTTTTGTGGAGATAAAACTCCCCTCCCTTTTTTTACAAAACAAGAAAAAGGAAATGAAGGAAAATGTTTTCCAACTAAACACCACCTTATTATCTTTTATTTGAGATTTGTTTTGATGAGAGAAGTATTGGGAGGAGGAAATAGTTAGGTGGTTGCTAAGATTGAAATGGAAAAGAAAAAGTTTGAGAGGCTGCGTATGTGGTTGAGAAAATTTAGGGTAGACTATTTAGGGAATCATTTATATAGCAACCATTGTTTATATATTAAATAAATAAATAAATTAAAGCTCGTTTAAGCTCGTGAGCCTATTCGAGCTTTATATATAAAGCTCGGGCTCGGGCTCTTTTATCAAATGAGCTCTAATTTAGGCTCGAGCTAGAGCTCAGGCTCGTTTAGGCTCGGCTCGTTCGAGCTTTTTACCAATCCGATCTCGAGCTTTTCACGAGTAGCCTGGCTCGTTTCCACCCCTATCACTTTTCACCATCTTTACTACAATAAAGGTCACTTTCTTTTCCACTTAAACACGCATATAACCGAAAATACTCCCACACACACAAATTTTATCTCACTCGGTAGTTTGCACCACCAATTTCATTTTGTTTTCCTTCACGCATGACAATGAGCTGTGTGTAATGGTGAACATGCGTGATTGGTGGCAGCAACACGTGAAAACTTTCACGTCAAGTCTAAGCGTTTGCATAGAATATGAACTAAAGTTTCCATGCCACATTGTATTCATAGTATTTTGTTGTATTTCCTAGTCATTACAAAATAGTGTTTGTTTCCTGTTTGGTCATTTCATTTCTCATTTAATACAGTGTATGTCTGTATATCGTAGTCATAACGAAAAGCCTAGTGTACGGGCATATGACATTATTTTACATGAACTTAATTTCTTAATATAAAATCAATCATTTCTTTAGCTACAAAATGAGTTAAACGAGATAAAAAATCATCTTCCCCGACTAGGAAGTAAAAGAAGCTCAATGACTGAAACAAGACACACCATGTATACTGTATGTTAGTAAAATTTGGGTTAGGGTGATGATAATCTTATTCACGAATCGTGTAAGTTCACTTTCCATATAAAGTATTTCGACCTTATCGGTGCCTGGGTATCACGTAATCCTTATCGGGATAATTCGAGAAGAACACTTTGTTTCTAGGCACAAGAGAACAAAGCAAGGCAGAGAGAATTGTGTGAATTCGTATGTTCTTTTGAGACCAGATATGTATGTTAAATAACAGACATATGTATAGTTAGATGGCAGTTAAATGCGGTTATTTTCGGTTAAAACCGAAGGGTCACAACCAACAAACATGTCGGTTGCATTTGTTTGTTTCGTTATGTTTGTTTTTCATATTTGTATATATATTATTATATATCAAGGTTGCAAAAATCGCGAATCGGTAGTCGGGCGGTCGACCACCTTGTAGCTTGTAATCGGTCTAGGCGGAATTAATCGGTGATTAATCGGATTTGGATTTTTGACAAATTTTGGGTATTTTCGACAAGTTTTGTGTATTTTCGGCGAGTTTTAGGTATTTCCGGTAATTTTTTTCTAAAAAACAACTTGTAATAGATTTAAACAGTTACTATCAGTGATCAAAATAAGTTTACGGTGAGTTTTGTGTACTTTCGGCAAGATTTATAGGTTTCCGGCAAGTTTGACCACCATTGACTGCCATTGATCGCTGTTGACCACGGTTGACCTATTTGTTTGACCGAGTTACATAAATCGGTAAGGTTGGTGGCCCTGTAGCGCCTAGGCGGCGATTAATCGGCCTTGTAGACCTTTTTTTTGCAACATTGTTATATATATTTTAGTAAATCAAGGATTACACTAAAATGAGGGGGATTTGTTGGTGATTTTAGTGTCATCAACTATTTTCGGTAATTGCGATTTACTAGAGACCAGTGGAAAACATATTAAGTTCGGATACGAGTTAGGGAAGTGTGGAGTGCACACTCGTTGAGCTAGTATGTTTTCGCCCAGACAAAGATGTAGGGGTCAAGGGGCTGTGCCCCCTTGCGGGGTCCCAATGACTTACCCGGTTTTTTTCCCGCTAAAACTCAACCGACATGTATGATGGTTGTGACCCTTCGGTTTTAACCGAAAATAACCGCATTTAACTGCCATCTAACTGTCACATATGTATGTTATTTAACATACATATATGGTCTCAAAAGAACATACGAATTCACACAATTCTCTCTGTCTTGCTTTGTTCTCTTGTGCTTAGAAACTGTAACACCCCAAACCGACAAGGGTAAAGATATCACAATAATGGTTTCATATCAGATCAAACCAAAGCATACATCTATAGTAATACAAGAATCTCAAAGGTTACAAATGAAATACTGAAACTACAAGGTTACAATGCGGATTACAATAAATACTAAGTCTAGAATAAACTCTTCTAGTCATCTCTAATCCAGAAAATCTATCAAGTATAGCCTTCTAAGTCCAAGGTACTCTTCACTCATCCCCAGCTTCCTACTAAAACCTGCCGCAGGAAAAGAAATGCGGCTGAGCTACGAGAGCTCAGTGAACAGATATAACAATAACAAAGCAGTAGTAGAGAAAGGTACAAAGCAACGGAAATAAAGGTCATGCAGATATAATATGGGTTAAGGGATAAGTAAATGAAAAAGAAAAGAAAAAGGAACAGTAATCCACCACGAGCCCAGAAACAGATTATATCATATCAGAACAGTGTAACCATAAATCTTCATAATCATATAGAGGGGAGACCTCTCAGATAATCAGATAATGTGAGGGGTGTCCTCAGTAACCAAATGGAGTAGCTAGCTCCCAGATATGTGAAAGACGTGTATCGCACACACCATCAGTCACCAGATATATAACAGATAAACAGAAACAGATACAGATCAAATCTAGGATGCATCCATACACCCCAGGTAGCCAAATACTCCTCAACACACCAAATCAGATAAAGTCAGGGACGGGACAGGTCATCACTCTCCTGCCCTAGAGTCATGCCATCGGTGCATCAATGACATGGACATGAAACCCTCATGCCTAGTGATACAGATAGTGGCTCGTAGTCTCAAACTGAGGGTCAAAGGTCAAGTATCAAGTATCAGATGTTCAAGTTCAAGTTTCATATCAAGTGGTTCAGATCAAATTTCCATTTCAATTATATCAGAAGGTCCATATCAAAGGTTCATATCAATAGTTCAGTATTAGATGGTTCAATATCAGAAAGGTCAATATCAGATGGGTCAATATCAGAAGGTTCAATATCAGAAGGGTCAATATCAGAAGGTTCATAATCAAAATTTCATAGCAAAAGTTCATTTCAGAAGTTTCTATCAAAAGTTCATTTAAAGCAATCCTTTAATAATGGTTTTCATAAAAAAATGATCCTTTAAAGTAGTTTTCATAAAAATGATCTTTCAAAGCGGTTTTCATAAAGATAGTCTTTAAAATAGTGTTCATAAAAGTTAGTAAAATTTCATATAAAAGTAGTATCGTATCGTACTCATAAACATCCCTTTAAACAAATGATTTTTCTCAAAACATTTCCACGTCATAATTAAAAGGTTTCCACAGCATAGATTCATATCAAAGATCATAACAAAGGGAGTCATAGAAAAGGTTCAGAGCAAAGGGAAACGTAGCATTGGCATCAAATCAGAAGCTAAACAGATCAGAATATGAAAAAGATCATAGCAAGGTTCACAAAACAGGGGAAGCATAGCAATGGCTTAGGGAATCTTAAATACGAAACAAGGATCAAAATCAAAATCATGAGAAGGAAACACCCTTACTGATAAAGGGTAAAATATCTGTACCTTATTAGCAAAGCAAGCAAACAATAAAGCAAATACAGAACAGAGTCAAGATCTCTCATTCTTCACACCTAAAGGAGTAGAAGACAGAATTACAGACGGTTCTAAGTTCAGATTACTATTTTAGTTTACCTTTCCATTTTAAGTAACTTTCCAATTATGGCAAGTTTCCACTTTAAGTAGGTTTACTCATTTTAAATGACTTTCTATTTTTAGTAACTTTCCAGAAGTAGTAACTTTCTATTTTTAGAAGGTTTTCTTATTTAGTAAGTTTCCATAATTGGCAGATTTCTACAATTAGCAAGATTCAAATATTATAATTAGGTTAAGTCCTTAATTTTACAAAATTCACAATACACCTCTTATTTTAATATATGGTACGAATCACCCTCCATTTTATAAAAATTACAAAACAAGTCCCTTAATTTATACCTTTTACAATTCGACTCATAAATTATTCATAATTACACATTAAGCCTTTAAGTATCCAAAATTACACATTACACCCTTTACATAATTAATTTTACGAGACATCCTCAAGTTTCCAGAATTTACAAAACTAGTCCCTCTATTTTAAATAATTACAATTCGAAATACATAATTTCATAATTAACCAATTAAACCCTTTATTTACAAACTTTACACAAGATACCCTTATATCAGAATTTTTACAAGTTTCCCCTGGTCTAAACTTTCTTACAAAAATAACCCATAAGTTTGAATAATTACAAAACACACCCTTTAATTTCAAAACTCCAATCGGTATGCATTTTATTTCACAAAACCCTAACCCTAATTTGCCAATCATTACCAAATCATTAAACAACCTTAAAAATACATTAATTACTCAGATCCAATCACAAAACCCTAATTCCATTCGATTAGGGTTTTCATTTTTTTCTTATTTTTCTTTAAAATCCGATTAACAAATAAATCATCAAATGATATTCTAGGCTTCAAAAAATGTAATGATCATTTTTCCAGGGTTATATGATGCTTATAGAACTCAGATAAAATAGGTTCGAAGCTTAGAAAAATCGTATGAATTGATTTAGGTTTTATTTACGTTTTTGTTACTTATGATTATCACGACTTGTTTTAACGTGCATGAATCGATCTAAATATTTTATATGAGTCTTATATGATGTAAGTAACATGAGAAAAATACCAGATTAAT
Organism: Artemisia tridentata subsp. tridentata; assembly: GCA_021014915.2. Taxonomy (NCBI): domain Eukaryota; kingdom Viridiplantae; phylum Streptophyta; class Magnoliopsida; order Asterales; family Asteraceae; genus Artemisia; species Artemisia tridentata. Next base: position 229,245,575 of record CP139509.1, read on the forward strand.
TTTAGAACGTGTGGATAAGTCGCATGAATTTTGTACCTCTCGGATGAACAATTCGACACAAGAAAAACTCCTACGATCGAATCAGCTTTTCCACGACCTCAAAGCTATTTTTCCTACCTTCTTTGGACTTAGGGGAACACCAGAAAAATAACCAATGAACTCCAGAAATTCGGATGGAGAAGAGAGGATTTTGTGTGTGTTTGTTAGGTTTAGCGAATGAAAATAAGGAAGGAATAATTAAAATCGTGTAGGAGGGGGAAAGGGAGCATAATTCTCGGCCCATGATTGATTGATCATATCAATTTACTGATTTTCCTTGTTTCCTCATTTATCTCAATGTTTATCTTGATATTTAATTGATTTCAAAAGTTTAACAAACAATTAAATGTGTATACATATAACTTTCGGTCCATATAATGTTTTCATGTGTGACAAGCAATTTTTGTACATTGTAAAATGTTAAAATGTAGCAGTAAAAATTATCTTGCTTCTTACAGTAAAAATTATCTTGCTTCTTATGTTGTTCATTTCCAAGAGTTTGGGATTTATTTGGTGTTTTATTTAATCATTAATTAAAATTTAAAGTTACAGGGGTATTTTGGTCATTTTGCATGTTTTAAAATTTCGGGTATTACAACTTCTTCCCCTCTAAAATAAAAATTTTCGTCCTCGAAAATTGAGGTGGAACGAAACGGAAACACAACTGACTGTGAACAGAAATATGAAAGACTTGTTACTCATGACTCTATCTTGTTGATCAAAGCTTCGGTTTCCGCAGAAAAGACAAATCATACTGAATTCAGATCAAAAGAATAATATACCAACGTAATAGATGATAATCGGATTCTCTCGGAAAAGACGCAGGAATATATATAGGATTTTGACGGATATGCCGTCCACAGAATTTGATTAGACAAATCAGATGAGAACGTACAGAAAATAGATTGTCGATAACATCAATTGGCAGAAAGTTCTACAATAGGACCTAAGATTCTTATTGGAAGTGCAGAGGTCAGCAAAATGCGTGACAAGAATCCAGACGTATCAATTCGCATAACGGTGAAAGCAGATTACGCGTATAGGTAGAATGAACTTAAAGTCTCACTAACGCAGATAATCTCAAACAGTTATCAGAATTTCTAAAGCTCTAAGGTACCCTCGAAATATCCTATACCCACAACAAGTGCACGTTATATGATGTAAGTATTATCACGTTGGCCAGACGTCATAATACTGGCATCATATAAATATGCCCTCATGATGGTCATACTTTATCTCAAGTTGTGAACAAAATAACCTATCTTAATCCACCTAATCTTTCTACAGTCTCAGAGGTCATCAAAATCAAACACCATAACTCAGAGGAGAAATGAACTACTCGAAAGAGTAACGGAAAAGGTCTAGAATGTCTATCAGAATTGGATACGTCGCTAAAAGCGTCAATCCTTCATCACTCACCAAAATCAACTCAGGCAATATAGATGGTTGCTTCAAAAATTCGCATAACAACCCATCATCCAACATACGCAAAATTAGCACAAAACGGAATTACTAGTAGGGAACCTAAATCATTCAAAGGATCTTATCATCAGGTAACGAAAATTTAAGTATGTCAAGAGGAAGTGAATTACGTCATCCATAGCTTCATCCTTCACAGAATCAACTCTTCCAAACACAAACGTTCGCTTCAGAATTATCATCCATTCAATACATGATCCCAATTCTAAGTAGTCTGTCTACGTCTGCCCATATGATCACAGAGTGGAAAGGAGATATAAACTTGAGTCTGGTCCCTCAAGCCTTCGGCACTTCTTCTGGACACTGTGGTGTGGAACGCGAATCCCTGACATGGTCACTGTGCATCTTCCATTCGCGAGTCTGCTTCTGCTCTCAATTCATCTTAGTACCACTAAAATGAATAGAGAAACAAGACTGCGTGTCTTAGACAGGTCTTCCAGCACTGTTCGAAATTCGCCAACTCAAACTGCTGTCGTTACCGGATGCCTGGTAGTGTTGTCTGCTACAATCTCTGAACGCCAATCAAATCTATTCTTCCAGAACAAAGGGTTATTCTCCTTAATACAAAGATGATCTACGTGTTCCTCGTTCGTCTCAGAGCATAAACATACTGTCATACTATGACAATTGTCCAACTACTCACGAAAACATGATTCTATTAGCCAATACAATTGGCATTATTTAAAACTCATAATGGTCACGACGAGTACTAAAACAGCTTCATGAATCATTTCAGGGACAACTTCATGTCTACTTCACATCACCTATCTTCCTCTTTACGAATAAAACTGAAATGCTTCACGGAAGTTACTCTCAGTTAGTCAACTCCCTTCTTAGAAGTTTTTGTGGTTGTTTCTTCAGTCCTTCAAACACTAAATGAGGCCGTCTGATACGGAGTTTCAAAGATAGACCAAATCAATCATTGATACGCGAAAATGGGTAATGATTTCGGATAGTGATACGGTTAAATTTTACGATAGTCGATACTTCCCTCTTTCTTCTTCATAAACCGATAGGAGCATTTAAAGAGAACACTGAGGTGAACAAAATCATCTTCCATCAGCTCCTTCAATCTCTCAACTTCTATGGCATCATGTTTCGTCAACTGGGATCAGTTCCATGCCAACTCTATCTCCCGAGCAAGAGGGAATCCCAAAAGGTTCATCAGAAAACACCAGAAATTTTTTACAACAAGACTTCTAATGTCAAAGCTTTCTAAATAGGTGTCAGGAGAAATTGACAATCAATTGAGATCGGAGTAAGTGTTTCCATCGCAACATTAATCTTATCAGATCTGAGCGGTTGAGGGTCATCAAAACAAAAGTAGGATGAAAATAGACTCCTAAAGGTCACATATCAGATATGGTAATCTCTGGCAGCTTTATGAAGAGCCAGCCAATCCATAAACTAAAGACCTCAAAATCGAATATATCAAAAGTAAACGGATTCGTAGGATGAGTACGGTCGTTAAGCCAGACGGATAGTTCATTTATCAAGGTCAAGTACATGCTTCAATATAGTGAGAGATAGATAAGCGAACCATTTAAGGTGTTGAAATCTTGTTTAGCTATTTAGTATAAGTGGCAGGTAGGATGTGAATCATCGGTAATACAAATATCGTATAACTGTCAAAAGTCAGGCGTATGGGATATCAGTTTTCAGCATCATCGTGCTCAGTTAACAATTTCATCTCGAGACAATATTTTCGTCATATCCTTCCAAAGGAGACTAGTTGGCTGCAAGATTCATTATTCTAAGAGAGGGAACTAAACTTCTTATATCCATGGTTAATAACCACCAGAGTTCTCATAGGAGTAGTAATGGATTTTGCAAGACAGAGTAGTATCAGGTGATACATTTATATCCAGCACGGGTAATTGAATTCATAGAATGTGTCAAACACATTAAGGTTAAATGACCTTCAGAATGGTTGGAGAGGTATCAGATTGTTTATCAAACAGATCGGAAGTGAAGATCAAAATCAGGTAGTGGTAGCAAAAGTTTAACAATCGGTACTCATGGTAGGGAGTTCAAAAATTTGTTTCAAATACCAAAAGTGAGACATAGGAGGATAGTTGTCAATATTTGAATGTTCAATCAACCAATCCCTTATAAGAATAAAATCAAGGTTAACTATCAAAGAAAGACGGATCAACAAAGCAAATCTTATTGTTCAAAATGAGAGGGAAACATTTTTATACTCGTGGTTAAAAACACCACAAGACTTCTCATGGGAACAGAGATGGTTAAGACGAAATCAATTTGTGTCAGAAAATTTATAGATGATTATCGAAAGCAAGAGAGAAATAACAGAATGTATCAAGTATATCATTGACATGGAGATTCTCAGAATGCCCAAAGAGGCATCAAAATGATTAACAAAAGGATCAGAGGTCAGAGTCAGAATCTGAAGACAAGGATCAAATAGTGTCAGGCAATTACTATGCAAGTTTCAATGTTTTCAAGATTTAATTAGGTTTCAAATCTTAGGTGCAAGGCATAAGCTTTCAATTTCCAAAAGTGATCTCAACAGGCTTTAACCAAAAGCAAGGCACGAATCAGGGTGATGCGGAAGCAATGATACTTAAACAAATGACTTATAGTCTACCCATTCCTCACTGGTCAGAACTTAAGTTCCTATAGGGAAATCCTACAGCAAATTTTCAAAGGTTGTCTTATGAGCGCCTACAGTGGAACTTAGTGGTCCAAACTTCACAGGCCAAGGGTAAATGTATTACGAGTCGCAGCCTGTCTCTCTGATACCATAAATTGTAACACCCCAACCCGACAAGGGTAAAGATATCACAATAATGGTTTCATATCAGATCAAACCAAAGCATACATCTATAGTAATACAAGAATCTCAAAGGTTACAAATGAAATACTGAAACTACAAGGTTACAATGCGGATTACAATAAATACTAAGTCTAGAATAAACTCTTCTAGTCATCTCTAATCCAGAAAATCTATCAAGTATAGCCTTCTAAGTCCAAGGTACTCTCCACTCATCCCCAGCTTCCTACTAAAACCTGCCGCAGGAAAAGAAATGCGGCTGAGCTACGAGAGCTCAGTGAACAGATATAACGATAACAAAGCAGTAGTAGAGAAAGGTACAAAGCAACGGAAATAAAGGTCATGCAGATATAATATGGGTTAAGGGATAAGTAAATGAAAAGGAAAAGAAAAAGGAACAGTAATCCACCACGAGCCCAGAAACAGATTATATCATATCAGAACAGTGTAACCATAAATCTTCATAATCATATAGAGGGGAGACCTCTCAGATAATCAGATAATGTGAGGGGTGTCCTCAGTAACCAAATGGAGTAGCTAGCTCCCAGATATGTGAAAGACGTGTATCGCACACACCATCAGTCACCAGATATATAACAAATAAACAGAAACAGATATAGATCAAATCTAGGATGCATCCATACACCCCAGGTAGCCAAATACTCCTCAACACACCAAATCAGATAAAGTCAGGGACGGGACATGTCATCACTCTCCTGCCCTAAAGCCATGCCATCGGTGCATCAATGACATGGACATGAAACCCTCATGCCTAGTGATACAGATAGTGGCTCGTAGTCTCAAACTGAGGGTCAAATGTCAAGTATCAAGTATCAGATGTTCAAGTTCAAGTTTCATATCAAGTGGTTCAGATCAAATTTCCATTTCAATTATATCAGAAGGTCCATATCAAAGGTTCATATCAATAGTTCAGTATCAGATGGTTCAATATCAGATGGTTCAATATCAGAAAGGTCAATATCAGATGGGTCAATATCAGAAGGTTCAATATCAGAAGGGTCAATATCAGAAGGTTCATAATCAAAATTTCATAGCAAAAGTTCATTTCAGAAGTTTCTATCAAAAGTTCATTTAAAGCAATCCTTTAATAATGGTTTTCATTAAAAAAAATGATCCTTTAAAGTAGTTTTCATAAAAATGATCTTTCAAAGCGGTTTTCATAAAGATAGTCTTTAAAATAGTGTTCATAAAAGTTAGTAAAATTTCATATAAAAGTAGTATCGTATCGTACTCATAAACATCCCTTTAAACAAATGATTTTTCTCAAAACATTTCCACGTCATAATTAAAAGGTTTCCACAGCATAGATTCATATCAAAGATCATAACAAAGGGAGTCATAGAAAAGGTTCAGAGCAAAGGGAAACGTAGCATTGGCATCAAATCAGAAGCTAAACAGATCAGAATATGAAAGAGATCATAGCAAGGTTCACAAAACAGGGGAAGCATAGCAATGGCTTAGGGAATCTTAAATACGAAACAAGGATCAAAATCAAAATCATGAGAAGGAAACACCCTTACTGATAAAGGGTAGAATATCTGTACCTTATTAGCAAAGCAAGCAAACAATAAAGCAAATACAGAACAGAGTCAAGATCTCTCCTTCTTCACACCTAAAGGAGTAGAAGACAGAATTACAGACGGTTCTAAGTTCAGATTACTATTTTAGTTTACCTTTCCATTTTAAGTAACTTTCCAATTATGGCAAGTTTCCACTTTAAGTAGGTTTACTCATTTTAAATGACTTTCTATTTTTAGTAACTTTCCAGAAGTAGTAACTTTCTATTTTTAGAAGGTTTCCTTATTTAGTAAGTTTCCATAATTGGCAGATTTCTACAATTAGCAAGATTCAAATATTATAATTAGGTTAAGTCCTTAATTTTACAAAATTCACAATACACCTCTTATTTTAATATATGGTACGAATCACCCTCCATTTTATAAAAATTACAAAACAAGTCCCTTAATTTATACCTTTTACAATTTGACTCATAAATTATTCATAATTGTGGAAAACTAGAAGGGGGGGTTGAATAGTTTTACGTCTTTTTAATTTATTGTAAAACCTTTGTTTACCTTTAAAAACTTAGATTCAAATTTGTTATGAAAAATAAAACTTAAATCTTATTATTAGTTATATATGTATTCTTTTTAAATTGATTGTAAAAGTTTTGGTTTCTTGAATGGATTTTCAAATTGATCTTTATGTGAAGTTGACCTCTAATTAATACTAGCAATTATATAAGCCTATGTGTATGAAAGTAATGACGATGCAAGTAAAGAAATAAATAAGGTATGGAAAGATCTAACCGAGACACGAGAGATTTATAGTGGTTCGGCTACAAGGACACCTTCCTTGCCCTACTCCACTCCCCGAGCACACCTTGCTCGAGAGTTTTCTTCACAACTTCAATAAGCTCCCTTATGGCGGAGAAAACCTTACACGACTTTGGCTTACACGGGTTTAACGACACAAAGCTAAATGTCGAGTTCTAATCGTAGCTAGAACCAATCTCACAACTTCACAACACAACTTGTACACAACTTATTCACGACGACTTCACGACTTCAACACAACAGCTTCACGACTTCTACACAACGCTTTTACGACTTTTACACGACGACTTCACAACTTCTAAGCTACGGCTTCACGACCACGACTTTACACCTTCTAAGCTACGGCTTCACGACCACGACTTCACAACTTCTAAGCTACGGCTTCACGACCAAGACTTCACAACTTCAACACGACCGCTTCACAACTCCTATGCTACGGCTTCACGACTTCAACACTAGGACTTCACGACTAGGACTTCACAACTTCTAAGCTATGGCTTCACAACTTCTACATGACGACTTCATAACTTCTAAGCAACGACTTCACGACTTCTACATGATGACTTCACAACTTCTAAGCAACGGCTTCACGACTTCTACACCACGGCTTCACAAATTCTACACCACGGCTTTACAACTTCTACATGACTTCTTTACACCACAACAACTTATACACCTTCTTCACTACTTACACACTATACATATCTAGTCACTTATGTTCACCCACACCTTATACACAAATGAATGAATGATATACAAGGTATACAAAATAAACAACTTGAATAACAAGATGCTACTAAGTTGTAATACTTCTAGTTTTGATTGATAGAAGTATTCTTCTTTTGCACTTGGATGGTGGAAGCTTGGATCACTTGGAAACCAATGCTTAAGATTACATGATCAAAGGTTTTTTGAAGATATGAAATGAGATCTATAACAGAAAGTTTTAGTGCAAAAGGGTTGAGAAAAAATCCAGGAGAAGGCTTGTATTTATAGGGAAAAATCTGGACAGCTGGAGCCTACTGGAGCGGGGGCGGTCCCCTTAAATAGGGGGCGGTCCCCTTAATTATTAAGGGGGCCGCCTAGTAAAATTAAGGGGGCCGCCCCTACTGAACGTTGGCCAATTTTGTCCTTTTGTGGGGAAGGTTTTTCTGGAACATTTTAACTGATTTTGGTTAAAAATTTGAATTCATATTTTTATAAAAGATTAAACATTTTTATTTAATGCCAAAAATGTTTTTCAAAAATATATAAAATGTTTTTGATGTTTTATAAAAAATCTAGTTTTTAAGAAAATGTTCCTTTGATCATATAATGCATTAAGCATTAGTTCATTCATACCTTAAGTGATTTTAGTTGTAGAAGTGAATATTTACAACTAAGTACTTGTTTAATTTATAAGTTTATGTTTTAATGAGTTTACATTTTGTGATCATCAAAACATAGAGATATGAATAAATATTGATAATGTTTTTAGGCATTTATTTATGTCAACAATCTCCCCCTTTTTGATGATTACAAAACCTAAACTCATTAAACCAAAAAGTTTATTTTTGGACAAGTATTTAGTGAGTTTACATTCACTTCTCCCCCTTTTTGTAGAATCAAAAAAGTTAAGCCGACAAAATTCAAACGTGAAATTTGTCGGGACGAAAACTCCCCCTTGATGTGTACTCCCCCTCGTTTGGGGGCACCAAGGAATCGATATATGGAATACTTGCAAGAAAAATATTAGAAGCACAAGCATATATATAGCAAAAATAAGCATGCATATAAAGACATTCATTAAAAATGTTGTGTATCAATACACAACCATCCAAGATTATATTCAATCCTACATTAGCTAGTAAGTAATGCAATCTACATAATCATTCTAGGAGTACATGATCTTCCATGGGGCTTGCACACAAAATGGTTTGAAAAATTATTTTTGATTAAGCATTGCATATGCTTAATTTGGTGAGAATGAAGGTGGTGGTAGTGTAGTGGGTGAAAATGATGGAGGTTGTGGTGGAGGTTGGTTGTTAAGCATGTGTTCAAGGGTGTGGTGGTATTGGTGATGATGAGAAATGAGCATCAAGAGGTGTTATTGGTGATATGGAAATGACAAGTTGGGTGAATGGAGGTTCTTGAGTAGGAGGTGGAGTTGATGCTCTTGATGGTGGTGATGAAAGGTGTGAGTTGATGTAGTTATTGATGGATGAAGTGGAAGGTATGAATGAAGATGTTGTGCCATGAGTGAAGGGTGTTTTTGATGGTGCATTTGGTGCACTTGGGGATTAACATTGAGGTGGTGGTGATGGAGTTTTGGTGTCTTAGAGATGATTTTGGTGATAGCATGGTGAATGAAAATGGGTGTTTGATGGAGGTGATGGTTGATTTAGGTAAGGTTTGGGCTAGATAAAAGGGGTCGCAAGATGCAAAAGAAAACAGTAAATTTTACTGCCCAGATGGCCGGTCCCCTTAATTGTAGGCCGGCCCCCTTAAAATTAAGGGGACCGCCTAGGGAATTAAGGGGGCCGCCCATCTGGTGTTTTCCCAAGCGACCAAATTTGAAAAATTTCCAGAAAAGGGTCATTTTTTGGGTGTTTTTGCAGCAAGCTCCATTTGAATCATGTACATCAAGAATGATTAAATAGTGACATAAACATGTTAATTATGCATGCATACATTTAAAACATATTATGGAATAAGCATGTTATTAATCATCAAGCATGTATATATATCATGATATCAAGTATACAAGCAATAAGCATAACAATCATATATTAAAGACAAGAAATAAAGCATTCATTAGTTGAAAATAGTTATGTTAAAAATATAATTATTGATACAACACATATTTTGCTTATAGCATGCAATAAGTAGAAAAATTTAAATTGCCTAAGAGATCCATTGGACTTGCTTGAGACATGAGAACTTGGATTATTTTGGATGGATGATGGTAAAGAGGCGGTAAAAAAATGTTGGATCAATGGGGTTGTAAGTTTGGGTGTATGGATGTTGGAGAGAGTGTTGATAGAGGAATTGGAGGTGGAGAGCTTGGACTTGACCATGTTGAATGAGGGTTTTGATGTTGTTCAAGTGGTGGTGTTGGATTAGATCTAGTGAGAAGATACTCAATCCAAGTGAGACGCTAATTTAAGTTGATGGTTTGATTTTGGAGAAAGATGCAACAAGGACTATTGTTGACATGTTTCTCAATTTGACTCAAGTGATGTGGTGATGATGGTAATGATGGTGAGATGGATGGGGATGATGGTAATGATGGTTTGATTTTGGAGAAAGATGCAACAAGGACAATTGTTGACATGTTTCTCAATTTGACTCAAGTGATGTGGTGATGATGGTAGTGATGGTGATATGGATGGTGATGGGTTTAAATTGCTTTGAGCAAGGTGCAAAGCAAGGAGAGAATTAAGCTCATGGGCTTCCTTGAGTTCTTCAATGAACTTCAAGTGTTGAGTGGAAGGTGATGATGATGGAGAGTGGTTGTTATTTGGTGGAAGTGGTGGTGACACTTTTGGTGGTGGAGACATTTGTGAACTTGGGTAGTTATGAGTGAATGAAGGTGGACATATGGATGATTGGTTATGTGTGTGAAAGGGTTCATTAGGATGAGGTTTAGGTGTTGGTTGAGTTTGAACAACATCATTTGTTGGGTTATGGCAAATGTCAAGCTTCCTCCTCCAAATGGGTATTTATGGTGTTGTGATGATGTGATTGTGGAAGGTAAATTTTGGAGGGTGGTTTGTGACAAAATGTGTTTGTGAATTTTGGAGAGTATAGGATAAAATGGGCTAAAAAATAGAAAAAGGGAGCAGCACCTTTGACCATCAGATGGCCGGTCCCCTTAATTAAGGGGCCGGTCCCCTTAAATATTAAGGGGGCCGCCTAATGAATTAAGGGGGCCGCCCATCTGCTGATTTCCAGGTTACTGGAAATGGATTTTTGGCAGAAAATTGTTGAAAGGGTTGTGTTTTTGGGTTTAGTTTCAAGCAAGTCCAACTTCTTTTGAGGCAATTTAGGATTTAATAACTTATATATGCTAAGCATATTCATTAGACATTATTATCTAGCATGCAAACAACTCATTTAGCATGTAACATATATATGTTAGACAAGAAAACGCTACATAGCACCAAGTAATTCATCGTATCATATTTAGGAAGATTAATAAGCTAGTTAAATAATCCTAATAAATATCTATGTGCATGGGAATGTAGAGTTGTGATAGCATGGACTTCTAGACTTGTACCAAGTGAGGTCTTAGTGAATAAATTATGGTTATTTTCAAATTTAGTTCACTTATAAATGTCACATACATAAATATAGATGACAGATATGAGATCACCATGCATGATTTAAAGAAATGTTTTTGGCATTATTCAACAATGTTTGAAAGTGGGTTTTTATGTGGATGTGAAAAATATTTTAATGAAATAGTTTTGGTTTTATTTCAAAATGTTTTTATGAGAAAAGAAAACATATTTTTCCAATCTTTGGTTTTGATAAACACGTAATTATGGACACAAGTTTGGAAGAAATGTAGGATGGTGAAACATGTAAAATAGAAATGTGTCATAATCTTTTGAAAAATTATTTTTCCAAAATGTGAAGTTTTTGCAAATTTAAAAATAAGTCCCATTAATTATAGGTTTAAAAAATAATGGTTTATAAAAGATCTCATGCTCAAGTCTATTGTCACATGCTACCTCTTTCTACATATCCTATGACATTTACGCATGTATTATGACTAGATACAAAAATACATCATGTCAGAGTAGTTAGAAAAACAAAAGCTATTATAATGACAATGCATTCAACAACTAAACAAATAATTACGAAGGCATGCAGTCAAATCACATAGGAGCAAGTAAACATCTAGAAATTTTATATATGCAGGATGACATACATCTAGGAATGAAAAGCTCTAGTGAAAAGCAAAGTTCATAACAGTAAACTATCGTTAGGTATATTTAGGAAGAATAATGTATTCAAGTTGGAGAATGAGTATGAGACTATTACTAGTGGTGCTCAATTCAGGCTAAACACGACCGTTTTTACGGGTTACACACACCCAACTTCTCACATAGAAGCAATTCAACCGTTAGGTCAAATTGAGTTTCTAGTCAATAGATTCTCCAGTAGTCATTCTCTTTTTAGAAGAAATTAAGTTCCTAAATTTACCTATCGAAGAGTACCAAATATGAAGATTGCTTGGTTTACTAACACTTAGGGGGGCTAACTAAAGGGTTTCTAGTTCATTAAGCCACAGAACGAATATAACTAAAGTGTAAAGGCAAAGCAACCTATTAGACTAAGTATATCCTAAGGCATTAATAAGATTATATGCATAAAGTAATTACTTATGAAATTTTAAATAGAGAACTTACCTCACGTCCTAGCTTTTCTTCGTAATGTCTCAGATGATGATTGACGTGTGAATGATAGGTGAGTCTTCAAGATACACAAGGTGTGAAAGTATATCATGGCAAGCTTCTAACACCTTATTTAAACCGAAGTGGCTTGACCCGAACATGTCTTGTATGGATCATGATCTTCTCCTTCGTCTGTGTCACTCCATGATTTTGGATTGAGTTCACTTTGGAGTTGATTCATGTAGTCTTCGTCGTTAATACCTACATTAACAACATTTGAACTAGTAGCACATGTATCTATTTTATCTAAATGTTTATCTATTAAATTTTCTAAGATAACTAATTCATGTACAAGATCAAAATCCTCATCTTTGGCTTGACATTTTTCTTGATGAAAGTTTAAGAAAATTTTCCAAATATCATTTGCCGTTTTACAGAAGAATATTCTTTCATATTCAACTTTCGGCAAGGTTTTATAAATAATTATTTTAGCTTTATTATTTATTTCATTCTTTGTTTTCAAATAATCAATTTGACTTTCAAAATCCGTTTTTGTTTGATTTTCAAAATATGTTTTTGTTTAACTTTCAAAATATGTTTTTGTTTGACTTTCAAACTCACCAATCGAAATGACATGCCAAAGATCTAGATCAATTGATTTCACATAAGTTTCAAATTTATTTTTCCATTCAAGAAAAGTATAGTTTTCAAATAGTGGTGGTTTTAGAAAAGATTCCCCTTCTAGATATTTTTCGAATTCCATAGATCGATTCAAGTTTTAAAATACAGTATATTTTAAAAATCTTGATTGACGTGGCTCTTGATAACAATTGTGGAAAACTAGAAGGGGGGTTGAATAGTTTTACGTCTTTTTAATTTATTGTAAAACCTTTGTTTACCTTTAAAAACTTAGATTCAAATTTGTTATGAAAAATAAAACTTAAATCTTATTATTAGTTATATATGTATTCTTTTTAAATTGATTGTAAAAGTTTTGGTTTCTTGAATGGATTTTCAAATTGATCTTTATGTGAAGTTGACCTCTAATTAATACTAGCAATTATATAAGCCTATGTGTATGAAAGTAATGACGATGCAAGTAAAGAAATAAATAAGGTATGGAAAGATCTAACCGAGACACGAGAGATTTATAGTGGTTCGGCTACAAGGACACCTTCCTTGCCCTACTCCACTCCCCGAGCACACCTTGCTCGAGAGTTTTCTTCACAACTTCAATAAGCTCCCTTATGGCGGAGAAAACCTTACACGACTTTGGCTTACACGGGTTTAACGACACAAAGCTAAATGTCGAGTTCTAATCGTAGCTAGAACCAATCTCACAACTTCACAACACAACTTATTCACGACGACTTCACGACTTCAACACAACGGCTTCACGACTTCTACACAACGGCTTCACGACTTTTACACGACGACTTCACAACTCCTAAGCTACGGCTTCACGACCACGACTTCACACCTTCTAAGCTACGGCTTCACGACCACGACTTCACAACTTCTAAGCTACGGCTTCACGACCAAGACTTCACAACTTCAACACGACCGCTTCACAACTCCTATGCTACGGCTTCACGACTTCAACACTAGGACTTCACGACTAGGACTTCACAACTTCTAAGCTATGGCTTCACAACTTCTACATGACGACTTCATAACTTCTAAGCAACGGCTTCACGACTTCTACATGATGACTTCACAACTTCTAAGCAACGGCTTCACGACTTCTACACCACGGCTTCACAAATTCTACACCACGGCTTTACAACTTCTACATGACTTCTTTACACCACAACAACTTATACACCTTCTTCACTACTTACACACTATACATATCTAGTCACTTATGTTCACCCACACCTTATACACAAATGAATGAATGATATACAAGGTATACAAAATAAACAACTTGAATAACAAGATGCTACTAAGTTGTAATACTTCTAGTTTTGATTGATAGAAGTATTCTTCTTTTGCACTTGGATGGTGGAAGCTTGGATCACTTGGAAACCAATGCTTAAGATTACATGATCAAAGGTTTTTTGAAGATATGAAATGAGATCTATAACAGAAAGTTTTAGTGCAAAAGGGTTGAGAAAAAATCCAGGAGAAGGCTTGTATTTATAGGGAAAAATCTGGACAGCTGGAGCCTACTGGAGCGGGGGCGGTCCCCTTAAATAGGGGGCGGTCCCCTTAATTATTAAGGGGGCCGCCTAGTAAAATTAAGGGGGCCGCCCCTACTGAACGTTGGCCAATTTTGTCCTTTTGTGGGGAAGGTTTTTCTGGAACATTTTAACTGATTTTGGTTAAAAATTTGAATTCATATTTTTATAAAAGATTAAACATTTTTATTTAATGCCAAAAATGTTTTTCAAAAATATATAAAATGTTTTTGATGTTTTATAAAAAATCTAGTTTTTAAGAAAATGTTCCTTTGATCATATAATGCATTAAGCATTAGTTCATTCATACCTTAAGTGATTTTAGTTGTAGAAGTGAATATTTACGACTAAGTACTTGTTTAATTTATAAGTTTATGTTTTAATGAGTTTACATTTTGTGATCATCAAAACATAGAGATATGAATAAATATTGATAATGTTTTTAGGCATTTATTTATGTCAACAATAATTACACATTAAGCCTTTAAGTATCCAAAATTACACATTACACCCTTTACATAATTAATTTTATGAGACATCCTCAAGTTTCCAGAATTTACAAAACTAGTCCCTCTATTTTAAATAATTACAATTCGAAATACATAATTTCATAATTAACCAATTAAACCCTTTATTTACAAACTTTACACAAGATACCCTTATATCAGAATTTTTACAAGTTTCCCACGGTCTAAACTTTCTTACAAAAATAACCCATAAGTTTGAATAATTACAAAACACACCCTTTAATTTCAAAACTCCAATCGGTATGCATTTTATTTCACAAAACCCTAACCCTAATTTGCCAATCATTACCAAATCATTAAACAACCTTAAAAATACATTAATTACTCAGATCCAATCACAAAACCCTAATTCCATTCGATTAGGGTTTTCATTTTTTTCTTATTTTTCTTTAAAATCCGATTAACAAATAAATCATCAAATGATATTCTAGGCTTCAACAAATGTAATGATCATTTTTCGAAGGTTATATGATGCTTATAGAACTCAGATAAAATAGGTTCGAAGCTTAGAAAAATCATATGAATTGCTTTAGGTTTTATTTACGATTTTGTTACTTATGATTATCACAACTTGTTTTAACGTGCATGAATCGATCTAAATATTTTATATGAGTCTTATATGATGTAAGTAACATGAGAAAAATACCAGATTAATTTTAGAACGTGTGGATAAGTCGCATGAATTTTGTACCTCTCGGATGAACAATTCGACACAAGAAAAACTCCTACGATCGAATCAGCTTTTCCACGACCTCAAAGCTATTTTTCCTACCTTCTTTGGACTTAGGGGAACACCAGAAAAATAACCAATGAACTCCAAAAATTCGGATGGAGAAGAGAGGATTTTGTGTGTGTTTGTTAGGTTTAGCGAATGAAAATAAGGAAGGAATAATCAAAACCGTGTAGGAGGGGGAAAGGGAGCATAATTCTCGGCCCATGATTGATTGATCATATCAATTTACTGATTTTCCTTGTTTCCTCATTTATCTCAATGTTTATCTTGATATTTAATTGATTTCAAAAGTTTAACAAACAATTAAATGTGTATACATATAACTTTCGGTCCATATAATGTTTTCATGTGTGACAAGCAATTTTTGTACATTGTAAAATGTTAAAATGTAGCAGTAAAAATTATGATGCGTGGTTTTGTAACCTTACAACAGGTTTTACCTCTCGAGGGATCTCAAGAGGCTTACAACCCCACCAGGCAGTGTACTTGACCGATGTAGTATAGTGTAGTGGTAAGTACGGGGGATTGATCGTTCTCCACAGGGAATAGTGTTCGTTAGGTATGAAAAACTACTCTAATAGGTCTAAAGGTTGAGGAAGATTCTTTTTATGTTTTTATATTTTTTTTTATGAAAGCAAGTAAAATCTCGGTTTTGAAGGAGTGGGCGGAATTAGTTGCTAGTCAACTAACCCAAATAACTACAAATGCAAATAAAGTAAATAACTGAAAATAAAATGTTGGTGAGAAACTTATGTGTAGAGAAATGTGTTTACTTAGATTTCCTTACTCCCTAACTATCTTTTACCGGTTGATTAGTGTGTATTAGTCGCGTGGATGACGGGTGTATTCCTTAATATCAATCGTGGGGTGGCGTACGTACTTCCCCAACTCTACAAGCTCCTACTTCACTCCTATGTCGAGCCGGCTAGGAAGCTCCTAACATGGGATCACTAGAATTCGCTTATGCATTAAATACAACCATAAAAACCTTTAGTACGCATTTGGTTCATGTTTCTTAAGACGTTCAAGCAAGTTACCGAATAGGAAGTTAGCCAGTTTTCTTAAGCCTAACATAGATAAACAATCATCCAATACAACTAATAACACACTAATAACCAATAATCAATAGCTAGGTTTCATTAGATCTAAGCAAACACAAGATAAATCTAGCCTAACATGTTAAACAAAAGACAAGAACAAGATAAAATCAAACAACACATAGACATATTGAATGATTAATTGATAACTTATCTTTCAAAGTAACATGGAAGATCTCAAGGCAAAAAGCCTTGAAAAAGATGCTAAAATCGTCCTAGGGTTTTCTCCCAAAAATTCCACACTAAGCTCTCTCTTTAATGACAAAAAATTAGAAAACTATATATAGATTTTTACATCTGACGGCGTCACCTTATGGAGTGTGACGCCGTCACCTCGCCGCTTCTAGGGTTCCCGGATGACCTTCTTGACGCCGTCCCTCTTTAGCTCTCCAAAATCCGTTCTGGCTTATCAAGGCTTGACGCCGTCAGCTATTGAACGTGACGCCGTCCCTCTTTGATTTAAGCCGTGACGCCCTTGATCAGGTTAAAGCGTGACGCCGTCAGAATTCACATGCTATTTTCACTGGCTTATCATGAGTAAATTTCACGTCCACCTTTTCTTGCCAAGCCATGACGCCGTCCAGAGTAAAATGTGACGCCGTCAAATGTAACTTTCAGCACAATTTTGAGACTTTGTCGTTTTCTTCACTTTTATGCTCCAAAAACGTCCAAAATGCCTCCTTTCCCAGATTTCTCCTCAAAAGTACCTAAAATGACAAAAGGAACGATTTAGGGCAATATTTGATCAAATAAATACGATTTAGGGCTTAAATGACCCCTTAAAAGCGGTACACTTTTCGCTTCATCAAATACCCTTACACTTGAGATTTGCTTGTCCTCAAGCAAATGCGCTTTTATTCTAATCAAAATACAAGTTAGGGGTCATTTAATGCAAACATAAAAGTAATTACAACAAATAATCGTTCCACTTCAATCATAATAAGCACGGAGATTATGAACTAGCACCTCACAAGTAGTGTTTAGATACTCACATCTCTCAAGTGTCATCAAAATAAATCTCATAAATGAAAACGGATAATATCTCTCACTACCTGTCATAGCAAATATATTACCATAGGCTTGGGAAAGGATCGAAAACCTCCTCCACTAGGCGTAAGCACCTAAGATAAACTATCAAAGAGGGCTTTTAAATGGGTTATAACGTTAGGTGTAGGGAAAAGGAAAACACGGTTTTGTTGGATAAAGGATATTTTACTGGTGGCGAGTTAAAGATCTTGATTAATTACATGTACTATACAATGTTGCTAAGCCAAGAATCGACTCAATCTTAAGCTAGAAACAAAATAACAAAATAACAAAAACATAAAAATAAACATAAAATGAAACGGGATGGTAGTCCGTATGTTTTTTCTATTTTTCTTTTTCTCATTTTTTTGTATTTTTCTTGATTTTTTTTTTTTTTTTTTTTTTTTTTTTTTTTTTTTTTTTTTTTTTTTTTTTTTGCATACACTCTTGCCCTACCATCCAAAATAATACATCGTAGGGGGGTTGTATCCCCCTTACACTTGAACTTTTACATAACTTTACAAATAACTATTCTAATGACTTCGAATTAAGATAATTGAAAAACTTGGAGTACTTTTTAAAATATTTAGCACATATGGGGGTAATAAATGATGTTCTTCCCCATTACTCCATTACACTAGTACTTTACCCATGAGTCCCAATCGTCCCAAAACAATATGTACAAGGATATGACTCGACTTAGCAACCATGTAATCAATTAGATAATTAACTTGGGTTTAAACAAATGTTGTAACAATAATGTACTAAAAATGAGTGCATACAAGGTAGGCTAAGGCGATTTGGGTGTACATTTTAAGTGGGGTGTAAACAAATTCTTCCTTTAAGTAAAATGCTTAAAGGTCGAAACGAAAAGATAGGCTCTGAGGGGTGTACTAGGGGTATCGTGTACTAAAAATGAGTACAACGCAAAGGGTGTGGGAGAATTACTTGACCAATGTAGCCAATGTAATTATAACAAAAATACAGGTGTAAAACAATGGGTTAATCCTAATGCCTCTTATCATGTAGTAAATCTAACTACACGAATGTAGTCTCACTTGTGGCCTCGGAATGGTCCTAACGCAAGTTCTAGAATCTAAGTGCTACCGGTACACACATCATAGCATAAATGCTTTTCCTACCAATTCTAGGGGTAAACCTCACATATTTGGGGGTGGAAAATTTTTTAGTGGTACGGTTTTTGTGCTAGTCATATAACTCCTATCCGTGAGACGCTCATTAAGATCAAAGTTTCACTCATATATGTTGTAAAAAATTTTAAATTTGGCACTAAAATTACCTTAACAAGTATTTCTCTCAGTTTTATTACACATCTACTATCAAACAAACAAAAATCAAGCGTAATAGTATTCTCTAATCGTACTTTTACCCTCCCCTTACACTTAAGATGAACATTGTCCCCAATGTTCAAATAACAAGATGTAAAAGAAAAAAGTAAAAGAATGAAATCAAATACTCCCTTGATTCGCTCGGTGGATAATGAAATAACACGGTTAAATCTTCTTCCAAAGTAATGTCGAAGCTCCATGACTAATGCATCGCCATAAGCTTGATTCAAAACATTTCCTTGTCCAAAATAACCTGTTAAACCTGAGAAAACAAACACGAAAACCTGCATAACATCGGCGGGATAAAATCTATATATAAGGATATAATGCTTGTGGAATGATAACTTTGCAGATTCCTGGAGATTATAAGTTGGAGATTTTAATAAAAACTTTTTTTAAAAACAAAAATTTCAAAAATTTCTGAAAATTAAATCTGACGCCGTCAGGTTATAAACCCTGACGCCGTCAGAAATGACCTGACAAAAATTTTCATTTTAAGTTTCCGGAAAATTTCTGGAAAAACCTTTACCTTACTTCCTGGAAATCCTGCAAAACATCATTATGACTCGATACAAGCATTTGACTCAAACACATACGAATATGTATGTTCATTTAATATTATTACGATTCATGTTAATTTGTGTTCTAATAAACCGATTTAGATTTCCCTTACACTTAACTTTTGCAAAATACCTTTATATGTAGTTAAGACGAAGTTAAAAACAAAATAAAGCATTTTCACAATTTTAGTTTTGAACATGAATCAATAATAATAAAAATTAAGCACACATACGGAAACAAATAAAAAAAACAAACAAACAAATAAACACACAAAGCAAATAAACAAAATAAAGCTTGGGTTGCCTCCCAAGAAGCGCTTTTCTTTATTAACAAGTCTTGTAGCTAGACTCAAAGTCACTCTACCCTATATAAGTGAGCTCGTCATCGAGGACGTCTTTAGGGTTATGCTTGGATCGAAGTTTCCTATTGGTCCGCTTAGTACGATATATCTTTTCAAACTTCTCTCCATCCGGGTCATACAATGTCATCTTAATATGCCATGACCCATCTCCATCTTTGGGTGGTTTGTCCCAATCCCACTTATGATCATCTTCCTCACAAGTCCACTTATTCATTCCTAGGTTAATTGGCAACACTCCTAGGAAATCAATCATCTTCCTAAAAACTAGAGAGTCTTCAAATGGATCCAATTCGGTGTCCCTAGCCAAGAGTTGCTCTACCGTATGTGTTCGGTTAACAAAGTCCTCTTCTAGGTAAAATGGGCGTTGGGGTCCTATGAAGTCTCTATCAATCCAAGGTCCATATCTAGATGGTCTCCTATTTGATTCTAACCAATGTGGTGTTGGTTCCTCACTAGTATCATAGGCATGTTTCTTAACATCATAGACTGACCAAGTATCTCCTTCTCCTACCGCTATCTTAGATTCCTTACAATCAATCATAGCACTAGCGGTTGCCAAAAATCCTCTACCTATCAACAAGGGGCATGTAGGGTCGCTAACCATATCAAGGACGTGGAAATCGGCTAAAATGGTTAGTTTTCCAATGTGCACTAACACGTCCTTAACTACTCCAACCGGGTAAGCAACACTCCCATCCGCTAAACCTATTATCACCTCGGTTTCTTCAAGTTTTCCTAGTTTTAGAGAGGTGTAGAGAGGTAACGGAAGTAGGTTAAGGCTTGATCCAAGATCGGCTAATGTGTCATAGGCCTCCGAATTACCGATCTTGCAAGGTAGAACGAATAAGCCCGGGTCATCTAACTTCTTAGGTAGTTTGTTTGAACGAAGGCGGTCCCTTTTTCGCCTAACTTGAGCTTCTTTTCATCCAACTCATCAACAACCGGACTTTCAAGGTGGAGCTCCTTGAATTCTTCGTCAAGGTTTTGAGTGGGAGGTGTTTCAACTATGTTGTTGACCAATTTGGATGTCATAACTTCTTGGTCATTTGGAACGACTTGGGTTTGTTTGAAACACGTGCTCATGGAATTGACCGAATAATATTGTGGACAAGAACTAGGGGACGAAACCGATGAAATAGCGTTGACGTTTAGTTTCGGGTTCTTGACCGTGTTGCTAGGGAGTGCTCCCATTTCTCGGTCATTGAGGGCTTTCAACAATGTGTCAATCTTATTGGTTATCTCGCTTTGTTTTTGTTTGAAATCGGCTTCAAACTTGGCTAAACGAGCTTCTTGAGATGCCATAAATTGAGACATCAATCCTTCAAAGTTATTGGTACTACCATTTCCGGAAGGATTGTTGTTGAAAGTACGGTTCGAGTTGGAACCGCTTGATTGGAAACGATTAGGTGGGTTGGAAGAATTGGGTTGTTGTGCGTTTTGGTTTTGTTTCCACCTAAGGTTCGGGTGATTTTTCCATGAGGGGTTGTATGAATCACCATAAGGGTTTGGCTCTGGTTTAAAAGTGTACCACTTGTCTCCCGCTCCGTCGGTACGCGAGGATGCGTAGTCCACAAAAGCTTGTTCGGGGAGTTCCATGCAATCACGAGTGTCGTGGGGACCACTACATAATTCACACGAAGAAGTGATTTTGTTCACTTGGCTTGAAGGTTTAGGAGTCTCGTAGGATTTCATGAGAAACTTGACTTGGTCTTCAAGTTCTATGATCCTACGGTCGGAAGTGCTTGAATTGTTCAAAGGCAAAGATATTGCCTTGACCGTTTTATTCAAATCACGGGGATCACTCCAACTTTCGTTGTCATAAAGAGCAAGATCCTCTAGGAGAGCCCATGATTGTTCCGCACTTAGATCACGTAGCTTACCACCGGCCGATTGGTCAATGGTTTGCCTCGTGGAGAGATTGATATGGTCATAGAAGATTTGGACTTGGAGCCAAAGTTCTATGCCATGGTGAGGGACTTTTTGGAGTAAGTCCTTGAATCGAGTCCATGCCTCGTAGAGAGTTTCGCCTTGACGTTGTTGGAACATCAAGATATCATTCCTTAGCTTGGTAGTTCTTCCCGGTGGGAAAAACTGAGCAAGGAAACGAGTAGTGAGATCATCCCAAGAGGTGATGGATCCTGCGGGTTGACGTTCTAGCCACTGACTAGCTTGATCCCGCAGAGAGAATTGAAAGAGACGCAATCGGGTCGTCTCTCGAGTGGCAACATCAAGGTCTATAGAATCAACGATTTTAAGAAAGTCCTTGAGGTGTTGATTAGGATCTTCAGAACGAAGTCCATGGAATGCGCATCCGCTTTGCACCAACCGGATGGTGTCGGATCGCAAGGGTGTGATATTGGCTCCTTGAGTGAGCTCAATGGTGTTTCGATAGCCATGGTGGCTAGGACGGGAATACTCTCCTAAGGTACGGGCTCTAGGAGGTGGTGGTTGTTGTGGTGGTGGGTTGTTGGGATTAAGGATATTACCATCTTCCATGATGTCGGATGGTATGGTTACGAACAAAGACACGAAGAAAATAGATAGACTAAAGAAAACCTAGAAAAATAAAACAAAAATCTCACTAGAAAGGAATCTAGTGAGTAGACCTATAAAATAAAAATTCAACCTAAACAATAACAATTCCCCGGCGGCGGCGCCAAAAACTTGATGCGTGGTTTTGTAACCTTACAACAGGTTTTACCTCTCGAGGGATCTCAAGAGGCTTACAACCCCACCAGGCAGTGTACCTGACCGATGTAGTATAGTGTAGTGGTAAGTACGGGGGATTGATCGTTCTCCACAGGGAATAGTGTTCGTTAGGTATGAAAAACTACTCTAATAGGTCTAAAGGTTGAGGAAGATTCTTTTTATGTTTTTATATTTTTTTTTATGAAAGCAAGTAAAATCTCGGTTTTGAAGGAGTGGGCGGAATTAGTTGCTAGTCAACTAACCCAAATAACTACAAATGCAAATAAAGTAAATAACTGAAAATAAAATGTTGGTGAGAAACTTATGTGTAGAGAAATGTGTTTACTTAGATTTCCTTACTCCCTAACTATCTTTTACCGGTTGATTAGTGTGTATTAGTCGCGTGGATGACGGGTGTATTCCTTAATATCAATCGTGGGGTGGCGTACGTACTTCCCCAACTCTACAAGCTCCTACTTCACTCCTATGTCGAGCCGGCTAGGAAGCTCCTAACATGGGATCACTAGAATTCGCTTGTGCATTAAATACAACCATAAAAACCTTTAGTACGCATTTGGTTCATGTTTCTTAAGACGTTCAAGCAAGTTACCGAATAGGAAGTTAGCCAGTTTTCTTAAGCCTAACATAGATAAACAATCATCCAATACAACTAATAACACACTAATAACCAATAATCAATAGCTAGGTTTCATTAGATCTAAGCAAACACAAGATAAATCTAGCCTAACATGTTAAACAAAAGACAAGAACAAGATAAAATTAAACAACACATAGACATATTGAATGATTAATTGATAACTTATCTTTCAAAGTAACATGGAAGATCTCAAGGCAAAAAGCCTTGAAAAAGATGCTAAAATCGTCCTAGGGTTTTCTCCCAAAAATTCCACACTAAGCTCTCTCTTTAATGACAAAAAATTAGAAAACTATATATAGATTTTTACATCTGACGGCGTCACCTTATGGAGTGTGACGCCGTCACCTCGCCGCTTCTAGGGTTCCCGGATGACCTTCTTGACGCTGTCCCTCTTTAGCTCTCCAAAATCCGTTCTGGCTTATCAAGGCTTGACGCCGTCAGCTATTGAACGTGACGCCGTCCCTCTTTGATTTAAGCCGTGACGCCCTTGATCAGGTTAAAGCGTGACGCCGTCAGAATTCACATGCTATTTTCACTGGCTTATCATGAGTAAATTTCACGTCCACCTTTTCTTGCCAAGCCATGACGCCGTCCAGAGTAAAATGTGACGCCGTCAAAGGTAACTTTCAGCACAATTTTGAGACTTTGTCGTTTTCTTCACTTTTATGCTCCAAAAACGTCCAAAATGCCTCCTTTTCCAGATTTCTCCTCAAAAGTACCTAAAATGACAAAAGGAACGATTTAGGGCAATATTTGATCAAATAAATACGATTTAGGGCTTAAATGACCCCTTAAAAGCGGTACACTTTTCGCTTCATCATGTAGCAGTAAAAATTATCTTGCTTCTTACAGTAAAAATTATCTTGCTTCTTATGTTGTTCATTTCCAAGAGTTTGGGATTTATTTGGTGTTTTATTTAATCATTAATTGAAATTTAAAGTTACAGGGGTATTTTGGTCATTTTGCATGTTTTAAAATTTCGGGTATTACTTTGTTCTCTTGTGCTTAGAAACAAAGTGTTCTTCTCGAATTATCCCGATAAGGATTTCATGATACCCAGGCACCAATAGGGTTGAAATACTTTATGCGGAAAGTGAACTTACACGATTCGTGAAGATATCAAAGATTATCATCATCCTAACCCAAATTTTACTAAGAAACGTATAAAGTATTCTGTGATAATCATGGCTGGAGGAAATACTGTGAAGGAGATAACTACGAACTTTGGGAAACTCGATAAGTTTGAAGGGCATGATTTTAGACGCTAGTAGAAAAAGATGCTGTGACATCCGGTAATTTTCCAAACCCTTTTCACCAGCCAAATATTTATTTTTGCATCACCTTAGTATTTAAACTTTTCCTGAACTTAATTGAACTTGAGAAACGCGAGATATCTTGAGAAACGTGAGCGTTATCCTTTTATTATGTCAGCACAACCTAGAAAGCACGAAACGAATCAAATTTGCCAAATAAATTAACTTTGAGAAAGTTATGCATATTTATACTCGTTTTTACTAGAAAAATTATTTCGAGAACAATGGCGCAAGTTTCGTAATTTTTCAAGTCTGTTTGGTACGTCAAATGGGTCCCACAGTGATTATTTTAAAAGTTTCACAAACTTGTCACATATACCCCTCTGCCCGAATGTTTACACCGTGCCCCTCCATTTTATTTTGTCCACCTTTAGTCCCTCACCTCATATAAAAACTTATTTTTTTCTCTTTCTTCTCATAACTCACACACACACACACTCATAATTCTCTCACCCTCTCTCACCTCCACCTCACCGGATCTCCACCGCCGGCCACCATCGTCGTCCGTCGGCCGCCACCGTCGCCGAAAAATATTCTGGCCAAACCTCAAATTTCACCAAAACATAGATCGGGACACCCTTGTCCTTTCTGGAGCGTTTGAGCTCACGGGGAGCTCGTTTGATACCCGAACACCGCCACCATAGTCAACACCGCCACCACAAGACCACCACCACCACCATTTCATCTCTTTCTTTCTCGGTAAAACCCTTACGCGCCCCCTTTCCCTTTTATTTTTTATAAAACCGAAACCCTAACCCTAAAGTTTTTAATAAAATCGTTTTTATTACAAATCTTTTATTAAAACCCTTTTGTTTTCATCAAAATCGTGTGGATCTAGTTGGTTTGACCTCGACTCGGTCCGAGTCACTCAACTTAGCCGAGTCAACTCGCGAGTTGAGTTGACTCGGGGTGAGTTATGGTTGTTTTTGATATTTTTTTTTGCTTTGTATGACCTTGGTTTATTGTGACAAGTCGTATTTTTGGGTCATTATTTAAACTCGAACTTTTACTATTCATCTCCGAAAAATTTACTATTCATCCTCGTAGTTTCCACTATTCGTTATTTTACGTAAATAAAATAATAAACGCTTTTACACGATTTTCGTGCATGAACAATATCCCCGATACTCCCCACAATGGTTCCAATATATTTGTATACTCATTATAATGCTACAAAAATTCAAGTATTACTTTACCCGGTGTTTTAAATTCATTTAGTATATATATTCTTAAATATATATATTTACGATAACTTAAGTATTTGCGAAACGATAATTATTTAAACACCCGATACTTATACAAAATACATTTTCTTAATTTTTATGACTTTGTTCCGCTAAAATTTATTTCTAGCTAATTTAATACCTAAAACAAACTATATACAATGAATTGTTAGATATTTTGAGACAATGCATTAAATGAGGCATGGTCTTTCTTTTTTGAACCAAACAAGCAACCACACCATACTCTTGTACATTTTTTCCAAGCTATTTAGTGAGACTCATTCCCCCATCCCTTCTTGTCAAATTTTCTTCCATGCATTTAATGCTTGCTTTTATATATTTATTAAAACCCTAGAATTTTTACTATAAATACAAACACACTATCACTTAATTTCTTCACTTATAAAATAAACTCAAAAACTCTCTTATCTTATTCATATGGATCGGCCTAAGTGCAAAAAGAAGAAACGAAGTTCGATTTCGATAGTTTCAAGTATTGTTCGATCATTTACGGGTTATATATTAACTATATATCATTTTGGAGGAATCATTGGGGGTTATATTGTTCTTGTTCTTACTAAAAATCCTTCATTATCAAGTAAGTATAAAATAATTTTTATACTTTCCATTATGTATTTTATACAATTTTTATGTTAGTTTATGCATTTATTTAGTTTAAATATTCATTTAAACTCATAAATTACATATATCACCTATGAACATGTTTGTAGATTTTTATGATGAAATCAAGTTAGTATAAGTCATACAAAATAGTCGGATATGAAAAATGAGTATAAACAAGCCTTGAAATATTTTATTTGGATTTATGAGATCTATGGTTATATATATGTTAATATAAAGTTATGGTTGTTTTACTAAATTTTAGTCATATATCCTAGATCTACATTTTTATTATGTCACTATGGTCATTTTGGAACTATCTTTACTATTGAGAAATTGGTGGAAGAGTTTAGGTTAGATTTGAAGTTGATTTCAAGAGGTTTAGTATAGGGAAAATGGTTATAAAAAAATATGCGCAGAAGCGCTGCCCAAATTTCTAACTTTTTAGAAAATCAAGTTATTTTTACAAAGATTTAGTCAAGGAAATGGAAGATAGATTTTAAACGAAAACGTGATCGTTTGAATGGATAAAAACGGAATTACAATGAAGGAGATATGACTTTTTCTAAATATACTATCGATAACAAATTTCAGAAAATTAAATAGTATGCTGTCCTGATTTGTATCACGGTAAAACCGAACTTTAAAAGATAAACCGAGTCCCTGAGACTTTAAAATGTGTTAGTATACTTAAATACTTTCGCGGGGATTGGAAGAACTTTACAAACCGACCTATAACGAAGAAATTATGACTTAACGAAGTTATCGACGAGAAATATATTTTGACAGCCTTTTCATATAGGGAATAGTACCCAGTTTTTATTCTTAGAAATGGAATTTGGACCTTTTAAGTGCGGTTTTGGACAAAAAGACTTAAACGAAAGTTGTAGTGTTTTGGTTACATACTTTAGTCGAGTCAGAAATTTTTCCAAATATATATTACCGAAACATTCATATCGTAGTTACGATATATACTTGCTAAAAGTCCAAAAATGTTATGTTTTAACTATTGTCAAGAATACCGAAGTAACGATATTTTCATAACTAAACTTACAAGCAAACATGTACGGGTGATATAACTTTCACAAATTGCATTAACGACATCATTTCATGACCTAAATCATATCATTCATATTAGGTTGCGGTTAGAGTCCGAGCCTTGTATCAGTGTACACATTTTTGCCATTTTCATAACAGTTGTATCAGGTGAGTTCATGGCCCCTACTTTTACTTGTTTTATAACTGTTTTGAGTGAGAATACATGCTAGTTTTTAACTAAACTCAATGCTTTTGAATGATTTCATGCTGTGATCTACTAGTTTCATGTTTGATTTCAATATGTGCATTTTGATTTCACATTTCTCTGATATTTGTTTATCATCAAAAACATTAAGTCTTTGTAACAACTCCTAGCTTAATTTCATGACAGTTCTTGTTTGATGAGTTGTGAAATTAAGTTAGATCCAAGTTGTTACATAGCTTAATGTTTTGGATGATGGAACTATATTACTAGGAAGTGAATTCTTATTGTGTGGTTTATATTGTGTGAATTCAATTTGTGTGACTAGGCTTGAACGTGTGCAACTGTTTAGTGATGCATTGATAGTATATATTTTGGGAAGTGGCACCCAGTATACATTTTGGGAAGTGGCACCCAGTATACATTTGAGAAGTGGCACCCAATCTATGTGTGGATCATTTATGCGTGTTTGTAGTCTGAGGTTCAGCTGTTGCTAGCTTGTGACCTTCGTTATGTGCTCACATTTGTATATCCTGCTCACTGTTGTCCTACACTTCATTATTCACAGCTTCGTAGTTTAACTCACAAACCTATGAACTCACCAACCTCGTGTTGACACTTTTTAGCATGTATTTTCAGGTTAAGGCGATAACTTATTTTTGGAGGCGCTTGGCAAGGGGCACGGTCATAGGCGACTCTGATAAATAATTGGTATCGCTTTACTTATTTTATGCTCCTATTTTCGCACTACTTTTGAATAATGTAAATTTAACACTTTTTGTTAATGAATTTTATTTCTAGATGATTGAGGTAAAAACCGTTCTTTGTACTTTGTGTTGTGATACCAATTTAGTAGCTTCCCAGCGACATCATTTTCCGCTGCGACCCATTTTTGGGGGTGTTACATTTATTGATTTGTAGCTCGGTTTGTATTTTGGATTGGATTGGGAGTTGTTTGGTTAGGCCGAGAGCCCTATGGCTCGAGTGGGAGTGAGCCGTGACTCAAGGGAGTCACGGCTAGAGTTTTAGTTGATTGGTTGTGTTGATTTTGGATTCGTTTTGGGTTTGAGTATTATCCGAGAGCTCATAGGCTCAATGGGAGCCAAGCCGTGACTCGTGGGAGTCACGGCTATGGTTGGTTTGATATTTTAGTCTTAGCCTAGGGTTTTGAATCGTGTGAGTCGAGCCGTGACTCGTGGTGAGTCACGGCATGTGAGGATTGGTTAGTAATTATTTTGTTTGTGGTCGTGTTTTGGATTAGGAGTGGTTGGGTTTAAATGGAGTGTAGCCGAGAGCCCCCTAGGCTCGACGAGGAGTGACCCGTGACTCGAGGCGAGTCATGGCATGAGGTTTTGGTTGATGTTTGTGTTTGGTTGGATTTGGTTAGGTTATGTCGCGGTTAGGATTTGGTTGAGTCATACCCTAGCCGAGAGCTACATAAGCTCGATGCGAGTCAAGCCGTGACTCACGGGAGTCACGGCAACGGCCATTAAGTTTATTTGTGCCGAGTAGTTTAGTCGAGACTCACGGGAGTCTCGGCCGTGTCGTACTCGAGGTTAGAAAACCTTGAGTCGACTTTTATATTAGTTTGTCGTTTATTTTATTTAATTATTTGTTTATCGATATTGTGTTTCGGGATAATATTTGACAATATGGGATATGATTTGGACATTGGACTTGGATATGTGTTATTAACCTATGCTTGGATGAGAATTGGACGTTATTGGATTTACGGTATTAGCCGATGGACCTTATGGACGATTTTGGTACTTGAGACGGAAGAGTATGTTAGACTCATAAGAGTTTGACATATTTGGACCCGAACATACACAAAATGGTCGATAAACTTGACAACTAATATATACGCAAATGATAGTGTCCAATTATATATATTTAACTTATAAATGTGACTATAAAACTTATATTCAAGAGTCGTAACGACTTGGAAACGCTTTATAAACGGACGCATCATGTCCAAATTTCGATAAATCTTTTATAACTTAATCGTTTATAATTACTCAATATCCTAAAAACCTTTTCAAAACTTATACGTTTTCTTCCTAAATCATGATATCTTATCAACTATTTGGGAAATGGGTAAAACACCGAAACAACCTATTGATGTTTTTCTTTCTTGTCTTTCTTATTTTATTTCTTCTTTTTAATCTTAGTTCTTCTGTCTTTTCGTTATTCTTTTCTTCGTATCTGTTTGTGTTTGCCGACTTTATTACTTTAACTTCTCGTATCCACACGAGTCTTAAACGTTTATTCCTCTCAAACACCATTGAAATAAAACCTTTTCATTTCAAATACGAGTATTACTTTATAAATCGCTTTGAGGTTTATTGCTGAAACATACTATTCACTTATTAGGTTGTGCTGAGGTTCATTTGTTGTGCTGTACCATCTGATCATTTGTGAAATCTTATTTCTCTACTACTACTAAGGTGTGATTCGTAGCCCCACTTTTGCTTTTATATTGTTTATAAACCCATGGGGGGAGATACATGCTATTTACTTTTTTTTATGAGCACAATTGTTATTGGTATGCTATTCCTGACTGAAACGATAATGCTAAGTACCGTCCTTGCCAAAAGCAAGTCCCTCGATCATGAACCATTAATCACTTACGAGTGAGCGCGATTATAGTTTATAGGCCTATAGGAATTGACCCTTGATCCGTGCCAAAACGTATATATAAATATTATGCAATGACGGATACACGTGAATAAATACAAATCACCCCTTTGTGAAAAAGGATACTTGCAAAAACTTACGTTTGTGTGTAGTGTGAAACCAGGTAAGTGATTACCCGGATCGTTTCCCAACGAGGCTGGAATGGGCAATTTGTTTAAAGCTTGGATTAGAGTGACTGATGATTAGGATGTAGATTTTTGCTTTTTAATTAATTCTAATTGATTTATGAAAAACAAATATACAAAAGAAAATTAAACGCGAATTAAATAAACTAGAAACGCGTAACGGAAAATCTAAAACGGGACTAAAAAGTGAAATATTAGAAAACTAATCCTACAAGTGTAAAATTATTTTTCTTAAATCCTAAATAATAAAAGAAAATTTTAGAAAAAAGATTTATATTTTTCTGATTATTATTTAATTTATTATGAATTAATTACTATTTTAAACTAATTAAAAGGATTAAAAATAGTAAATGACTTAGGAAAAATCTGAAAAATTCAGGTTAAGTCTAAAATAATATTCTTAATCTAGGAAAATTAAAATCAAAAGTTTACTAAACCCTAATAAGCAGTTGGGCTAATAAGCAGTTTGGAATAAGCCCAAAAATAAGCTAAAAAGCTCAAAAATTTACCAAAGGCTCAGGACTAGTTTAAACAACTTATATAAGCACAAAACAACTTAAATCAAACAGCTTAACCCACAGAATAAGCCAATTAAGCACTTGAGCAGAATCAAAAATTATGCAGAAACAGTGGTAAAACCACCAACTTGCAGAGCACAATAAGCAATTCAAATAAGCAGATAAGTGGAATAATATGGGGGAAAAACCTTGCTAGCACTACTGGGTATACTAAAAACCAAAAAGCCCCAATTCTAATAAGCTAATTGAACTCCAATTAAGCACTAGATCAGGTGGCCTAGGAAAAGCAAAACTGAATCAGCAGAATCAGTGAAAATGGGGGGAAATTGCAGACCAAATTAAGCTATTTAAATAAGCTATGAAGTGGAATCCAAGCACAGAATCTTAAAGCCAGTACTATGACCTATAAGCAAACCAAAATTCAAGGCCTCAGCTTATCTAGATAAGCCACAAATAAGCTGAGATAAACAGTTGGTCTGCTCAGTATATACTGAGTCTGTGTGTGCAGACTTGGTGTGCAGACCAATCCAACTCTATTAACTATTCTAATTGGACTTAGAAGACCACAGAAATGCCAAAGTTAAGGCACAAATGAGCTTATGGCTTATTCTAGCTTATTTGGACAGTTGAGGTTCTAAATTTTCCACAGATGGCTCAAAATCACAAGTCCAATCAAGAAAGCTTAAAAGCTCTTAAAAACAGCTTATCTGGACTATTTTAAGCAAGATCCAAGTTTGGCAAATGGTCAATGAACAGTAACAAGCTAGATTGACCAATTTAAGCTATGAACCAAACACCCCTTATTAAGGGTCTGTGATGATTTTTCAAGTGAAACACACTATTTTAGACTATAAGTTCTGATTTTACTGATTAAATAGCTTAATTAAACTCTAATAAGTAACTTTTAACAGGTAAATAAGCAGTTTAACAAGCTATGCCTTATTTGGCTATTTTTGGAATTTTAAAGGTTTTTAAGTAAAATAATGCAAAGCTATTTAACTACTGATAAAACAGATCAAATATGATTAGAAGCTATTAATAAGCAGAAAAACAACACAATAAGCTAAAGATAAGCACTAGTACAGTTAAAATAGAAATTAAGCTAAAATTGAGAAAAAGCTTACAACTGCTGAGGCTTATAGAACAGAAAGAACAAGATCAGAACAATCCTAGCTTGTTGTCAACAAGCTAGAAACCAAATATAAGCCTTCCTGAATAGCTTATTTTACCAGAAGTGCTTATTAGCCCCCAGGTTGACTTTTGTTGACTTTCTTCATCATTCTTGAATAGAACTGATTTAAACTAATATAAACTTACAACAAGCTATTATAAGCTTGAATAAGCTTATAGAAACAACTAAGAAGCTATTTCAATAACTACTTAACTTAATTCGAATTCTCAGTACAACATGGAATTTTAGAAACTTAGAATTATCATTAGCTAATGGAAATTGTACAAAGATTGTTAACAAACAGACTTAATTTAACTTGTATTGATTATTGAAACTTGAAATTACAAACTATGGGTACTGAAAATAAAATACGATTATGCTACATTAACTACTTAGCCATTAAGGCTTACATTGTGACCTATTTATACAAAAATAAAGTGGGATAAGCTTCTTATCTTCTTCTGATCCATTCTTGACCTTTGGATGCCTTTGAATCAATCTCAGCAGTTGAAACTACTTTTGACGCCAAAAATGAGATAGTGGAAAAATCCACTATCTCTGATAACTTGTACTGAGGAAGAAGCATTTAATGCTGATATGTGTCTAAATACACATATATTTCATATTGTTTAACCCCACAAAAACGACAAAAAACACACAAATGACCATATAAATGTTACAAATAGCATTGAAATGTGTTTTTATGTGATTCAGGTACAAAAATATTGAAAACAAGTGAAAAATGATCAAAGTTCACACAATTGTCAATTTCAGTCCCTGAAGTTTCACAAAATGGCAAAAATAGTCCCTGAAGGTTTAAAATGAATGAAAAGTCAACTTTAGTCCTTGGATAATCAAACTTGTTCAAAATAGTCCCTGGATGAAAGTTTTCTACAAATGGCAACTTTTACCCCTCAAAATCCAAAATTGACATAAAAGGTCCTTGGAAGTTTTAAAATTGGAAATTTACAATTATGGTCCTTGTACTAATGTTGATTGGCAGGTGTGATCCCTAGAATGAAGTTTGGAAGTTTGTCACATCAGGCCCCTAAAGTTTCAGGAGTTTACAACTTTAGTCCTTGGGCTCATAAACTCTACAAACCATCCGAACCCTACACTTTATAAATAACCCAACAAACAAACTAAACCCACTACACCACAGCCCAAACCTTTCCCCAGCCCACCAAATAAAAAACCCACACCCCTTATTTAAATATCCCAGGGTCAAACTAAAGTTTGACCCGTCTTCTTCCTTCCACTTGCCGCCTAAACAAAACCATACCACCACACCTCACCTTGCCAGCTGCTACAACTCCTTCCACCTCACCCCCAGCTGTCTAGCCACTCCCTCCACCTCCACAAGCAACCAAGGATCATTAATTGCTCTTAAACTGCCCAAAGCAACCTATAACACTTTTGGCGCCAAAAGTAGTTTAAATGGCTAGGATGAATTCTGCTCAATCAATGGCCAAGATTGCAAGTGGGATTTGACTGGAATGCTAGTGGGAACTCAGAATGTTATAAAAGAGAAGAGGAGGCAAGAGAAGAAAGTACCTTTGGATTAGCCTAGGTCATGTAGTGATAATTAGTTTACTGCTTTCTTTAATTAATGTCAATTTAATGCTTTCAAGTGTTAGTTTTACACTGACAATGTTAAACTAAACCTTAT
This sequence comes from Artemisia tridentata subsp. tridentata, assembly GCA_021014915.2. NCBI lineage: Eukaryota > Viridiplantae > Streptophyta > Magnoliopsida > Asterales > Asteraceae > Artemisia > Artemisia tridentata. The sequence continues at coordinate 229,279,382 of CP139509.1, forward strand.
TTACAGTTGTAATACAAGTTATCTTTTAAATTCATATCTTTCTTATTCGTATCATTTAATTTTCCAAGTCTTTTAAATTATTGTTAATCTTAGTTGTTTAGTGGACTCTTTAAGCTCATATAAGCTCCTGACAAAGCTTTAAGGCTTTTAGATACATTAAATTCAGTTATAGTCTTTAAAATTCAGGAATAGGTAAAAATCAAGAAAACAAATGAAAAACCAAAAATAATGAAGTGTTCTTGGTGAAACTATATGGAGCAAGGTTAATTGTGGATTGCCTTTGGTTTAGAAGCTTTGTGGAAAGCCTTAGGATGTGTTCTGTGGCCTTGGTTCTCAGTTTCAAGCATGATTCACTTGTGAGCCTCTTTTATCCATTCTTTTGCATTTCATAGTTCTAGTCTTTAATATGCTTTGATTTTCATGTTTTCCTGCTTAATTGTTGTTTGTTAATGATTATCTAGCTTAATCTTAGGTTGTTATGTTTTAGATTTGACTGTGGTTGGAAATTGCATCTTAACTGTCTATGAGCATGTTTTTGACATTCCTAGGCTTGAACCTGTGTGACTACTTGTTTATGCTTAAAAGGGTCCATTTTGACACATTGTGACCCCTGGATTTGATGGAATTAGTTTACACAGTCCTATGCTTTGAAAACCTCAGTTTGGTCCATTAAAGGGTTGTTTGGATTTAATAATGCATCTGTGTTAAAGAGTGTTTAAATGGTTTTGTTCTTGTTTGATGTACACTACATAGAACCTATTTGACTCAGAGAACTATTAACCAAGTGGTTTAGCATGTTAGAAAGTCAAATTGACACTTGACAATCTAGATATGAGAACTGTGAGGTTGTTAGATCTAATAATCCTGCATATGTGTTTAATTGTTGTTTATCTTTGTTTATTTCATGTTATTATTGCTTAATATATCATATTTAATCAGTAGATTAGGTTTTAAATTCAGTTTAGTCAACTTTTTAGTTCTTATGTAAAAGTCAAATTCTCATTTTTGTCATTTTTGAATAAACTAGATAATTTTCCCTAGGCTTTGTTTTTAAGTTTCAGTTTTAATGCTTTTAGGGTTTTATAGTTTTGTTGCTTATCTTGCTTAGTCTATTTTTGTTAATTTTTATTTTGAATGTTTAAGTGCTTATTTTGTAGCTTCTTTGTGACTGTTTTTGCCCTGCACCATGGTTTGGGCTGTCAAAACCATAAGCTTGCAGAAGCTTGTGGAATTGACCCTAGCTTGTAGACTTGGCTTCTTTGTGTAGTCCATGTGGCTCATTTGTTATGTTTGTATTTTACTTTTCAGTTAGTAGCTTGTAGAATAGCTTAATCATCCCTCCTTTTTTGTCCCATCTAACTCACTCCACTGAAGCAAACAGTGGAGTTGGAGTCGTTTTCTTAAGTTCATATTAAGCCCTCATTGGAGCCTGAGCTTGTGATAATTGGCTTTTTGTGAGGCTAACCAATCATACTCAGTGTTTAAATGCTTGTGTAGCTTGTATGAGCTTATTTGATAAGTTAAATTAGAGCTTGTTGTTTGCCCCATTTGCTGAGTATACTGAGTAATCAGTGTACTCATGCTTATTTCATAAGCTCTTAAAAAGCTCATTTGTGGTCATAAGCTTGTGTGGTTTAGTTTTATATGAAGCTTATCCACCCATCCATAAGATCTTGTGCTTAAATTCCCCCTAGAAGCTCATTTACTAGGGCGCTAGTAGCTTTTTGACTTGTCCATTTTGATAAGTCTGCTGGCTTATCAGTATACCCATAACATTTTCATAAGCTCACAAAAAGCTCATTACTGAGACTTAGCTTGTGAATTTTGTTTCTTTTAGAAGCTAATCCACTAGATAATAAGTTCCAGTGCTTTAATTCCATGTTCTAGCTTATTTGCTAGGGCTGCATCCAGCTTTTTGTTTGTCCCACTTTTTCAGTATACACTGAATCAGTGAATTGAAGCTTTTTCAAAAGCTCCTCAAAAGCTCATCTTTGGACCAAAAAGGTTGAGCTTGGGCTTTTTGGAAAGCCAACCAACCCAGCTTGCTACCTCAATCTCCTCTTTATGCTTTAGAGCTTATTTAATAAGCTTATCTTGCCTCTAAAGCTATCAGCAGAATCACTGCACTATCAGCAGGATTGCTTTTCACTAGCAGCAGGTTGATTTTTGGATTTGCTTATTAGCTTATACCAAGTTTATGGGTGAAATCCAGTACACATGCTTGTTCATATCACTTGTACACATATTAATTTTCCTGTGTGGAGCTTATTCCAAGCTTTTACAAGCTTTCACTCCATCCAAGTTAAGCCAACAGGCTTAACTGTCTAAACCATAAGCTCACACCTTTTGCACTATTTCAGTGAATTAACTTGTTTATACTTGTCCCCTGGACTTGTGTACATCTTATTTTACTTTTTGTTTCCTTTGTTAAGCTTTTTCCAAGCTTATTCTAAGCTTTAACTCAACTGTTAAGCCAAAAGCTTAACTGTGAGAGTCATAAGCTCACATTTTGCTTATTTTGAAGTTTGTAAAGTTTTGTTTTCATTAAACTTGTTTAATATCAGTATATAATAGATCCAGAAAAAAAAAAAAAAAAAAAACCAAAAAGCTCCACCATAAAGCTAAGTGATAGCTTCTATTCAGAAGCTTATTTGCTTATTTTTGTTAAGCACTTGCTGTTTTTAGATTTTTCTTAGCTTCTTATATTTATTTTAGAATTATGTAAAAAGTTTCAGATTTTTCTTTATTCATTTAATACTTTTAATAAATCAATAATAGTTTTTAGTAATTAATAATAATAAATAATTAATAATAAATAGAATAATTGTGTAAAAAATACATTTTCAGTTTCAAAAATTCTTTTATAATATTTTAGATTTTTCTCAGTTTTAATTTTATTTTTCTAAGTTAATTTTAGATTTTCTTATTATTTAATTCATTTTTAAATATATTTAGTTCATTTTTAATAATTAAGTAAATAGTGTAAAAATTTATTTTAATTTTCTAATAATTTTCTTATCTTTTTAGGATTCCAAAAATATAATTTTCACATTTGTGGGGGTTGTATTTGACAGAATTCACTTTTTATTTTGTTACGTTTACGTAATTGTTACGTACACGTACGCGTTTTAGGTTTTTAGATTTTCTTAACTTTTATATAAGTTTGTAAATTATAGATAAATATTTTAAGTTTGTTTAATTTGCATTTAAGCCCCTAAGGCATGCAAATCCCTACTATAGTTATAATCAGTTTTGTTTTTGTACGTTTACGTTTACTTGAACCTAAACGTACGTTTGTAATCCTTTTACGTTTTTAGGTTTCTGATTGCACGTTTTTAACGATATAGCTGTGACAGAGCTATCACTATTCACATTCCTAGTGTTAGTCAATCAGATTCCTGTTATTGTATATTCAATATCATTTCAGCACACATATACAGTTTACACACCTCGTTGGGACATAACGACCCGGGGATATAATTTTATACTCCCATGGATTTAAATTGCATTTTTCTCCCTTATAGTTTGACTTGTATGGTTGACCGTTCACGAGTGGTTGGCTGATATAAAGATGACTGTTCGGGAGGGATCAAATTTTGGCGCCGTTGCCGGGGAGGTGTGCTGCGTATAATGAATTTGTGTTTTGTTGAAATATCTATCCTTTGTATATATACTATATATAATATCATATTTCATTTCCAAAAACAATATAAAACACAAAAATATTTTTCTTTTCTTTCTATATATATATAAAAGATAAAAATACAAAAACACTTTCCCTTTTCTGTTTATATTATAAAATCAAAAACCAAAAATATTCTCCTTACCTTATTATTCATAATTCTGTGAGTGATCCCCACTCCAATTTCTCATCCAATCATTTCCCCATGAACCATTTAATTCGGGGTCGAGTCAAGCTAGCGACTCGGTTATCAAAAACAGTAGCTTCCTCATGAACAATTTAATTCGAGGTCGAGTCAAGCTAGCGACTCGGTAATCAAAAACAGTAGTACAACATGGGTTTTCACCCATGTTTTCTGTCTTCTTACCCCTTTCTACCACCTAAGTGTGGGGGAGATGCCCAACATGTTGTATATAGATCTAAAAATGAATGAAAATTGTAAATATTAAAAAAGAGAATAAGTGTTGTGTTTCCACACTTGGCTAAAAATGTTATCTTTTTACATTCAAGGATTCGGCATAATAGCCGGGACTTTGAATATTGAGGACAATATTCAGTTCTAAGTGTGGGGGGAAATTCTGGCGAATTTGATCAATTATGTACCCTTTTATGCCCTTTTTCCCCCGTTTTGACCAAAATTTTAAATTTTTTTCATTTAGTGGAAGTGCTATGCACTAAACACAACAAATGGTAATCAGTCCACCATGTCTAACCCACATAAGGATTGGCTAATCCAGGAGCAAATGGCTCTTGGTAAAGATATCTCAAATCCGTTTATGGCTTACAATTTGCCAAAAATTGTATGGTATTCAACTCACCATATCTAAAAAGTGAAGAGTTGGCTAGCCCGCAAGGTTATGGCTTGTGGTAAAGGCAGTAGAAAAACCATAATTGGTAATCAGCTCACCAAAGATAATAGTGATAAGTTATCTAAGAGTTGGCTAGTCCAGAAGCAAACGGCTTTTGGTAAAGACAAATCAAATCCGTTTACAGCTTATGGTTTGCTCAAAATCATTTGGTTATCATTGTACCAAAGTTCTTACTTGAACTGAAACATTTGGCTACTCCAGAAGTAATGGCTTTTGGTAAAGAGATTAAAATCCATTAAATTTTCATAAAAGATTGCTAGGGACTAGCAATAGTTCAGTGTGGGGGATTTGATATGTGTCTAAATACACATATATTTTATATTGTTTAACCCCACAAAAACGACCAAAAACACACAAATGACCATATAAATGTTACAAATAGCATTGAAATGTGTTTTTATGTGATTCAGGTACAAAAAGATTGAAAACAAGTGAAAAATGATCAAAGTTCACACAATTGTCAATTTCAGTCCCTGAAGTTTCACAAAATGGCAAAACTAGTCCCTGAAGGTTTAAAATGAATGAAAAGTCAACTTTAGTCCTTGGATAATCAAACTTGTTCAAAATAGTCCCTGGATGAAAGTTTTCTACAAATGGCAACTTTTACCCCTCAAAATCCAAAATTGACATAAAAGGTCCTTGGAAGTTTTAAAATTGGAAATTTACAATTATGGTCCTTGTACTAATGTTGATTGGCAGGTGTGATCCCTAGAATGAAGTTTGGAAGTTTGTCACATCAGGCCCCTAAAGTTTCAGCAGTTTACAACTTTAGTCCTTGGGCTCATAAACTCTACAAACCATCCGGACCCTACACTTCATAAATAACCCAACAAACAAACTAAACCCACTACACCACAGCCCAAACCTTTCCCCAGCCCACCAAATAAAAAACCCACACCCCTTATTTAAATATCCCAGGGTCAAACTAAAGTTTGACCCGTCTTCTTCCTTCCACTTGCCGCCTAAACAAAACCATACCACCACACCTCACCTTGCCAGTTGCTACAACTCCTTCCACCTCACCCCCAGCTGTCTAGCCACTCCCCTCCACCTTCACAAGCAACCAAGAAGCATTAATTGCTCTTAAACTGCCCAAAGCAACCTATAACACTTTTGGCGCCAAAAGTAGTTTAAATGGCTAGGATGAATTCTGCTCAATCAATGGCCAAGATTGCAAGTGGGATTTGACTGGAATGCTAGTGGGAACTCAGAATGTTATAAAAGAGAAGAGGAGGCAAGAGAAGAAAGTACCTTTGGATTAGCCTAGGTCACGTAGTGATAATTAGTTTACTGCTTTCTTTAATTAATGTCAATTTAATGCTTTAAAGTGTTAGTTTTACACTGACAATGTTAAACTAAACCTTATTTACAGTTGTAATACAAGTTATCTTTTAAATTCATATCTTTCTTATTCGTATCATTTAATTTTCCAAGTCTTTTAAATTATTGTTAATCTTAGTTGTTTAGTGGACTCTTTAAGCTCATATAAGCTCCTGACAAAGCTTTAAGGCTTTTAGATACATTAAATTCAGTTATAGTCTTTAAAATTTAGGAATAGGTAAAAATCAAGAAAACAAATGAAAAACCAAAAATAATGAAGTGTTCTTGGTGAAACTGTATGGAGCAAGGTTAATTGTGGATTGCCTTTGGTTTAGAAGCTTTGTGGAAAGCCTTAGGATGTGTTCTGTGGCCTTGGTTCTCAGTTTCAAGCAGGATTCACTTGTGAGCCTCTTTTATCCATTCTTTTGCATTTCATAGTTCTAGTCTTTAATATGCTTTGATTTTCATGTTTTCCTGCTTAATTGTTGTTTGTTAATGATTATCTAGCTTAATCTTAGGTTGTTATGTTTTAGATTTGACTGTGGTTGGAAATTGCATCTTAACTGTCTATGAGCATGTTTTTGACATTCCTAGGCTTGAACCTGTGTGACTACTTGTTTATGCTTAAAAGGGTCCATTTTGACACATTGTGACCCCTGGATTTGATGGAATTAGTTTACACAGTCCTATGCTTTGAAAACCTCAGTTTGGTCCATTAAAAGGGTTGTTTGGATTTAATAATGCATCTGTGTTAAAGAGTGTTTAAATGGTTTTGTTCTTGTTTGATGTACACTACATAGAACCTATTTGACTCAGAGAACTATCAACCAAGTGGTTTAGCATGTTAGAAAGTCAAATTGACACTTGACAATCTAGATATGAGAACTGTGAGGTTGTTAGATCTAATAATCCTGCATATGTGTTTAATTGTTGTTTATCTTTGTTTATTTCATGTTATTATTGCTTAATATAACATATTTAATCAGTAGATTAGGTTTTAAATTCAGTTTAGTCAACTTTTTAGTTCTTATGTAAAAGTCAAATTCTCATTTTTGTCATTTTTGAATAAACTAGATAATTTTCCCTAGGCTTTGTTTTTAAGTTTCAGCTTTAATGCTTTTAGGGTTTTATAGTTTTGTTGCTTATCTTGCTTAGTCTATTTTTGTTAATCTTTATTTTGAATGTTTAAGTGCTTATTTTGTAGCTTCTTTGTGACTGTTTTTGCCCTGCACCATGGTTTGGGTTGTCAAAACCATAAGCTTGCAGATGCTTGTGCAATTGACCCTAGCTTGTGGACTTGGCTTCTTTGTGTAGTCCATGTGGCTCATTTGTTATGTTTGTATTTTACTTTTCAGTTAGTAGCTTGTAGAATAGCTTAATCATCCTTCCTTTTTTGTCCCATCTAACTCACTCCACTGAAGCAAACAGTGGAGTTGGAGTTGCTTTCTTAAGTTCATATTAAGCCCTCATTGGAGCCTGAGCTTGTGATAATTGGCTTTTTGTGAGGCTAACCAATCATACTCAGTGTTTAAATGCTTGTGTAGCTTGTATGAGCTTATTTGATAAGTTAAATTAGAGCTTGTTGTTTGCCCCATTTGCTGAGTATACTGAGTAATCAGTGTACTCATGCTTATTTCATAAGCTCTTAAAAAGCTCATTTGTGGTCATAAGCTTGTGTGGTTTAGTTTTATATGAAGCTTATCCACCCATCCATAAGATCTTGTGCTTAAATTCCCCCTAGAAGCTCATTTACTAGGGCTGCTAGTAGCTTTTTGACTTGTCCATTTTGATAAGTCTGCTGGCTTATCAGTATACCCATAGCATTTTCATAAGCTCACAAAAAGCTCATTACTGAGACTTATCTTGTGAATTTTGTTTCTTTTAGAAGCTAATCCACTAGATAATAAGTTCCAGTGCTTTAATTCCATGTTCTAGCTTATTTGCTAGGGCTGCATCCAGCTTTTTGTTTGTCCCACTTTTTCAGTATACACTGAATCAGTGAATTGAAGCTTTTTCAAAAGCTCCTCAAAAGCTCATCTGTGGACCAAAAAGGTTGAGCTTGGGCTTTTTGGAAAGCCAACCAACCCAGCTTGCTACCTCAATCTCCTCTTTATGCTTTAGAGCTTATTTAATAAGCTTATCTTGCCTCTAAAGCTATCAGCAGAATCACTGCACTATCAGCAGGATTGCTTTTCACTAGCAGCAGGTTGATTTTTGGATTTGCTTATTAGCTTATACCAAGTTTATGGGTGAAATCCAGTACACATGCTTGTTCATATCACTTGTACACATATTAATTTTCCTGTGTGGAGCTTATTCCAAGCTTTTACAAGCTTTCACTCCATCCAAGTTAAGCCAACAGGCTTAACTGTCTAAACCATAAGCTCACACCTTTTGCACTATTTCAGTGAATTAACTTGTTTATACTTGTCCCCTGGACTTGTGTACATCTTATTTTACTTTTTGTTTCCTTTGTTAAGCTTTTTCCAAGCTTATTCTAAGCTTTAACTCAACTGTTAAGCCAAAAGCTTAACTGTGAGAGTCATAAGCTCACATTTTGCTTATTTTGAAGTTTGTAAAGTTTTGTTTTCATTAAACTTGTTTAATATCAGTATATAATAGATCCAGAAAAAAAAAAAAAAAAAAACCAAAAAGCTCCACCATAAAGCTAAGTGATAGCTTCTATTCAGAAGCTTATTTGCATATTTTTGTTAAGCACTTGCTGTTTTTAGATTTTTCTTAGCTTCTTATATTTATTTTAGAATTATGTAAAAAGTTTCAGATTTTTCTTTATTCATTTAATACTTTTAATAAATCAATAATAGTTTTTAGTAATTAATAATAATAAATAATTAATAATAAATAGAATAATTGTGTAAAAAATACATTTTCAGTTTCAAAAATTCTTTTATAATATTTTAGATTTTTCTCAGTTTTAATTTTATTTTTCTAAGTTAATTTTAGATTTTCTTATTATTTAATTCATTTTTAAATATATTTAGTTCATTTTTAATAATTAAGTAAATAGTGTAAAATTTTATTTTAATTTTCTAATAATTTTCTTATCTTTTTAGGATTCCAAAAATATAATTTTCACATTTGTGGGGGTTGTATTTGACAGAATTCACTTTTTATTTTGTTACGTTTACGTAATTGTTACGTACACGTACGCGTTTTAGGTTTTTAGATTTTCTTAACTTTTATATAAGTTTGTAAATTATAGATAAATATTTTAAGTTTGTTTAATTTGCATTTAAGCCCCTAAGGCATGCAAATCCCTACTATAGTTATAATCATTTTTGTTTTTGTACGTTTACGTTTACTTGAACCTAAACGTACGTTAGTAATCCTTTTACGTTTTTAGTTTTTGATTGCACGTTTTTAACGATATAGCTGTGACAGAGCTATCACTATTCACATTCCTAGTGTTAGTCAATCAGATTCCTGTTATTGTATATTCAATATCATTTCAGCACACATATTCGTTGTATTACAGTTTACACACCTCGTTGGGACATAACGACCCGGGGATATAATTTTATACTCCCATGGATTTAAATTGCATTTTTCTCCCTTATAGTTTGACTTGTATGGTTGACCGTTCACGAGTGGTTGGCTGATATAAAGATGACTGTTCGGGAGGGATCAAATTTTATTAAATGCATATTGGCTTGTTAGGTGAGTGGGATAGGAGGAGGGTGGTGGATTTGTCAGAGATAAGGCGGTGGGAATGGTGGTATTGGTTTGGCAGGATGGTGGTATTGAAGAAGAAGGTTTGACTGAAGTCAAACCTTCTGTTTAACTAAAAATGTCGGGTTGGGTTTTTGGGATTGGGCTTGGGTTAGTTAATTTTGTGGGCTGGGTTATTTAAAAGGGTTGGGTTGGGTAGGTTTAATGGTTGGGTTTTATTTTAGGATAGTATTTGGATTTTTAGATAAACCTTAGGGACTAAATTTGTACAATGCTGAAAATCCAAGGACCAAAGTTGCCAATAGTGAAAATTAATTCCAGGGACCATTTGTGTTATTTTTGGGATTTTGGGGGTTGACTTTGACTTCGTCTTTGACTTTCGTCTTCACTTGATCAAATGCACAATTATTTCCGAGTCAATCCAAAAATGTTCGTTTTCGTCCCGTTTTTAAACCTTTTGCACATGAAACAGATAAAACCACAATTCAAGGATATTTTCTGTATTTTGAAGCATTTCTGAGTGTTTTTAAATGTTTTTGCAGTTTAAATGGGAATAAAATGATGAGTATTTAGACACTCATCAATCCCCACACTAAACTATTGCTAGTCCCTAGCAATCTTTTATGAAAATTTAATGGATTTTATGTCTATTTACCAAAAGCCATTACTTCTGGAGTAGCCAATGTTTTAGTGTGTGATACTTTGGTACATTAATAACCAAATGATTTTGAGCAAACCATCAGCTGTCAACGGATTTGATTTGTCTTTACCAAAAGCCGTTTGCTTCTGGACTAGCCAACTCTTAGATAAAATACAGTTATTATCTTTGGCGAGCTGATTACCAATCATGGTTTTCCAATGCCTTTACCACAAGCCATAACCTTGCGGGCTAGCCAACTCTTCACTATAAAAGATACGGTGAGTCGAATACCATACAATTTTTGGCAAATTGTAAGCCATAAACGGATTTGAGACATCTTTACCAAGAGCCGTTTGCTCTCGGATTAGCCAGTCCTTATGTGGGTTAGACATGGCGGACTGATAACCATTTATTGCGTTCTAAGTGAGAGAAAAAAAATTTAAAATTTCGGCCAAAATGGGGGTACTAGATGGTACATATGTTCAAATTCGCTAGAATTCCCCCCCCCCCCCCACTTAGAACTGAATATTGCCCTCAATATTCAAAGTACCGGCTATTATGCCGACACTTAGAACGTAAAAAGGTAACATTACTAATAGCAATTTTATTTATTTATTTATTTATTTTTTATTTTTTATTTTTTTGTAATGTACATATATACAACATGTGGGGCATCTCCCCCACACTTAGGTGAGACATGGGTGAAAACCCATGTTTTACTACTGTTTTTATTAACCGAGTCGCTAGCTTGACTCGACCCCGAATTCATTGGTTCATGGGGAAGTAAGTGGAAGAGATCATCTCAATCGGACTTTCATTCAAGATGTCTAGATAAACATTTAAGTATATGAAAGGTCCACATCGATGAGATATATCCGGCTTTAAACCAATGTTAGATGGAAAATGCCGGGGTCAAAGGTAATATCCTCACTCCCGAATGAGTAAAGGATAGGGGAAATCACCGGGTAAGTGAAGGGAAGAAGAGAGATCTGAATAGCAATTAAGATAAGAACTTCCTCCTCAAGAATTGCATATTCAAGTGGAGGAGGCAAGTCCTTAAACTTGATCTCAGGAAATTTATCAGTTTTCTCAACTGACTTGATTTCCTCATTATGAAGTTGTTTTGGTGGAAGAGGGGAAGATGAATCTTCGTTTAACAAACTTTCTAGAAAAAGAATGTCCCCCTCAGGATCAAGATAGTTATTATCAACCTCATGCGGAAGTGAACTATCTAGAGCAAGAAAAGCCTCGACCTCATCCCAAAAGGGATCACTTCCCTCAAACGAAGTGAGAGAAGGGGAAGAGTCAGCTATGATAAGTTGAGAAGATGTGGTGGGATCCCCACTCACAGAATTATGAAAATAACCAACACTTTCTTGAGAGTACTCCTTTGAAGTAATATCAATGACATCGATTCGGTTAACCGATTCAGAATCATAATTTGAGGAGTACCTCAAAGTTTGATCATGGTTAAAGGTAACAGCTTCATTACCCACACGCAATGTGATTTCATGCTTAAATACATCAATAAGAGCATGGCCCGTTTTTAGGAATCCTCTTCCAAGAATGAGAGGAACCTTTTGATCTGCGTCAAATTCAACAACCACAAAGTCAGCTGGAAAATGGAACTTCCCTACTTTCACAAACACATCCTCGGCAATGCCGAGAGGAAGTGATATAGTACGATCTGCAAGCTCAAGAGTCATGCAGGTAGGAGTAAGAGCCGGAAGAGAAAGTTTCTTCCACACTGAATGAGGCATCAGGTTGATGCTTGCACCAAGATCGGCCAAGGCATAGCATTCAACCATTCCCGGAAATACACAAGGTATTAGAAACTTTCCAGGATCTCCAAGCTTCTCGGGAAGCTTTTTCAAGATAACTGCTGAGCAGTTCTCATTTAATGGAGTTTTAGCCATTTCAATCAGTTTTTCCTTGTTGCTTAACAAGTGTTTGATTGTTGATGCAAACTTAGGCATCAGAATGATAGCATCTGCAAAACTTATGTCAAAATGTAATTCTTTAAAGATTTGAAAGAATTTATCCATTTGTTGACTAGCCTTTTCACGGAGCTTTTGCTCATTTAAGCGCGATGGGTAAGGAATATAAGGTTTGGATTTAGGGGCAGCAACTTCAGGAGTTTCAACAGCTTCAAAGACAACTCCTGGTTTGGATTTCTTTTTCGGGACAATCGGAGGATGGACTTGTGCTGTACTTTGTGGGCTTGGAATTTGCACTTCGTCCGTTGTAACCTCCGTCTCTTTTTCCATTTCATACAACGGAGGAGGAATAGGACCAGAGGGTCCTTCATAAGCAGCACCACTACGAGTGGTGATAGCTTTGATGAAATTGGTATTTTCATCATCATCACTGTCATCAATTGCACTGATAGGAGCAGCATTGAGGATATTGGAATAAGTTCTAGCTGTTCTTTGCTCACTAAGTTTGCTTGACAAACTTTTAACCGTAAATCGTGAAAGAGTAGGATCTATTCTTGACGGTTTAGGAGCAATTGTGGGTGTAGAATTTTGGACAACCATAGGTTGGACGTATTTAGCACTTCCATTGTTAGAGGGAAGTACCGGGTCCTTTGTCACCTTGAGTCCATCATGAGCTTTACCACTATGTGTAGTGACAGCTTTGAGTTCACCCTTGGGTTGACAACAGTGTTACCAGGGAAACCTCCCGAGGAAGAAGGTGGATCATTTAAAGACTTTTTTATCTCATTTATTTGGGTAATCAATAACCGGTTTGTCTCATATTGGGTCCTATTTGTCTCCTCTTGGGATTTTATGAATTGCTTAAGCAACTCATCCGAGGACGTCTGATTTTGGTTTTGGACATTCCATGGCTTTTGGTTAAAATTCCCCTGATTCTGACCTCGGTTTTGATTGAAATTTTGGGAATTGTTGAAATTTTGTCCTTGATTTTGAACAAAGCGATTTTGATTATTTTGATTTGGCACGGGTGGAAAACCAGGTGGTACCATAGCATTTGGTGCTCGGTACTAAGTTTCAGCATGCGGTCGGTATTGATTTTGGTTTACTGCAGCTACGGGAGCTGGGTAAAGAGAAGCATCGGTTGCTTGACAATCATAATACGCATGCGGGCCACCACAAGTTTCACACACTTTATTTATGGCTTTGATTTGTTCCGGTTTATGAATTTCACTCTTCATTTCTTTCATTTCCTTCATCATGCAACGCATTGCGTCCGTTAGAAAGGCTAACTCTGATGAGTTACCGGATGAAGAAGCAGGAGTGACAGGAACATTCACTTTGTTTCGAGAAATAGGAACTTTTGATTTATTTTCACAAATTTCAATCACCTCTTTAGGTCGACGATTCAAGATATTGCCACTGGCGGCAGCATTGAGAGAATCTTGATCGTTTCCATTCAACCCATTATAAAACGTATTGATCTATTGTAACTCCGTGAAATCGTGATGCGGGCATTTTCTTAGGAGATCTTTAAATCTGTCCCATGCCTCTCCGAAGTTTTCATCGAAACCTTGACGAAATCCAGAAATTTCATTTTTTAGATTAGTCGTCTTTGATGGAGGGAAGAAATAATTGACAAATTTCTTTACGAGATCTTCCCAAGTTTCAATGGATCGAGGGGGTTCTTTATCCAGCCAAATCCGGGCTGCCCCTTCTAGTGAGAACGGAAATAGCATCAATTTGATAACCTTTTGCGGCACATCCTTGTAATTGATTGTAGAGGTCAATTTGTTGAACCAACGGATGTGTGCATACGGATCTTCTCGTTCAAACCCGTGGAATTGGTTTGTGGACACGAGTTGAATCAAATGCGTTTTCAATTCAAAATGATCAGAATCGATGGGTGGTAAAACGATGGCATCTCCATAACCCTCGGTGGGTGCTTGGAGCATCTCCGCCATTGTTCGTTCGTCTGCCATATTATTAATGGGAACAGCACGAATCTCGGGTTCGACTATTCGGGCAGCACGTCTACGATTACGTCTTCTCGGAATATCTACGAGTTCACGTAAAGGACTTGTCGACGTGGAAGAACGAGTGCGCATGCACTAAGTAAAATAATTTAATTAAATCAAGATCGAAGCAAAACACAAGGAACTTAAACCTTAAATCAACCAGCGTACGGTAGCTCTCTGACTGAAAAACGCACAGAGTGGCGGAGAAGCAAAGGTGGGCAATTAATGCTCCTTAAAAACCCGCTTCTTTCAGTTCGACAATTTAATGTCAAACTATCCTTAAACCTCCATTATAGTTTGTTTATCAATCAAAGGTGAGCCGAATTCGCAAGCGACACAAAGGCAAGTTTTAATCTTTGGTTTGGGAACTTATTATGATAATACCCAAGTTGAGGAATATTATATTAATTTTGCTTTTATCTTTTATTTTACAATAAAACATAAATTGTTTTTGGGGTTTTTAATTTTTATATGATATTATATATATAAAAGAAAAGAAAATATTTTTGTATTTTATATGGTTTATGAAAGTGGAAACTACTGAAAGAAGGATCTCAAGTCACTAATTGTTTAAATTTAAACGAAATTGTCGCAACACAACCTCCCCGGCAGCGGCGCCAAAATTTGATCCGTGCTAAAACGTATATATAAATATTATGCAATGACGGATACACGTGAATAAATACAAATCACCCCTTTGTGAAAAAGGATACTTGCAAAAACTTACGTTTGTGTGTAGTGTGAAACCAGGTAAGTGATTACCCGGATCGTTTCCCAACGAGGCTGGAATGGGCAATTTGTTTAAAGCTTGGATTAGAGTGACTGATGATTAGGATGTGGATTTTTTGCTTTTTAATTAATTCTAATTGATTTATGAAAAACAAATATACAAAATAAAATTAAACGCGAATTAAATAAACTAGAAACGCGTAACGGGAAATCTAAAACGGGACTAAAAAGTGAAATATTAGAAAACTAATCCTACAAGTGTAAAATTATTTTTCTTAAATCCTAAATAATAAAAGAAAATTTTAGAAAAAAGATTTACATTTTTCTGATTATTATTTAATTTATTATGAATTAATTACTATTTTAAACTAATTAAAAGGATTAAAAATAGTAAATGACTTAGGAAAAATCTGAAAAATTCAGGTTAAGTCTAAAATAATATTCTTAATCTAGGAAAATTAAAATCAAAAGTTTACTAAACCCTAATAAGCAGTTGGGCTAATAAGCAGTTTGGAATAAGCCCAAAAATAAGCTAAAAAGCTCAAAAATTTACCAAAGGCTCAGGACTAGTTTAAACAACTTATATAAGCACAAAAAAACTTAAATCAAACAGCTTAACCCACAGAATAAGCCAATTAAGCACTTGAGCAGAATAAAAAATTATGCAGAAACAGTGGTAAAACCACCAACTTGCAGAGCACAATAAGCAATTCAAATAAGCAGATAAGTGGAATAATATGGGGGCAAAACCTTGCTAGCACTACTGGGTATACTAAAAACCAAAAAGCCCCAATTCTAATAAGCTAATTGAACTCCAATTAAGCACTAGATCAGGTGGCCTAGGAAAAGCAAAACTGAATCAGCAGAATCAGTGAAAATGGGGGGAAATTGCAGACCAAATTAAGCTATTTAAATAAGCTATGAAGTGGAATCCAAGCACAGAATCTTAAAGCCAGTACTATGACCTATAAGCAAACCAAAATTCAAGGCCTCAGCTTATCTAGATAAGCCACAAATAAGCTGAGATAAACAGTTGGTCTGCTCAGTATATACTGAGTCTGTGTGTGCAGACTTGGTGTGCAGACCAATCCAACTCTATTAACTATTCTAATTGGACTTAGAAGACCACAGAAATGCCAAAGTTAAGGCACAAATGAGCTTATGGCTTATTCTAGCTTATTTGGACAGTTGAGGTTCTAAATTTTCCACAGATGGCTCAAAAGCACAAGTCCAATCAAGAAAGCTTAAAAGCTCTTAAAAACAGCTTATCTGGACTATTTTAAGCAAGATCCAAGTTTGGCAAATGGTCAATGAACAGTAACAAGCTAGATTGACCAATTTAAGCTATGAACCAAACACCCCTTATTAAGGGTCTGTGATGATTTTTCAAGTGAAACACACTATTTTAGACCATAAGTTCTGATTTTACTGTTTAAATAGCTTAATTAAACTCTAATAAGTAACTTTTAACAGGTAAATAAGCAGTTTAACAAGCTATGCCTTATTTGGCTATTTTTGGAATTTTAAAGGTTTTTAAGTAAAATAATGCAAAGCTATTTAACTACTGATAAAACAGATCAAATATGATTAGAAGCTATTAATAAGCAGAAAAACAACCCAATAAGCTAAAGATAAGCACTAGTACAGTTAAAATAGAAATTAAGCTAAAATTGAGAAAAAGCTTACAACTGCTGAGGCTTATAGAACAGAAAGAACAAGATCAGAACAATCCTAGCTTGTTGTCAACAAGCTAGAAACCAAATATAAGCCTTCCTGAATAGCTTATTTTACCAGAAGTGCTTATTAGCCCCCAGGTTGACTTTTGTTGACTTTCTTCATCATTCTTGAATAGAACTGATTTAAACTAATATAAACTTACAACAAGCTATTATAAGCTTGAATAAGCTTATAGAAACAACTAAGAAGCTATTTCAATAACTACTTAACTTAATTCGAATTCTCAGTACAACATGAAATTTTAGAAACTTAGAATTATCATTAGCTAATGGAAACTGTACAAAGATTGTTAACAAACAGACTTAATTTAACTTGTATTGATTATTGAAACTTGAAATTACAAACTATGGCTACTGAAAATAAAATGCGATTATGCTAAATTAACTACTTAGCCATTAAGGCTTACATTGTGACCTATTTATACAAAAATAAAGTGGGATAAGCTTCTTATCTTCTTCTGATCCTTTCTTGACCTTTGGATGCCATTGAATCAATCTCAGCAGTTGAAACTACTTTTGGCGCCAAAAATGAGATAGTGGAAAAATCCACTATCTCTGATAACTTGTACTGAGGAAGAAGCATTTAATGCATATTGGCTTGTTAGGTGAGTGGGATAGGAGGAGGGTGGTGGATTTGTCAGAGATAAGGCGGTGGGAATGGTGGTATTGGTTTGGCGGGATGGTGGTATTGAAGAAGAAGGTTTGACTGAAGTCAAACCTTCTGTTTAACTAAAAAGGTCGGGTTGGGTTTTTGGGATTGGGCTTGGGTTTAGTTAATTTTGTGGGCTGGGTTATTTAAAAGGGTTGGGTTGGGTAGGTTTAATGGTTGGGTTTTATTTTAGGATAGTATTTGGATTTTTAGATAAACCTTAGGGACTAAATTTGTACAATGCTGAAAATCCAAGGACCAAAGTTGCCAATAGTGAAAATTAATTCCAGGGACCATTTGTGTTATTTTTGGGATTTTGGGGGTTGACTTTGACTCCGTCTTTGACTTTCATCTTCACTTGATCAAATGCACAATTATTTCCGAGCCAATCCAAAAAAGTTTGTTTTCGTCCCGTTTTTAAACCTTTTGCACATGAAACAGATAAAACCACAATTCAAGGATATTTTCTGTATTTTGAAGCATTTCTGAGTGTTTTTAAATGTTTTTGCAGTTTAAATGGGAATAAAATGATGAGTATTTAGACACTCATCAACCCTCTCGCCATGTGGACTAAGGTCGGTCCGCATGTGATGTACTATATTCGAGTTTCACTAGGTATCTGGCAAAGTACCTAGCCTTGGGGGCAACTATTATATTATGAAATTCCGCGGTTACTGATAACACTCATTTTGAACATGTTTTTATAGCATTATTCTTATAATTATGCATGTTATTTGGTTGTATTTATGAACATATTACACTTAAAAGGTGCAAAAGATGTGTTTAGGTTCAGGTACAACTATGTCGAAGGAAATAGAGAAAAAGATGAAGAAAAGTCGACAAAATCAAGTAAATATGCGCGAAGTAAAGTTTTCCGTTCAAGACAAAGATTCATGCTATGATTATGTTCAAGTTCAAGAGAAAGATGTGGAAATGAAGTCAAGAATTAGCATCAAGAAGTGTGTCACAAGTGGGAATTATATGCTAGCTCTAAGTTGAAAGTTATGTGCAAGACTTGGTCTATACCCAAGGTTTCAGTTTCTATACCCGAGGTTTGCATCAGGGGAGCTCATACCGGAGGTATGGAATTCATACCTGAGGTTTAGCTCATACCCAGGGTTTACATTTCCATACCCGAGGTATGCAGAAAAAATGATATGAAGAGTTGCATTTATTCTTCATTTTAAGCACCATTAACACCAAGGCCAATCATTAACTTCTAATCACTAAAATTCCTGCATCATTATGACACTTGGAGCCCAAGATATTTGCTTGTTGGCCAAGAGGAAGTCTCCATTTATATGTGAAGAAAGAAGAACAAAAATATATCTCTACAATCAAGATACAACAAACTACAACATAATTCTGTCACTATTTTCTCTTATAAGTGGGCGACAAGAGGAGGAAAACGCAGGAACAAGAAGGCTAAAATCTCATCAATCATTACTTCAATTACTTACGGATCGTTGTTGATTATTGAACAAGTGTTCTTCATTATTTGTAATCATCATTACAACATTTTGTAAGACTATTCAATCATGTTTACTAGTTATCAATTTCTTATGATTATTACTTTGTTTACCATGAGTGGCTAAGTGCCTTATGCACTTGCCTAGATGATGTTTGAATTATGGTTCACTTGATTGGTTATGACTTATTGGTTCTAATATAAAAGAAAAGTTAACACTAAGAACGAATTGTGCTATCTTAAGTTTTCTCCACCAAAGAGTTATTAAGTTTGGGTAATTTCTAATGATGTATTGGGTTGAAAAAGACATTGTTAGTAAATTGGTTGTAAACCTTTGTCTATGAGGGTTTTACCGTATGTATTGACCATTTCATAAGAAACTTAATTTAACTTGGAAAGCTAAATAGTGTGGTTGTTAATTATTTATGAAACGAAAGTGAATCGGGTGATTGAGTTGTGTTAATCTTGGATTGATCAATTCTTAAATATTGTTTTTATAATCCCTAAATCTTGACGAGGATTGAAAGTATTTGAAACAATATAATTAGTACACCACTAATCGAATTAGAACACCATCTAATTTGTTGGTCATAATCAAATGGAACCAATGTCATAATCATGTCAAAGGAATTGTGCAAACTAGTCTAGGCAAGTGTAGTCTTTAAATTATTGAATTTACATCATCTTTATTTGCTTGCTAATTAGTATTGCTAGTTGGATTGCTATTTATTTGCAAAAATTCACATCACACAAACAAAACAAATCCTAGTGAACGACCTCGGCTTACCTCAATTATCTCTTACTACATACGGACGAGTATACTTGCTCGTATGTGTTTCGTTTGAATCTTTGGTAAATCGTGTTATAAATTTTAAAACTTGGACTCCTAACGGGTATATCCCTTGAAACACATCAAGTTTTTGGCGCCGTTGCCGGGGATTTGAATCTCGTTTGAGTGAGTTTTGCTTACGATAATTCATTAGTTTTAATCTTGCTAGTATTGTTACTCTTCAGCGTATTCTTTAGGTTCTCTCTAAAAAATAAAAAATAAAAAATTTCCTACATTTTTCTCCCATACCGCCGGTATAAATCAAAACCGGGCGGTATAATCTTACTGTTCGTCTATACCACCGGCCAGAAAAATCAAACCGCCGGTATCTCGATAAAATTAAAAAAAAAAAAAAATTCTAAGTCCAAAACCGCCGGTATAAATCAAAACCGGGCGGTATAATCTTTCTGTCTCAAATTTCCTTTTCGAAGTTGTCCATACCGCCGGCCCGTCCATAAAAAAAAAAAAAAAATTAGTTTTTAAATTCTTTTCGATAGGCTCGTTTTTCTCGTGTATGACCACTCATTCTTCTAACGAAGAATTAAGTTCACCATTGTCTAATCCCGAACGTTTATTTCGTAAAAAGAAAAATGCATTCATCCCACCCGATCAAAGAATTCCAAAAACCAAAAATCCACCATTTGAAAACCTTTCCGAAGTTCATCCAATCGTCAATCTTTTTCAAGAAATACCATTTCCAATGGCTGATGATCAACCCATGTGGGGTACCAATAGGGTAGTAGCTCCTACGCCCGAAGCCTCTAATTGGATTTCCTTTTCCAACTGGATTTTATTCCAAAGATGTGATCTTAGAGCTCGTTTACCATGAATCTAGGAGAAAATTTTACTATCAAAGGTCATCATCTCTCTATGATTAAAGACAACCAATTTGATGGTAGAGTTAAATCTGATCCACATAAACATATTGCCGATTTCCTTGAAATTTGTGACATGTTTCGTTATGGAACTACCGATCCAAATTCAATCCGACTTAAACTTTTTCCATCGTCTCTCACCGGGGAAGCGAAAATTTGGTATAATGAATTAAGCCCCGGAGTGATCACAACTTGGGACCAATGAGAAGAGCGTTTGTTGGACGCTTCTTTCCACCAGCCATGTTTGATCGACTCTTGGGTGAAATTCGTAGTTTTACTCAAAAAGAAGGAGAAAATCTTGTTGAAGCTTGGCTTCGAATGAAAAACATGCTCCGAAGTTGTCATGGGCATGGATTGTCTCGTGGTAATATTATCCAAATCTTTTACCATGGTCTAGATGACGCAACTCAAGGCATACTTGATGCCGGAGGAATTTTCCTTTATAAGACTCCTAATGAAGCTTACAATTTACTAGAAGACCGTGTACTTCTTAAGCTTGATTGGTCTAAAGATGCCAAAACTAAACCTCAACGAAAAACGGTTGCATTTGCCGAAGCATCAAATGAAAATTCTAAAATCTTGGATAGGATGAAAGATTTTACCTCTAAAATTGATTCCAAATTCGAAAGTATCCAAAAAGAAATCAAAGAAATTCGTGAGGGATGTACTCATTGTGGTGGAAATCACTCCTCATCCGAGTGTGATGATAAACCCATGGGAGGTCCCGAAGCAGAAGCTAATTATGTTTCTGGAGGATATCGAGGAGGAGGATATCGTGGAAACTACTACGGTAGAAATTCTCGAGATTGGCAAGATCGTCCATCAAGGGATGATAATTGTTCCCAAACTCGTGATGAAAACCGTCAAACATCTTTTCATGATGAAAATCGTTCTCGTGAAACAAAAAACGAAGAATTTGAATTCGAAAAAACCATGCGTGAATTTGTGCATGCTCAAAAACAAACGAACGAATTCATGAAAAATCAATTCTTTATGCTTAAAAGCAAGGTTGAACAAGGTCAAAAGAATCATCAAGCTTCTATCCAAGATCTTGAGACCAAATTCGGTCGTCTTTCTGATCAATTCGCTGCAAGACCATATGGTACCTTGCCAAGTAATACTCAAACCAATCCAAAACCATCATCATCTGGAAATTATCGTCCACCTCAAACAAGAAATGAGCATGTGAATGCTATATATACTCGTAGTGGTCTATCTTATGATCCACCACCCAACCCAACCCAAACAACTCCTGTTGTCCAAAATGATAGTGAGGATGAGGGAGAAAAAGAATCTGAAGAAAATGAACCAAATTCTACACCAGTTGATAAACCTACTCCAACACTCAAACCATACAAACCAAGAATTCCATATCCTCAACGTTTGAGGAAGGAAAAAATGGAAGAAAAATATGGAAAGTTCATTGATTTACTAAAAGAAGTTAGAATCAACATTCCTCTTGTTGATGTTCTAGCCGGAATGCCCAATTACGGGAAGTTTTTGAAAGAACTTGTTAATAATGAAAGTAAAATGGAAAACATTTCTGCTACTTTCTTAAATGAAGATTGCTCTGCAATAATTGAGAATAAATTACCAAAGAAACTCGGTGATCCAGGAAGTTTTCTTATTCCATGTACCTTGGGAAATTCAATCACTTGTGATGCTTTAGCCGATCTTGGTGCAAGTATCAATCTTATGCCATACTCGTTGTATGCGAAACTTTCAATCAAAACATTGAAACCAACAAGAATGAGTATACGATTAGCCAACCATACTATCCAGTATCCTGTTGGAGTAGCTGAAAATATGCTTGTTCAAGTTGGGAAATTTGTTTTTCCTGTTGATTTTGTGATCCTTGAAATGGAGGAAGATAGTAAAGTTCCATTAATTCTAGGAAGACCTTTCCTAAATACTGCAGATGCTATCATTCGAGTAAAAAATAAAGAACTCAACCTTGGAGTTGGGGATGAAAGAATTTCTTTTTCGATTAATCAAGCAATGAAATATTCTCATGCAAATGATGACACTTGTTATAGCATTGATGTTATCGATGATATAACAGAAGAAACATTCGATGAGTTGCTTGATGAAAGAATTCAGACTCATCAAACATCTAGTCAAATCAGTGATGAAGATCTCGATAGAGAATTTGCTGAATTTATGCAGATTGACACCGAAGAAATTTCGGAGGAAGAAAATACTAACTTTGAAGAGTTAGAATTCAATAATGATATGAGAATCACAACCTCAATTGAAGAAACGCCGGTAGATCTAGTTTTGAAACCTCTCCCTGATCATTCGGAATATGCATTTTTGGAAGGAAATTCTCTTCTTCCAGTTGTCATATCTTCAAAACTTAAACCTGATGAAAAGGAACGACTAGTTTCTGTACTTAAAAAGCATAAACAAGCTTTTGCTTGGAAAACTTCTGATATTCCTGGAATAAGTCCAAACTTTTGCAAACACAAAATAAATCTCGAAACTGATTCTAAACCAGTTGTTCAAAGACAACGAAGACTCAATCCAAATATGAAGGAAGTAGTTAAGAAAGAAATAATCAAACTTCTTGATCCTGGAATTATTTATCCTATTGAGGATAGCTCATGGGTGAGTCCTGTTCACTGTGTTCCTAAGAAAGGAGGAACAACTGTCGTAACTAATGAACGTAATGAACTTGTTCCTACAAGAACTATCACTGGTTGGCGGGTATGCATTGATTATAGAAAATTAAATGATGCCACCAGAAAAGATCATTTTCCATTACCGTTCATGGATCAAATGTTGGAAAGACTTGTGGGGAACAAATACTTTTGTTTTCTTGATGGATTTTCCGGTTACTTTCAAATTCCTATTGATCCAGCTGATCAAGAAAAAACCACATTCACGTGTCTGTTCGGCACATATGCTTATGGGCGTATGCCTTTTGGTCTTTGTAACGCACCAGCAACATTTCAAAGATGCATGATTGCTATTTTTCAAGATATCCTTGAAACCTCTATGGAAGTATTCATGGATGATTTTTCAGTATTTGGAGAATCATTTGAATCGTGCCTTAACAATCTTGATAAAATGCTTGAAAGATGCAAAACTTCTCATCTCGTACTTAATTGGGAAAAATGTCATTTTATGGTGACAGAAGGAATTGTCCTTGGTCACAAGATTTCGAGCAAAGGAATCGAAGTTGACAAAGCGAAAATTGATGCTATTGCTAAGTTACCACCCCCAACTAACGTTAAAGGCGTTAGAAGTTTTTTAGGACACGTGGGATTTTACCGTCGATTCATTAAAGATTTTTCAAAAATATCTCGTCCAATGACGAAATTGCTTGAAAAAGATTCAGTCTTTGACTTCAATGAAGAGTGCATCAAGGCATTCGAAACATTAAAAAACAAGCTAACAAATGCACCAATTATGGTTTCACCAGATTGGTCATTGCCGTTTGAACTCATGTGCGATGCAAGTGATTATGCTGTTGGAGCAGTATTAGGACAGCGAGATGGTAAACATTTTCGTCCTATATATTTTGCTAGCAAAACCTTGAATAATGCCCAACAAAACTACACAGTGACTGAAAAAGAACTGTTGGCTGTAGTTTTTGCATTCGACAAGTTTCGTTCCTATCTTGTTTTATCAAAAACAATTGTATTCACCGATCATTCAGCTCTGAAATATCTGTTTGCTAAACAAGATGCAAAACCACGTCTTATCCGATGGATTTTATTGCTTCAAGAGTTTGACATTGAAATCCAGAATAAGAAAGGTGCAGAAAATGTGGCGGCAGATCATTTATCTAGATTAGAAAATCCAAATTTAGAGGAATTCGGTGCAAACGAGATTGATGATTACTTTCCCGACGAAACTCTTATGGAAATTGAAGATGAAGAAATTCCATGGTTTGCTGATTATGCAAATTATTTAGCTGGAGGAATATTACAAAAAGGTCTATCTCATACTGAGCGTAGTAAATTCTTTGCAAACTTAAAATATTATTTTTGGGATGAACCGTATCTATTCAAAATGTGCCCCGATGGTATAATAAGAAGATGCGTGTATGGTTCCGAAACTCGAAAAATTCTTGATGAATGTCATCATGGCCCAACCGGAGGACATTATGGACCATCCACCACCGCTAAAAAAGTTTTTGATGCGGGATTTTATTGGCCAACGATTTTTAAAGAAGCACATACACTTGTGCAGAATTGTGACGCATGTCAAAAATCTGGTAGTCTTTCTCGTAGAGACGAAATGCCACAAAAAAGCATCCAAGTCTCTGAAATATTTGATATTTGGGGAATTGACTTCATGGGACCTTTTCCTAAATCTCATAAATTCGAATACATTCTCGTTGCAATAGATTATGTTTCCAAATGGGCGGAAGCAGAAGCCCTACCAACTAACGATGCACGAGTAGTTGTAAATTTTCTGAAAAATCTTTTCTCTCGATTCGGAATTCCAAAAGCTTTGATAAGCGATAGAGGAACTCATTTCTGTAACCATCAAATGGAAAAAGCTATGAAAAGATATGGGGTCCACCACCGTTTCTCAACAGCATACCATCCGCAGACTAGTGGTCAAGTCGAAAACACCAATAGAGCTTTAAAAAGAATACTTGAAAAAACAGTTAAGGATAATCCTTCTGTTTGGTCAAGGAAACTCGATGATGCTCTATGGGCGTTTAGAACCGCATATAAAACTCCAATTGGTACAACTCCGTACAGACTTATATATGGAAAAAAATTGTCATTTACCATTTGAAATTGAACATCGTGCTTACTGGGCATTGAGGCAATGTAATCCTGATTTAAAAATCGCTGGAGAAAAATGATTTTTACAATTGCATGAACTCGATGAATTGAGACTCCAAGCATATGAAAACTCAAAATTATACAAAGCTCGAACAAAATCTTATCATGATAGGAAGCTAAGAATCCGTAAAAAATTCAAGGCTGGAGACAAAGTTCTTTTGTTTAATTCAAAGTATAAATTCAAAGCTCCTAAACTCAGAACCAAATGGTTTGGTCCATTCGTGGTAAAACATGGTTTTCCATCCGGATATGTTGAACTATATGATATGAAGGGTGGAACTTTCATTATTAATGGACATCGAATTAAACTATATCATGATGAGGAGCAATTAAATGAAATGTCAAGTGAAGAAATTCCACTTGAAATGTTTGATGAAAAGAAATATACTGCTATTCCTTTCATGGCACCTTTTCCAGCCGATTATAAAAAAGTAATACAATGGGCTGCGGAAACTGGTTACATCTGGGATGTTCTTCCTAGAACGTGTAACACCGCGAAGTTGCATGATATTGATAAAACTGGAAAAGGAATAGTAAAAGGAAATGTGGTGTATATTCCAAAGAAATTAGGAAAGAATCCTAAACACAATCCACCAAAGTAAGAAAGAATGAGTCGGGCTGATGACTCATTAATAAATTTAGCGCTTCTTGGGAGGCAACCCGTGTATTTGTTTTTATGCCCCGATGGTTTTACCATAAGTGTGGGGGCCTTAATATTATGAATAATACAATAAAAAAATATTTTGCATTTTTGCGTATTTTTGTTTTGATGATTATGCAGGTTAGGATGCTTGGTCTTGAAATCAAATGAAATCCTCCTATTTCTTATGCTCAGGCAATATCATTTCTCTTATGTTTCATTTCCCTATTTTTATGATTTATCGTTCTTAACATTGAGGACAATGTCAAACTTAAGTGTGGGGGGAGGAAATAGGAAATGATCTAGATTTTTAATTTTTTCTATAAATTTGAGCCTATTTTTAAATTTGTTTGCCCCTTTGATCTAGTTGTTTTCGCACGTTGAGAATAATTGATAAAGAATAACTAGATTTATCCACTAATAAAACATGTATTTTTTTGAAAATTTGAGATGTGTCCTGATTGGCATTGCAATCCATTTTTGGATTGATAACATTGATAGCACAACTATAACCCATTCAACTAAATATGTGAGGATTTGAAGCCTATTCTTATATAACATATATCTTTTATGCTCTAATCTTCTTGCTATGAGTGTGCCAGTGATCTTATTTATTCTAGAATTGTACATGCAAATCATTACCAGACCGTAGTGAGATCACATTCGTGTGATATAAATGTATTCGCGTGATAAGAGGCTACCTTAGGAATTAAACCA
The DNA here is from genome assembly GCA_021014915.2 of Artemisia tridentata subsp. tridentata. Classification (NCBI taxonomy): domain Eukaryota; kingdom Viridiplantae; phylum Streptophyta; class Magnoliopsida; order Asterales; family Asteraceae; genus Artemisia; species Artemisia tridentata. Next base: position 229,305,983 of record CP139509.1, read on the forward strand.
AATGGCCTTCCATTTCACACATATTGATATATTAGCTAGCCACATTGGTTGGTTAACCTCTTCCATGGACCCATTTGTTAGCACTCATTTTAAGTGCTAGATTCCATTAGTACACCCTCCGAGCCAGTCTTTTCATTTTGTTACACCAGAAAAATATAAAAATATTTCTCACCTTTAGCCTTAACCTTACCCTTAGTCAAGTCTTGGTTGGTTGCTAGCTACTTGGAAAGATGGTTGTTATGTGGGAATCCTTGAAAATGAGAAAGTTGCGAACTTCATGATAATCTCATGGATTATATATTCTATGAAAAAAAATAAATAATAATAAGTAGCCAATGAGCTATGAATGTATGATATCAAGGAAGAATCTCAAGTTCAAAGGAAAGTGGTTGATGTAGCTAGTAGCACTTGGTTGGAGACTTTGGCTATTTGTAAAGTTTTTCAATATTAAAACCAAATATATATATCCCATGTCTTATCCTTACCCCTTTTGACTTTGTGAAGTTATCAAGTGTAACGACATGTGGTGACCATCCGATTTCTTGAGGAATGAGATAACGTTGTTAGCGATCTAAGGTTATCCTTAGTGACCATCCGTTATTTGATAATTCGAGACTTCGTTGTTAGCGAGCTATTATGTTTTACGTGAGATAGTGACACAATAGTCTTATGTCACCCTTGAAACCTTAAACCCGAATAAAAGTCCTCTTAGATGTTTACATTTGGTGCTTACGCCACGTCGGTTGAGTTTTGTTTCTTGTACAAGCCTATGGTAATATTTGGATTATATCTGCGCAATGAGTGTGATTATATTATATTTTCCAATCGCTACAAATGAGTGTTGAGTGAATCATACTTCATATTCCTTTCGTGAGGTGTTTTAATATGTTATCAGGCAAGAGAATCATTAAGGTATTGTCAAACATCTCATCTTTTCATTTATAGCCTATATAGATGGATCTTATCTTGTACTTGTGCAAGATAGATTTGCATCTCGTTTTTATCATGTGGATTTTCTTAAAAGCTAGATTTGCTTGGGGGCAAGCAAAGTGTAAGTGTGGGGGATTTGATAACGCTCATTTTGAACATGTTTTTATAGCATTATTCTTATGATTATGCATGTTATTTGGTTGTATTTATGAACATATTACACTTAAAAGGTGCAAAAGATGTGTTTAGGTTCAGGTACAACTATGTCGAAGGAAATAGAGGAAAAGATGAAGAAAAGTCGACAAAATCAAGTAAATATGCGCGAAGTAAAGTTTTCCGTTCAAGACAAAGATTCATGCTACGATTATGTTCAAGTTCAAGAGAAAGATGTGGAAATGAAGTCAAGAATTAGTACCAAGAAGTGTGTCACAAGTGGGAATTATATGCTAGCTTTGAGTTGAAAGTTATGTGCAAGACTTGGTCTATACCCAAGGTTTCAGTTTCTGTACCCAAGGTTTGCATCAGGGGAGCTCATACCGGAGGTATGGAATTCATACCTGAGGTTTAGCTCATACCCAGGGTTTACATTTCCATACCCGAGGTATGCAGAAAAAATGATATGAAGAGTTGCATTTATTCTTCATTTTAAGCACCATTAACACCAAGGCCAATCATTAACTTCTAATCACTAAAATTCCTGCATCATTATGACACTTGGAGCCCAAGATATTTGCTTGTTGGCCAAGAGGAAGTCTCCATTTATATGTGAAGAAAGAAGAACAAAAATATATCTCTACAATCAAGATACAACAAACTACAACAAAATTCTGTCACTATTTTCTCTTATAAGTGGGCGACAAGAGGAGGAAAACGCAGGAACAAGAAGGCTAAAATCTCATCAATCATTACTTCAATTACTTACGGATCGTTGTTGATTATTGAACAAGTGTTCTTCATTATTTGTAATCATCATTACAACATTTTGTAAGACTATTCAATCATGTTTACTAGTTATCAATTTCTTATGATTATTACTTTGTTTACCATGAGTGGCTAAGTGCCTTATGCACTTGCCTAGATGATGTTTGAATTATGGTTCACTTGATTGGTTATGACTTATTGGTTCTAATATAAAAGAAAAGTTAACACTAAGAACGAATTGTGCTATCTTAAGTTTTCTCCACCAAAGAGTTATTAAGTTTGGGTAATTTCTAATGATGTATTGGGTTGAAAAAGACATTGTTAGTAAATTGGTTGTAAACCTTTGTCTATGAGGGTTTTACCGTATGTATTGACCATTTCATAAGAAACTTAATTTAACTTGGAAAGCTAAATAGTGTGGTTGTTAATTATTTGTGAAACGAAAGTGAATCGGGTGATTGAGTTGTGTTAATCTTGGATTGATCAATTCTTAAATATTGTTTTTATAATCCCTAAATCTTGACGAGGATTGAAAGTATTTGAAACAATATAATTAGTACACCACTAATCGAATTAGAACACCATCTAATTTGTTGGTCATAATCAAATGGAACCAATGTCATAATCATGTCAAAGGAATTGTGCAAACTAGTCTAGGCAAGTGTAGTCTTTAAATTATTGAATTTACATCATCTTTATTTGCTTGCTAATTAGTATTGCTAGTTGGATTGCTATTTATTTGCAAAAATTCACATCACACAAACAAAACAAATCCTAGTGAACGACCTCGGCTTACCTCAATTATCTCTGACTGCATACGGACGAGTATACTTGCTCGTATGTGTTTCGTTTGAATCTTTGGTAAATCATGTTATAAATTTTAAAACTTGGACTCCTAACGGGTATATCCCTTGAAACACATCAGTTACTGTCGACTTACGCCAAGGTTATTGGTGCCGGTTAACGCTTTGTGTGTCATGAGCTTAGCAAAATTATTTAACGCTTACCCGATATCTGTATTTGTTACATATATCTTCCAGACTTAAAATCTTGTGCTCAACTGCTTTATTTATTAAATCTATGGATTACACTCAACCTTTGTGTTGACTTTTTAGCATGTTTTATCTCAGGTAATTGATGCATATTTGTGGGCACCGGGAGTGGCTGAAGACTTTTGATGGCTATCTTTGGCTTTTACTATCTATCTCTACTATCTTATCATTCGAAAAACCTTTTAAATTATGTTTTATTTCAGCTGCAAGTTATGTTTGAGAGTCTTTTAGACTCTAAATGTTTAATTTTGTATTTGAATGATATGTTTTTGCTAAAACGTCTCGTTCTGAGAATGTTTTCTATGGATGTGACTGTCTTCCCCTCACGTAGCACCCCAAGCTCCGTTCCGCTACCATATTCTGAGTTGGGGGTGTTACAGAATGGTATCAGAGCCACTGTTTATAGAGAACGAGGTCATACTCGACTATAAACATTTTTGTGTGTGTCAAAACGTTTTCGAAACCGATAGCCATCAGCCCTCCGTGCCACTTCGCTCTTTAATTGCTTTACTTAAACTTTTATGTGTGCATGCTTTTGCAGTATTATATGCTTGGATTTTCCGCTGCTATCTCACTTCATATAAAACTATTTTTATAAAAATTTGGCTAGATTTTTTATAGTTTTCCAATACTCCTTGTAGAGTATTATGCCTACACCAGTCCCTACCGGTCAATTATCAGTTACACCCGTTGATCACCCACTTGCACCACCGAGTCCAGAGGAGGACCCACACCCTATTGATGTACCTCACCCGGAGGATGATGAGATGGACGATGATGAGGAGATGGATGATGATGAGGAAATGGATGATGATGATGATGACAATGATGACGAGGAGTCATTGGAGGAGGAGCAGGAGGCTCTCCCCATGCCACCTTCACCAGCAGTGTCGGACATTACTTATGAGTCCGATACTTCAGATGCATTGGGTCATGCTCTAGCTACCGAGGTGACGTCTGGACCACCGTCTACATTTGAGATTGGCGAGTCTTCGACTGCACATCAAGTTGCCCCTACCGAGCTCAGAGCCGAGCTGAGTCGTTTGATGCAGGACATCTCTTGGCAGTCTGATGTTTTAGAGTTGAGGAAGGAGATTAAGGGAGATAGGAGAGCTACAGGTGATTTGTATGTGGAGTTATATGAGCAGGCTGCAAGGTTGAGTTCTACAGAGAAGGCAGATACAGAGATTCGGGAACGTTTGGCGTCATTAGAGCAGAGGATGACAGAGGTCGAGAAGGTTGTGGAGAAGTTGGACCTTGGAGCGGTGTTCACTCATATTGATAGCCGTCACTACCAGCGTAATATTCTGGAGTTGAGGGATGAGATCCATGCCATGCATTGGCAGGCGTACTATGATAGGATGGCGCGTTTCCATTTTGATGACAGTATTGAAGTTTTGGCTATGTATAAGGGAGATCGTCAATGAGAGTGTAGTGATCATCTTATTTATGGTAGTTTAGTATCATGATAGTGGTTTACCTTTATACGTACTAAACTGAATAGTTTCAGTTAGTAGATTTTATCAGAAACTTGTAATCGTTTTGCATATCTTGTAAGACTTATAGCAAGTATTAAATCTATGATGTATTTTGGTGATGTACTATTATTGATGTTGAATGTGTGCTATATTATGATGATATCATGGTGTTGTTTATCTTGTGATGTGATTCTGTTACGTTAATCAATTACTTACAGTGTTGTACACTTGTAATGATTGATAGAATTATGCCACCTAGGAAGATGACTCCAGCTGCGATCCAGAAGTTGATTGATGATGGCATTGCCGCGGCGCTTGCCGGGCAAGCGGGTGTTGGCAACCCGAATGTTGGACAAGCAGGAGTGCAAGCTGTCAATGATAACCGTTTCTGTACTTATAAGGAGTTCATGAATTGTAAGCCTACTACCTTTAAAGGAACTGAAGGAGCTGTTGGTTTAACTCAGTGGTTTGAGAAAATGGAGTCGGTGTTTCTAAGGAGTAACTGTTCTGAGGATTGCAAGGTGAAGTATGCGACAGGTACCTTGGTGGAGCATGCATTGTCTTGGTGGAATGCTTATAATACTTCATGGGAAGAGTTTAAGAAGGAGATGGTCAAGAAGTATTGTTCTCGTAGTGATATGAGGAAGTTGGATACTGAGTTCTACAATTTGGCTGTAAAGGGTGTTGATCTTGCTACTTATGTGCGACGATTTCAAGAATTGAAGGTTTTCTGTGCTCACATGGTGCCAGATAATGAGAAATTACTGGAGAAGTTCATTGGTGGTTTACCTTCCAGTATTGAAGGGCACGTGACATCTTACAACTCTCAGACTCTAGATGATGCTATTCGCATATCTGAACGACTTATGGATCAAGTGGTTAAGCATGACACTGTTCAGAAGGGTAAAAACTATGACAACAAACGAAAGTGGGAGGACAACAGGAGAAACAACAATTACAACAGCTTCAACAACCGCAACAACAACAGTCACCCTCACCATAGCCATCACCTCGACAACAACAACAACCAGTACCGTAAAAACAATCATCACCACCAGCAGAACAGAAGACGAGAGACTGTTAAGGCTTATGTGGCTGCACCAACACAAGTTGGAGGGTATGCTGGGCCGCATTCATTTTGTGATAAGTGTAATCAGCATCACGCTGGACCATGCACAATTAAGTGTCAGAAATTTAGAAGGTTGGACATATTGCTAAGCATTGTAAGGGTAGAGCTGTGGCTACTGGGAGTAACACACCGCCAGTGGTAACTTGTTTTGGATGTGGAGAGCGTGGTCACTACAAGAGTCAATGCCCAAAGAACACTGGTCGAAGGACTGAAGGCGCTTGTGGTAGAGCATATGTGATGGCCAATGGGGAGCAGCAGCAGGATCCGAATGTAGTCACTGGTACGTATCTACTCAACAATCTTCGTGTTAAAGTTTTATTCGGTTCTGGTTCCGATATGTGTTTTGTATCTTCTATGATTTCACCACTACTTAACCTCACCCCTACCTCCCTAGACACCAGCTATAGTATTAATCTAGCTAATGGTAACTTAGTTAACACTTGCACCGTAATCCGAGACTGTACCCTAAACCTCCTAGATCACCCGTTTAGTATCTATCTCATGCCCATTGAACTCGGAAGCTTCGACGTAGTGGTTGGTATGGATTGGCTATCCTAACATCATGAGAGTATTGTTTGTAGTGAACGAGTTATTCATATCCCTCTCAATGGCGAAACCCTGGTTGTCCGCGGAGACCGTAGTGGAACCCGTTTGAATATCATATCTTGTATTAAGACCTTGGAATACATCGAGAAAGGATGTCATGCTTTCCTAGCACATGTGTCCAAGAAGGAGTCAGGAGAGAAGCGACTCGAGGGTGTTCTGATTGTGCGTGACTTTCTTGAAGTATTTCCTGAAGATCTGCCTAGACTTCCACCGGTTCGACAAATGAAATTTTTGATTGACCTAGTTCCGGGAGCTGCACCCGTGGCACGTGCACCGTATCGACTAGCTCCGACGGAGATGCAAGAGTTGTCTAAGCAGTTGCAAGAGTTGTTGGATAAACGGTTTATTCGACCTAGTTCCTCACCCTGGGGAGCACCAGTGTTATTCGTGAAGAAGAAGGGCAGATCGTTTAGAATGTGTATTGACTACCGTGAACTGAACAAGCTAACAGTGAAAAACCGCTACCCGTTACCTAGGATCGACGATTTGTTCGACCAACTTCAAGGATCAGGTTACTACTCCAAGATAGATTTACGGTCAGGTTATCATCAACTCAGAGTCTGGGAAGAGGATATTCCCAAGACAGCGTTCAGGACTCGATATGGCCACTATGAGTTTCAAGTGATGCCCGTTGGTTTGACGAACGCACCTGCTGTATTCATGGACCTCATGAACCGAGTGTGTAAACCATATTTGGACAAGTTTGTTATAGTTTTCATCGATAAAATTTTGATCTACTCCAAGAGTGAAGAAGAACACAAGCAACACCTGACGATAATTATTATGTTGCTCAAGGAAGAGCAATTATACGCAAAGTTCTCTAAGTGTAAATTTTGGATTTGCAAGGTACAATTTCTTGGTCATGTGATTGACAACAAGGGGTTACATGTGGATCCCGCGAAGATCGAAACTATTGAGAACTGGCCAACGCCTTCTAACGCCACATAAATCCGTCAATTTCTGGGATTGGCTGGATATTACAGGAGATTCATCGAGGGATTCTCCAAAATATCTAAATCGTTAACTACATTGACTCAGAGGGATAAGAAGTATGTGTGGGGAAAGGACGAAGAAGAAGCATTTCAAACCCTGAAGCAAAAACTTTGCAGTGCAGCGATTTTGGCATTACCAGATGGGGTTGAAGATTTCTTAGTTTATTGTGATACATCATATCAAGGGTTAGGAGCAGTTTTGATGCAACGAGGGAAAGTCATGGCATATGCTTCCTGACAACTTAAGTCTCATGAGGAGAAGTATACCACATATGATTTGGAGTTAGGAGCAATGGTTTTTGCACTCAAAATATGGAGGCACTACTTATATGGGACGAAGTATGTTGTCTTTACCGATCACAAGGGTCTTCAACATATTTTGGATCAGAAGGAGTTGAATATGAGGAAACGAAGATGGTTGGAAACCTTAAGCGACTATGATTGTGAAATTCGATACCACTCGGGAAAAGCAAACGTCGTGGCAGATGCCTTGAGCCGGAAGGAACGGTTGAAGCCGCTACGAATTCGAGCTTTGGTTTTGACTATCAATTCAAACCTTCTCGCCCAGATTCTCCACGCTCAAGAAGAATCCGTGAAACAAGAAGACCTCAAGAGTGAGAATCTTTATGGTATGATACAGAAGAAGTTTAAGAAGCGTTCCGATGGAACTTTGTGTTTTAAGGGAAGAAGTTGGGTACTGCGTTTTGGAGGATTGCGAGACTTAATCATGCTCAAGTCTCATAAGTCAAAGTACTCTATACACCCAGGATCCGACAAGATGTATCACGATCTCAAGGAGTTATATTGGTGGCCAAACATGAAAGCCGACGTCGTCGATTATGTTCGCAGGTGTCTTACGTGCGCGAAAGTTAAAGCCGAACATCAGAAACCGTCTGGTCTTCTACAGCAACCTGAGATTCCCGAATGGATATGGGAACGGATTACTATGGACTTCATCACCAAACTTCCAAGGACTTCAACTGGTTGACTATAGTATGGACAAGTTGACTAGACTTTATGTGAAGGAAATAGTAACGAGACATGGAGCACCAATATCTATCATCTCTGACCGAGACAGCAGATTCACTTCTAACTTTTGGCAATCACTTCAGGATGCCTTTGGCACGAACCTCGACATGAGTACTGCATAGCACCCGCAAACCGATGGCCAAAGTGAAAGGACAATTCAGACTTTAGAAGATATGCTTTGAGCATGTGTAATTGATTTTGGAAATGGGTGGGATACCCATTTGCCTTTGATTGAGTTTTCGTACAACAACAGTTATCATGCAAGCATTAAGGCTGCTCTGTTTGAAGCATTGTATGGTTGAAAATGCCGATCACCCATTTGTTGGACTGAAGTAGGAGAAGCTCAGCTCATTGGGCCAAATATTATTCGTGAAACGACCGAGAAGATCGTGAAAATTAAGAACCGATTAAAAACCGCAAGAGACCGACAGAAGAGTTACGCAGAAGTGAGGCGTAAACCACTAGAATTTCAAGTTGTAGATAAGGTTATGTTGAAAGTCACACCATGGAAAGGCATGATACGGTTTGGTAAGCGAGGAAAGATGAACCCGAGGTACATTGGACCGTTTAAGATTTTGAACAGGGTTGGTCTTGTAGCCTATAGACTGGAACTACCTCCCGAGCTTAGTAGAGTACACCCCACTTTCCACGTGTCAAATTTGAAGAAGTGTTTATCCGATGAGACAGCCGTAATTCCACTAGATGAGATTCAGATTGATGAGCAATTGAACATTATTGAGGAGCCCGTCGAGATTATGGAACATGAGGTCAAACGACTAAAGAGAAACCTTATTCCCATTGTGAAAGTCCGTTGGAATTCCAAGAGTGGACCCGAGTTCACCTCGGAACGTGAAGACTAGTTCAAGCGCAAGTACCCTCACCTTTTTTAAACTAGGACTGACAAGTTTAATTGAAATCCGGGACGGATTTCCTAATATGATGTATATGCTGTAACATCCGGTAATGTTCCAAACCCTTTTCACTAGCCAAATATTTATTTTTGCATCACCTTAGTATTTAAACTTTTCCTGAATTTAATTGAACTTGAAAAACGCCAGATATCTTGAGAAACGTGAGCATTTTCCTTTTATTATGTCAGCACAACCTAGAAAGCACGAAACGGATCAAATTTTCCAAATAAATTAACTTTGAGAAAGTTATGCATATTTATACTCGTTTTTACTAGAAAAATTATTTCAAGAACAATGGCGCAAGTTTCGTAATTTTTCGAGTCCGTTTGGTATGTCAAATGGGTCCCACAGTGATTATTTTAAAAGTTTCACAAACTTGTCACATATACCCCTCCGCCCGAATGTTTACACCGCGCCCCTCCATTTTATTTTGTCCACCTTAAGTCCCTCGCCTCATATAAAAACTTATTTTTTTTCTCATAACTCACCCAAACACTCATAATTCTCTCACCCTCTCTCACCTCCACCTCACCAGATCTCCACCGTCATTCGTCGGCCGCCACCGTCGCCGAAAAGTATTCCGGCCAAACCCCAAATTTCACCAAAACATAGATCGGGACACCCTTGTCTTTTCTGGAACGTTTGAGCTCACGAGGAGCTCGTTTGATAACCGAACACCGCCACCACAAGACCACCACCACCACCACCACCATTTCATCTCTTTCCTTTTCGATAAAACCCTCACGCGCCTCCTTTCCCTTTTATTTTTTATAAAACCGAAACACTAACCCTAAAGTTTTTAATAAAATCGTTTTTATTACAAATCTTTTATTAAAACCCTTTTGTTTTCATCAAAATCGTGTGGATCTAGTTATGGTTGTTTTTGATTTTTTTTTTTGGCTTTGTATGACCTTGGTTTATTGATTTGTAGCTCGGTTTGTATTTTGTATTGGATTGGGAGTTATTTGGTTAGGCCGAGAGCCCTATGGCTCAAGTGGGAGTGAGCCGTGACTCAAGGGAGTCATGGCTAGAGTTTTAGTTGATTGGTTGTGTTGATTTTGGATTTGTTTTGGGTTTGAGTATTACCCGAGAGCTCATAGGCTCAATGGGAGCCAAGCCGTGACTCGTGGGAGTTAGAGCTATGGTTGGTTTGATATTTTGGTCTTAGCCGAGGGTTTTTACTCGTGTGAGTCGAGCCGTGACTCGTGGTGAGTCACGACATGTGAGGATTGGTTAGTAATTATTTTGTTTGTGGTCGTGTTTTGGATGAGGAGTGGTTTGGTTTAGATGGAGTGTAGCCGAGAGCCCCCTAGGCTCGACGAGGAGTAAGCCGTAAGTCAAGGCGAGTCACGGCATGAGGTTTTGGTTGATGTTTGTGTTTGGTTGGATTTGGTTAGGTTATGTCATACCCTAGCCGAGAGCTACATAAGCTCGATGCGGTTAGGATTTGGTTGAGTCATACCCTAGCCGAGAGCTACATAAGCTCGATGCGAGTCAAGCCGTGACTCACGGAAACGGCCATTAAGTTTATTTGTGCCAAGTTGTTTAGTCGAGAATCACGGGAATCTCGGTCGTGTCTTACTCGAGGTTAGAAAACCTCGAGTCAACTTTTATATTAGTTTGTCGTTTATTTTATCTAATTATTTGTTTATCGATATGGTGTTTCGGGATAATATTTGACAATATGGGATATGATTTGGACATTGGACTTGGATATGTGTTGTTAACTTATGCTTGGATGAGAATTGGACGTTATTGAATTTACGGAATTAGCCGATGGACCTTATGGACGATTTTGGTACTTGAGACGGAAGAGTATGTTAGACTCATAAGAGTTTGACATATTTAGATACGAACATACACAAAATGGTCGATAAACTTGACAACTAATATATACGTGAATGATAGTGTCCAATTATATATATTTAACTTATAAATGTGACGATAAAACTTATATTCAAGAGTCGTAACGACTTGGAAACGCTTTATAAACGGACGCATCATGTCCAAATTTCGATAAATCTTTTATAACTTAATCGTTTATAATTACTCAATATCCTAAAAACCTTTTCAAAACTTATACGTTTTCTTCTTAAATCATGATGTCTTATCAACTATTTGGGAAATGGGTAAAACACCGAAACAACCTATTGATGTTTTTCTTTCTTGTCTTTCTTATTTTATTTCTTCTTCTTAATCTTAGTTTTTTTCTCTTTTTGTTATTCTTTTCTTCATATATGTTTGTGTTTGCCGACTTTAATACTTTAATTTCTCGTATCCACACGAGTCTTAAACGTTTATTCCTCTCAAACGCCATTGAAATAAAACATTTTCATTTCAAATATTATTATTACTTTATAAATCGCTTTGAAGTTTATTGCTGAGACATACTATTCACTTATTAGGTTGTGCTGAGGTTCATTTGCTGTGCTGTACCATCTGATCATTTGTGAAATCTTGTTTCTCTACTACTACTAACGTGTGATTCGTAGCCCCACTTTTTCTTTTAAATTGTTTATAAACCCATGGGGGAGATACATGCTATTTACTTATTTTTATGAGCACAATTGTTATTGGTATGCTATTCCTGACTGAAATGATAATGCTAAGTACCGTCCTTGCCAAAAGCAAGTCCCTCGATCATGAACCGTTAATCACTTGCGAGTGAGCGCGATTATAGTTTATAGGCCTATAGGAATTGACCCTCCCGCCATGTTGACTTAGGTCGGTCCGCATGTGATGTACTATATTCGAGTTTCACTAGGTATCTGGCAAAGTACCTAGCTTTGGGGGCAACTATTATATTATGAAATTCCGCGGTTACTGTCGACTTACGCCAAGGTTATTGGTGCCGGTTAACGCTTTGTGTGTCATGAGCTTAGCAAAATTATTTGACGCTTACCCGATATCTGTATTTGTTACATATATCTTCCAGACTTAAAATTTTGTGCTCAACTGCTTTATTTATTAAACCTATGGATTACACTCAACCTTTGTGTTGACTTTTTAACATGTTTTATCTCAGGTAATTGATGCATATTTGTGGGCACCGGGAGTGGCTGAATACTTTTGATTGCTATCTTTGGATTTTACTATCTATCTCTACTATCTTATCATTCGAAAAGCCTTTTAAACTATGTTTTATTTCCACTGCAAACTATGTTTTATTTCCACTGCAAACCATGTTTTATTTCCGCTGCAACTTATGTTTGAGAGTCTTTTAGACTCTAAATGTTTAATTTTGTATTCGAATGATATGTTTTTGCTAAAACGTCTCGTTATGAGAACGTTTTCTATGGATGTGACTGTCTTACCCCTCACGTAGCACCCCAAGCTCCATTCCGCTGCCATATTCCGAGTTGGGGGTGTTACAGATGCACTTCCTTTTGACAACATTAAAGGTTGTGTATGTTCTGTCTACCCCTATTCCAGAGTTGTTGGAGGATGATACGATGGAAGCAGTCAGACGCAGATCGAAGTGGGAGAATGACGACTACATCTGCAGAGGACACATACTAAACGGTATGTATGATCCCCTATTTGATATCTATCAGAATATGGTATCTGCAAAGGAGTTGTGGGATCTCTTGAATCCAAGTACATGGCAGAGGATGCTTCTAGTAAGAAGTTTCTTGTAAGTAATTTCAATAATTACAAGATGGTCGACGCAAGGCCTGTCATGGAACAATTCAATGAACTCCTCGGAATCCTTGGACAATATACACAACATGGTCTGAAAATGGACGAGTCAATATCCGTTTCAAGTGTGATAGACAAGTTGCCTCCTTCCTGGAAGGATTTCAAACACAGTTTGAAACATGGTAAAGACGATCTGTCTTTAGTTCAACTTGGTATTCACTTGCATATAGAGGAATCTCTAAGGACGCAAGAAAGTGACAAGGGCAAAGGAAAAGAAGTTGCTGGACCCTCGCCTAATATGATGGATGAGGGTGGAAAGAATAAAAACAATAAACAAAACAAAGGAAAGAAACGTGGTTTTAAGGCTAACAATGGTGGTTCTGGTTCCAAGAAGAAGCCTAAATTGGCATGTTGGAAGCGTGGCAAATCTGGTCACTTTAAGAAGGATTTCCGTAGTAAAAACACAAAGGATGGCGCAAGCACTAGTGGTTCGGGAAAGGGGTATAAGGACCATTCCCAAGACCAAGGTCAGAATTTAGTACATGGTTGGAATAGATTTATTAAATATTATGTTTCTCTAATTTCTGAATCATTTTATGTGCAGGTTGATGTAATGTGCAGGTTGATGCAATTGTGTGGTGCCACAACTCATGTTTGTAAAGATCATTGTTGGTTTAAGACATATCAACCGGTGGAAGATGGATCTGTTCTTTACATGGGTGATGATCATTTCGCTCCTATTCATGGAAAAGGAAGTGTGGTGTTGGAATTCAGTTCTGGAAAATCTATTACTTTGTTTAATGTGTTGTATGTATCAAAACCTCGTAAGAATTTAATTTTTGGTCCTGTATTATATAAGTGTGGATACAAAAAAGTGTATGAATCCGATAAGTATATCTTATTGAAGTCTGGTGTATTTGTAGGATTTGGTTATTATAATAATGGAATGTTTATGTTAAATTTGAATAAAGTTCCTGTTGTTTCTAGTTCTGTTTATATGTCTAGTTCTGATGTTGTTAATTCCTCATTATGGCATGCTCGTTTAGGATATGTGCACTATAAAAGAATGCTTGAAATGTCTAAAGATATTTAATTCCTGCTATTGATGGAAATATAGAAAAAAGTAATACTTGCATGTTAACAAAAATCACTAGACAACCATTTAAAAGTATAACAAGGAAATCTGTAATACTTGAATTAATACATAGTGATTTATGTGATATTCATGCAACTCCATCTTTAGGCAATAAGAAGTATGTTATCACTTTTAAAGGAATAAGACTACCCCATATGAAATTTGGTATAAAAAATGACCCAACTTGACATTCTTGCGAGTTTGGGGGTGTAGGGCCGTTGTTAGACTTCCGGACCCTAAAAGAAAAACTTTGGGTGAAAAGGGTATTGATTGCATCTTTGTTGGATATGTTGAGCATTCCAAGGCCTAAAGGTTCTATGTTATAGAACCTAATGACTTTGTTTCTATTAACACAATTATAGAATCAAGAGATGCAATATTTGATGAGAATCGTTTCTCTTCAATACCTAGACCAAGGGATATTATACCAAATTCGGATGAATCTCAAAAGGATGATCATTCAAATGAGATACCAAGTGAGACACCTGAACCTCGTAAAAGTAAAAGAGCTAGGAAAGCTAAATCATATGGTTCTGATTTTCAACTATATCTAGTTGAGGGATCAAGAGATCAAATTGAATCTCAATACTCTTACTGTTATATTATAGAGGAGGATCCAAGAACCTATGATGAAGCTATGAAATCTCGAGATGTTGCTTTTTGGAAAGAAGCAATTGATGATGAGATTGGTTCCATTATGGAAAATAATACATGGGTCATGTCTGATTTACCACCAGGTTGCAAATGGATATTCAAAAAGAAGATGAAAGTCGATGGAACAATTGACAAGTTTAAGGCTCGATTGGTAATCCAAGGCTTCAGACAAAAGGAAGGGATCGATTACTTCGATACCTATGCACCAGTTGCTCGTATCACTACTATTAGATTGTTGATAGCTTTGGCAGCTATTCAAAATCTGGTGATGTAAAACCCTAAAATCCGAAATGTGTAAAATGACCAAATTGCCCCTACAAGTTTAAAAGTTGATTAAAAAGTATTTAAAGTACCAAATCGATTCCAAAATTCAAGTAATAAGTTACACATGAAATAAAATGATCCCTACATGCCCACAAATTATTAATTCACCTAATTACATGTACAAAACCAAAATACAAATTTATTTATATTAATTATATTTAAAATTACATTTAAAACTTAATATAACCTACAAATAAATTAGAAAATTAATGCTAAATTAAGCCCATTAATTTTGGTCAAATGAGGACCAATTTCTTAGCCATTTCCCCCCCCCCCCCCCCCATAACCGGCCTTTCCCCCATTATTTGGATACCCTATTATTTCTTTCCAAAAACCCTAGCCGACTAATATCAAAACACAAACTAAATTTGTATCTCATTCGCCCGACCCTCTAAAATTCGTGGGTCATTTTTTTGGGATTCTTCATCATTTAAGGGAGCTAATAAAATTGGTTTAAAGGTCTGTGGTTCATTCGTTTGGTCCTGAGAATTGTTGGTAGCTCGTTTTACATCCGTGAGGTTTAATTCTCTTGTGACTCATCCACACGTTCAAATAATTATCTGGTATTTTTATTATGCTTATTATATCATATAAGATCCATGAAAAATATGGGATTCGAATCATGCAAGTTTAAAATGGTCGATTGAATTATAAAAGTGTAAACGGGTATAAATTCCAAAACGAGTTATACGATTTTTATGAGGGATGTGTTTATTTTATTCGAACATTATATGAATCATAAGGCTTGGGAAAAATGTTTGTACGATTTATGGAAGCTTAGATCGATCGTTCTAAATTAAAAGGGTTAAAACATACGTAAATCCTAAAATATATAATACGAATTTTCTGGGAGTGAATCATATTTTATTTGGACTCTATATTATATATATTATCTAGGAAAAATGTTCATTCGAATTATTATAACCTAATATGGCCTTGTCGAAATTCTTGTTCTAATCGGGTTTTAATGAAAACGTGTAAATGGATTAAAAATCTAACGAGCGACCTAGGGTTTTATATTTTGGGTTAGATCTGGACAAATTAATGATATAATGATGGAATAATGATGGGAAAATGATTTGGAAATTAGGGTTAGGGTTTGGTGATTTATTTGTGTTACCGATTGATTTTTTTAAAGAGGAAGGGGACGTTTTGTAAATTATGAAACTCGTGGGCTATTTTTGTAATACACTATAGATTGAGACTAATTTGAATAAAATATAACATGGGGGTGTTTTACGTAAAATATGTAACTTATGGATTTAAAATGTAAATTGTTAATTATATTATGTCGAATTGTAAATTAAATAAAATAGAGGGACTTGTATGTAATTTCTAGAAATTGAAGGTGGTTTCGTATAATACTTAAAATAAGGGGTTTGATATAAGGTACATATATTCTGCCCTCTTTCAGTAAGGGCAATTTCCTTCTTTTAACTTTGATTCTGATCTCTGTTTCATATTAGGATTCCCTAAGCCATTGCTATGTTCCCTTTTGTTTGTGAACCTTTGATATGATCCTTTATTCTGTGAACTCTAATTTGAACCTGATTTATTTCTGAACCTCTGATATTACTCCTAAAATATTTGACATGAACCTTTTGACATGAACCTTTATTTATGACCCTCTGATATGATATCTGACTCTGACCACGGTTTGATACCCGAGCCAACTCACTAGGCATGAGGTGTTCATGTCCTTGTCATTGATGCACCGATGGCTTGACTCTAGGGTAGGAGAGAGATGACCTATCCCGTCCCTGACTTTATTTTATCTGGTGTTTATTGGTAGACTCTGGCCACCTGGGGCGTATGGATGCATCCTAGATTTGTTCTGTTTCTGTTATCTGTTATATCTCTGGTGACTGATGGTGTGTGCGATACACGTCTTTCACAACCTCTGGGAGCTAGCTACTCCATTTGATACATGAGGACACCCCTCATATTATCTGGTTACTGAGAGGACACCCCTCTGATTGATGATGATGGCATGGTTATATATATTATATCTCTGTTTCTGGGCTCGTGGTGGATTACTGTTTTCCTTTACCATATTCATTTACTTACCTTTGACCCTTATTATGTCTTGCACTGTTTCCCTTTACCTTTATGTGGAAAACTAAAAGAGGGGTTGAATAGTTTTTACCGTTTTTCAAGTTTTATTTGCTTTGTTACTATATGTTAATTCAAAGGAAACAATCACAAATAAATAATCACATAATATAAACAAAAGATAAAGAGAGGAAAGATCAAACCACACAACACTGTTGTTTATAGTGGTTTGGCTACAAGGACTCTCTTCCTTGCCCTACTCCACTCCCCGAGCTTCCAACTCGAGAGTTTATCTTTCACTAAGAAACAAACTCCTTTACTAGGCGGAGAAAACCTTTACACGTCGCTTACTTCCTTTTCCGGTACTAAGCTAAACACCGGGTTCTTTCACAAGGTAGAACCAACCTGACGTCGCCTATTTACTTTACCGACACTAAGCTAGATGTCGAGTTCTTTACAAGGGTACAACCACTCCCTACACTCTTTGTGCTTTAAGGACTAAAGCACTAACCATACTCACTGATTACAAATGATAGATATGATGTGTGAAACAAACTACAATATCACACAGTAATGCAACTAAAGGATTACGGTTCTGTAGATCCTTGAAAGCTTGATCTCTCTTCTACAAAATGAAAGATCAAAGTGAAATGCAACTATGAATGATGTTAATAAGATATGTACTGAATGAATATGTGTGTTAAGCTATATGAGTGATGAGAAAGCCAAATGATCAGCTTGCTATTTATAGGCAAGCTGATCTTCAGCTGACGGATCCCACGGATCCCATAATAGGGATCCGTCCTTCACTGGACTTGGATCCGTGGGAGATGACAGCTAAGGATTTGTTGTATCTTACCAAATCTTCCATATCTTACCAAATCATCAAATGTCAACTATGTAACTTGTAAATCTAAACAAGATATATCAAGATCTAACAAAGATATTGTATGTGATGTATGCAATGATGTCATGGAATGATTTTAGAATTAAAGTTTCCTTTTAAGGAAACAAGTTACTAAATAAGCAAACTTGTAATTCTTGGTTATTATGTGAAGTGTAAAATGTGTACTTAAGAGACTTAAACTAGTATTTATTATTTGCTAAAAGATATTCCTTTTATTTGTCATTAACAAAACTAAGAAAAGATCAAAGAATATAAATAACATTTTTGAGACGATATTTGTATTAACAATCTCCCCCTTTTTGTTGATGACAAAACATAAGGTATATTTTTGAGCAAGAAAATAAATATAGTATAAGTTCTTAAAAATATATATTAAGTTTGTTTATTAAAGAAAAGTTTTGTAAAAATGTATGTACTGTGATGAATCATAGTTAATGCAAACTTAGTCCTTTCTCCCCCTTTTTGTCGAAACAAAAAGAGTAGCGTAGCGGAATGCGATTTTGAGAACTTTAAAGCTCCCCCTTGTTTTATACTCCCCCTAGATGGAGTAATCAAGGAAATGATGCATGAATCTACAAAACAAACGGTTAGTATATGAAATGCTCCCCTTCGATGTATACTCCTCACTTCTCGAGTACCAACGTATACTTTGAAGGGTATGATATGCTGCAAATGAAGTGTTAGTAATGAATGACTTCAATGAAGAAGTAGAATGCTTGTGAAGTATTCTTCCAAACAATCCTTTCAATATGTTTTGACTTTTAAAAGTCAAAGTAAGTGTCTGATCATTATTTGTACCTAAAGCAATCATAATCAAGGTATAATATAGGCTATATAAGAATGTTAGTTCACAATGATAATGATAATATGCAATATGTTGATCACTCATAAGCATAAAACATCACATTCATAGATATTGAAAATTTTGTGACAAAAGTCACAATGATGAAATGATGTTACAAGTACAATAAAAAGACATCCTAGAAAGAAATAAAAAGTCCTAAAGCAACAATTTAAAAGGTCCTAACAACTAGTCTAGAAAGCTCCTATTGAGGAGGATGAGAGATGGCGTTTAAACATTCAAGAACATGGTTCAAGATGAACCTCATCTCATTTTGAAGCTCATGGACTAAGATGTTGGTCCTTTGGGCCAAGTGAGCCGTTCTCTCACAATGTGCGCAATCATGACTTGAGAAGCCGGGAGGAAGACTAGGCTCCAAGTTTTGTGGTGGTGGTGGTGGTGATGGTGGTTGGTTGTTGTTGTTGTTTGATGGTTGTTGTGGTGTTTGGAGGGAGTTCATAAGGATGTTTTGAATGTCCATTGCTTCATGAAGGCGATGGTCAACCATACCCGAGAGAGTATAGAGTTGTGTTAACTCCGCACTTATCTCCTCTTGTGTTTAAGGAATGTTGCTCCACATCGCCTCATCTATGGCGATGAGTGTTGAAGTTGGTGATAGTGGTGGTATTTGGGGACGAGGTTGTGGTGCTTCACGGTATAGAGGACCATGAATCTCCGGATGGAGAGGATGAAATAGCATAGGTTCTAAGTTTTCAAGACTTATTGGTGGAGGATTGGTTGATGTAGGTGGAAGATCTTCTAACTCTTCAAGATATGGTTGTGGAGATGTTGGTGGTGTCCTAAATAGTTCCATGGGTTGGAGTTTTGGTGAGGATGGTGATGAGGCAGACTTCTCAGACTGTGATGGAGCGGGAGCGGGTGGTGGTGTGGTTGCTACAGGAGTAATGGTAGGAGGTGGTGTTTTTATGACTACATGTGAAGGAGTTGGAGTGGTTAAAGTAAGGAAGTTTTCACTAGCAATGGGTGAGGATATGTTAAGTGGTGATGATTCTTCAATGGATGAATTTTGAATGTTGATGAAACAACAAGGTTTCACACTAATACGGGCTGTTCTTTTTAGTGGCTTGGATGTGGAGGAGTTGTTTGATTTTGTCATTGAGACTTTTTGGTGAAGTATGATAGCTAAAATGTATAGGAGAAGAAATGGTTGTGATGTGAATTGAAGATCCTAAAGTGCTAATTTATAGACAGAAGGTTTGTGAGTCTGTGTGTTTGGATTTGATGTGAATCCAATAGAGAATGTTGGTTTCTAATGATTTGGAACAAAAATTTGTGCAGGTCATATCAAGGAAGTCAATCCATTGAGCTTGGGTTGAGTAATGTGCTGTGGATATGCAGTAAATACAAGGAGATAGTGGAAAATCTTATGATTTGATATTTCTACGGATTTGACGGATCCCTAAAAAGGGTTCCTTCTTTGTATCAGTTTGGTAACTCACACCTAAAATTCAAAAATTTAAATTTTGGTGGGAAATTTTGTTCCTAAGTTTCTAAGATTTCCTAAATGATTCTAAGATGAATTATTATCAGTGAATGAATCCTAAATGATACTAAACACTAAGATTTAAGAATCGTGATTAGTCGAAAAAGGTTAAGAATTTTGCTGTGGAACCTGCGGATCCAAGTTTTATATCATGCGGATCCAAAATTCGGGATCCGCCGAATCCGCAGGTTGGCGGATGGCGGAACCAACGATAAGCCTTGGCGGAGCCAAAGTTAGGGATCCGCCGGATCCGTGTCCTAATTGTTCAAACTAAACAGAAGACTTGTCATATTTTGCGTTTTTCGACGAAAACCCAAAAATTCACTTAGACCTTACTTAACATCTAATATGTATAGCAAAACAACTAAATATGATAACATTAACACACGATTGAACATAGTTTAATCCGTTCTTAGAAACTTACCGTTTTAGGTGTTATGCCAAACATAGGCTATAACCCGGAAAATTGATAACCATGAGGGTTATCTTCCTGCAAATGTTAGTTATTACACATACATAACAAGTATTATCAGATAAAGTCGAGACACATAGAGTTTAACATCACATAGGCTAACAATGTTCAAATCCAAACACTCCTTCAACTAAGCTTCTTCTTCAACTTCTTCATTCCTTTGTGCAATTTCATCATCCAACGACCAAGATTCTTCACCATTCCTTTAATGTTTCGATACTCAGCAGATTCATTTGGAATTGGAGGAAGATGGCTCAAGTATTCGGGTGGAGGAATTCTAGAATTTGGCAAACCATCATCTTCACTCATTGAAGATGATGAGGATGATGTTGGTACACGAGGTCGTTTACCTTTATCAACACTAACCCTAAAGTCACTCAAAGGAACGAAGGTATGTTCAATTTCATTGTATTCAGGAACAAAACCTAACGGGTTTGGACGGGCGGGTGCAAAGGCTCTATAGAGTCGGGTTAAGAGCATTCCATAAGGCATTGCAATCTTGCTTTGAACCGGAATGTCACACATTCTTTTGGCAACATAATAAGCAAGATTGAAGGGTTGACGAGTAGAGATGTTGTACATCATATGACACAAACAAGCATTGATGTGATCACGGTTTCCTATGGTGCACATCACATTAGCCCTTAAGACCTCTTCCATTTTCTTGAATTCGGGTTTGAGTTCATTTAGCTCCATCACTTCTTTTGATGCGAGAGGAGTGACATATGGTGCCGTCCTATCGAGATTGGATTCTAAGATTGTTAAGGACCATTTGTCCGAGTAAATACATGTCCCTTGACTTGGAATGCCCAAGACCTCACCAAATTGATCAAGAGGGATGTTGACAAAATTTCCATTTAAAGTAAACTGAAGACTTAAGAAACCTTGGTCACATGAACTAAGACCTATACTAGCATAGAACTCAAGAATGAACCTAGGGACGATTGGTTCATCTATATCCAAAAGAGTATCAAATCGTATTGCGGCTAATTGTTCCCTAAGTTGTGTTCCTTCATAGAACGAGGAATCTACGACTCTACCCTCATGGACATACTTTTTCTCTAAAGCTTTGAAAATTTCGATTTGGGCATTGGTTAGACCTTTGGTTTTGTGGACTTCGGGTAAGTAGTTAATGGTTCTTTTGTGATCGTAGTTGGTTGCGGGAGGCATGATTTTCCTAAATACAAAAGTTACATAGTTTTAGTTGAAATGATCAAATTAAGTGTAAAATTCCTAGTGTGTGCCTACATGGGGACAATGTGGAGGTGCGGTTATCTCGACCCTTTTTGATGCATGAAAATTTAGTTTATGCAAGTTTAGTGTAAAAAAAAAAAAAACAAGAGATAACCCAAACGCTCCTATTTCAATGTAGCTACGGTTGAATGTACCCGAAAATACATATTAATTATGTATTCCCTTTAGCATTCAAGAGACATTATGCAAGTGATGTCTAAAAGATAACGTTTTTGCATTTGTATGAACAATGTTCAAAAAGATCATTTTACCTAGTCGTTAGAAGGTTTTAGTAAGAAAATTTTCTAGGGGTTTTTGTTAAATTAAGACAATGTGCTATGAGATGTAATTCCTAACTAAGAAAAACATGTTTTTAAGTGTAATGCAGTAAACATGCTTCATGATTTATCAAAAATTATGCATATACCCCAAGTTTTGGTTTTGTGCATGAAATAGAAATCCTAGACGCAGATTAGGAGTATAAATATGATAAGAATACTTACAGTGGTGTTAGAAGCACAAATTTGTGGAAGAAAATGGTCTAAATTGTGATGGAGATTTAGTGTGTGTCGAATACAGTAAGGTGATATGTTTTGGAGTGAGGAATGAATAGTACTTGTACTTGTTTATTTAATAATAAACGTGACTGTGCATGCGACGGATCCGGCGGATCCAAAACAAAGGATCCGTCCTTGTTATCGATTGGATCCGCGGAACAGAACGCAATTTTTGGTTTAGTGTCGAGTGTGATTAAACTAATATTTACACTAATGTTTTACCTAATCACTAGGTTCCATTAATCCTAATCCAAGTCTAAGATAGTTGAAAGGTTCTCGTTTAAGTGGTTTTGTGAGAATATCGGCAATGTTGTCCTATGAGGAAACTTTCTCAATTGAGATGATTCCCTTCTGTACATTGTCGCGAAGGAATTGATGGCGTATTTGAATATGTTTGGTTCTAGCATGTTGAACTGGATTTTTGCTTAGATCGATAGCACCTTTGTTGTCGCAAAGAATGGGAATGTTGTTGAGTTCAATTCCATAGTCGACGAGAGCTTGTTTCATCCATAGTGCTTGTTGACACGCCTTTCCTGCAGACACATACTCTGCCTCTGTTGTTGAGATTGCGAGGGCAGTTTGTTTCTTAGCGAACCATGATGTGAGGCAATATCCTACAAAAGTACAAATACCGCTAGTACTTTTCCTATCAACATAGTCACCGGCATGATCTGAGTCAGTATACACTATGGTTTCTACACCCGTTCCTTTGGGATACCATAATCCTAAGTGTGTAGTACCTTTGATGTACCTAAATATCCGTTTAATGGCTTCAAGATGGGACATTTTTGGATCTTCTTGAAAACGTGCACATAGACAAACACTAAACATAATGTCAGGCCTACTAGCCGTAAGATAGAGTAAACTACCAATCATTCCTCTATATTTAGTGCAATCTACGGATTCATTTTCTTCATCCTTTGTGAGTTTGGTTTCGGAGGACATGGGTGTTCTCATGGGTTTTGAGTCTTCAAGACCAAACTTTTTAAGCATATCTTTGATATACTTTGATTGGTTGAAGAATATCCCATCTTCTAATTGTTTTATTTGGAGACCTAAGAAAAAGTTTAGTTCCCCCATCATACTCATTTCAAACTCGTCATGCATGATTTTTGAGAAATCGTCGCATAACTCTTGACAAGTTGAACCGAATATAATGTCATCCACATACATCTGGATTATGATAATATGTGATCCCTTTTTCTTGGTGAAGAGAGTATTGTCTACTAGGCCCATGGTATACTTATGGTCAACTAGGAAGGTCTTAAGTCGATCATACCAAGCCTTTGGTGCTTGCTTAAGTCCGTATAAAGCTTTCTTAAGTTTGAAAACATAATTTGGTTTTTCAAAGTCGGCAAAGCCGGGAGGTTGTGCAACATATACTTCTTCATTTATAAAACCGTTTAAGAAAGCACTTTTGACATCCATTTGAAATAACTTAAAATCATGTGCACATGCATATGCAAGTAATATCCTAATAGACTCAAGTCTAGCTACGGGTGCAAAGGTTTCATCGTAATCTATACCTTCTTGTTGATTGTAGCCTTGAGCTACTAGCCTAGCTTTATTTCTAGATACAATACCATTTTCATCCATTTTATTTCTAAAGACCCATTTGGTGCCGATTATGGTTTGGTTTTTAGGTGGAGGAACTAATGTCCAAACATCATTTCTAATAAATTGATTTAGTTCTTCTTGCATAGCAATTACCCAAGATTCATCTTTTATTGCCTCGTTTATATTTTTAGGCTCAACCGTTGAAATAAAACAAAAATAATTGCTTTCATTTTGAGCTTTGGATCTTAATGTTCTTTCATTAAGTTTTCCTATGACGTTTTCTAATTGATGACTTTTAGTTTCTTTAATATTGACTATTTCTCCTTTTACGGGTTCATTGTCATTTTCAATATTTTCTATATCATTAGCCATTTGATTTTCAACTAAGTCATCATCTACCAAAGGTGATGTCTTAGAGGGAGGTGGACTTTCGTTGAATGTTACGTTCAACGATTCCTCGACTCTTGATGTTTCCTTGTTTAATACTATGTATGCTTTACTGTTTTGTGAGTACCCAAGAAATACACCTTCATACGACTTTGGGTCGAACTTGGTGAGATAATCCTTTGTGTTCAAAATGAAGCACTTACTTCCAAAAACTCTAAAATATCCTAATGTAGGCTTTTTGCCTCGATAAATTTCATAGGGAGTTTTATTTAAAAATTGTCTAATTAAAACTCTATTTAGGATATATGTAGAAGTATCTACAGCGTGACACCAAAACTTTTGAGGTATGTTTTGTTCATTTAACATAGTTCTACTCATTTCTTGAATTGTTCTATTTTTACATTCTACTACACCATTAGATTGAGGTGTACGAGGAGCCGAGAAATTATGAGTTATTCCATTATTATCACAAAAATTTCCAAATTGGATTTTATTATCAAATTCTCGACCATGGTCAGTTCTAATAGATACTATGTTACTTCCTATTTGATTTTGAATTTTCTTGCTTAGAATTTCAAATTTATCGAATGCCTCATTTTTAGTTTTCAAAAATTTAGTCCATGTATATCTAGAGTAATCATCTACTATGACTAAAGTGTAAAAATTTCCTCCATAACTTTGTATAGCCGATGGGCCAAACAAATCCATATGTAATAATTCTAGGCATCTAGATGTAGATACCATGTTTTTAGCCTTATGGCTATTATGTACTTGTTTCCCAATTTTGCAAGCATCACAAAAGTGTTGGTCATATTTCAACTTGGGTAGGTTCCTAACTAGTTCTTTGGATGACAAAGATTGAATAAGCCTCATATTAGCATGACCTAAGCGTCGATGCCATAGAGTTGAGTTTTCGTCCAAGGAGGTAAGACATAACTTATCTTTAGGTGTTTTATCTAATTTCATAACATAGACATTATTCTTTAAAACACCTTTTCCTACTGTTATGCCATCTTTAAGTATTTTACTTCCATTTTCACTGAAAAGGACGTTATACTTTTTGCGGCATAATTGACTTATACTAAGTAAATTAAATCCTAAATTATCTACATGAGCAACATCATCAATAGATAGAGAGTCATGAGAGATTGTACCTTTTCCGATGATTTTACTTTTAAGCTTGCTACCGAATGTGACATTACCTCCGTCATACACTTGGTAGGTTGAGAAAAGATTTTTGTTTCCCGTCATGTGTCTTGAGCACCCACTATCTTTGATCCACTCATCAGGTTCAAGATCAACTTTCAAGCATACCTCTTCTGTGTCATTAGCCATAAGAGCAATTTCGTTGTTCATAGGCTCATCATCATCATCTCCTTCACTATCTCTCCAAGCTCCACTAACGAAGGCTCTTTGAGACTTGGTCTTTGGAGGCTTTGGACATTCTCCTATTAAGTGACTGGAGTCACCACACCTATAGCATTTCCTATCAACCTTTCCTTTCTTATCGTCACGATCTTTTTGAGAGGATTTCTTTTCATCACGAGGTGGTTTTACAAACTTTCCTCGTCTCCTGAAGAATTTCTTGAAATCCCTCACGGCCATTGCATACTCTTCATCATCACTGTTTGAACAAGATTCATCATCGTCACTTGACTCGGCTTTGGCTTTCAAGGCAATAGACTTAATCTTCTCCTTTTTGCCTTTGACAATTTCCGAGTCTTTTTCCATAATCATTTCGTGAACTTTTAGGTTTCCTATGAGCTCATCCAGTGTCATGCTTGAGAGATCCTTAGATTCTTCAATAGCTGTCACCTTTGCTCTCTATTTCGGATGGAGTGCTCTTAGAAATTTCCTGACAAAATTCTTACTAGAAAAAGATTCGTCAAGTGCTTTAAGTGATGTAATAATAGTATTGAACTTAGCAAACGCACTATCAATGGTCTCATCTTCAAAGATAACAAATTGTTCGTATTGTTGAACAAGAAGATCAATTTTGTTATCTTTTACTTGTGAGTTCCCTTGATGTGTGATAATAAGAGATTGCCAAATATCCTTAGCCGTTTTACACATAAAAACTCTTTCATATTCTTTCTTAGGTAGGGCATTATAAAGCATCATTTTGGCTTCATTATTTTTGGCAATTAGTTTCTTTTGCTCATCACTGTGACGAGTAAGAGAAGCTCCTTCATCCCGACCACCCGAAATATTATTACTAATAGGTTTGTAATCACCATCAACTATTATATACCATAGATCTATATCCTTTGACTTTACATAAGTCTAAAAGCGATTTTTCCAATAAATAAAACAATTTGGTTCAAATAGAGGTGGTCTCTGCATAGATTGTCCTTCTTTAAAGTTTTCAAAATCCATGGATCGTTTTAAGTTTTAAAATACAATATATTTTAAAAATCTTAAGTAACGTAGCTCCTGATGCCAATTGTGGAAAACTAGAAGGGGGGTTGAATAGTTTTTACCGTTTTTCAAGTTTTATTTGCTTTGTTACTATATGTTAATTCAAAGGAAACAATCACAAATAAATAATCACATAATATAAACAAAAGATAAAGAGAGGAAAGATCAAACCACACAACACTGTTGTTTATAGTGGTTCGGCTACAAGGACTCTCTTCCTTGCCCTACTCCACTCCCCGAGCTTCCAACTCGAGAGTTTATCTTTCACTAAGAAACAAACTCCTTTACTAGGCGGAGAAAAACCTTTACACGTCGCTTACTTCCTTTTCCGGTACTAAGCTAAACACCGGGTTCTTTCACAAGGTAGAACCAACCTGACGTCGCCTATTTACTTTACCGACACTAAGCTAGATTTCGAGTTCTTTACAAGGGTACAACCACTCCCTACACTCTTTGTGCTTTAAGGACTAAAGCACTAACCACACTCACTGATTACAAATGATAGATATGATGTGTGAAACAAACTACAATATCACACAGTAATGCAACTAAAGGATTACGGTTCTATAGATCCTTGAAAGCTTGATCTCTCTTCTACAAAATGAAAGATCAAAGTGAAATGCAACTATGAATGATGTTAGTAAGATATGTACTGAATGAATATGTGTGTTAAGCTATATGAGTGATGAGAAAGCCAAATGATCAGCTTGCTATTTATAGGCAAGCTGATCTTCAGCTGACGGATCCCACGGATCCCATAATAGGGATCCGTCCTTCACTGGACTTGGATCCGTGGGAGATGACAGCTAAGGATTTGTTGTATCTTACCAAATCTTCCATATCTTACCAAATCATCAAATGTCAACTATGTAACTTGTAAATCTAAACAAGATATATCAAGATCTAACAAAGATATTGTATGTGATGTATGCAATGATGTCATGGAATGATTTTAGAATTAAAGTTTCCTTTTAAGGAAACAAGTTACTAAATAAGCAAACTTGTAATCCTTGGTTATTATGTGAAGTGTAAAATGTGTACTTAAGAGACTTAAACTAGTATCTATTATTTGCTAAAAGATATTCCTTTTATTTGTCATTAACAAAACTAAGAAAAGATCAAAGAATATAAATAACGTTTTTGAGACGATATTTGTATTAACACTTTATCTATTTATTATTCCCTATCCCTTTATCCTTACTCCTTTGTTTATCCTTTAACTCTGATTATATCTGCATGACTTATATTTCTGACACTCTGTACTATTCCTTATTACTGCTTTGTTACCGTTATATCTGTTCACTGAGCTCTCGTAGCTCAGCCGCATTTCTTTTCCTACGGCAGGTTTTAGTAGGAAGCTGGGAATGAGTGGAGAGGACTTTGGACTTAGAAGACTTGATAGCCCTTCTGGATTAGATATGACTAGATGTTAATTTGTAGAATTAGTATGTATTGAAATTCTCATTTGTAACCTTGTAGTTTCAATATTTCGTTTGTGACCTTTGAGATTTCTTGTATTACTATAGATGTATGCTTTGTTATGATCTGATATGAAACCATTATTGTTACATCTTTACCCTTGTTTGGAATTTAATTTTGTAATCCAATTTGATTTTAAAATTGTAAGGACCTGTTTTGCCAACTTTGAAACTTGTAGGGTATTTTTGTAATGTTATATACTTCTGTAGGAATGTGGGAAAAATATAACTTGAGGGTCCTAAGTGTAAATATTGCAAGATAATGAATTAATTACATTTATAAGGGTTGATTTGTAATTAATTAAAATAGAGGGACTAAAAGTGAAAATTCTGGAAAGTTGATGTTATTCTGAGTAAATACTGATATTAAAAGTGTAATGTAAAATTTTGAGGATTTATGGGCTTAATATGTAATTGTTATGAAATTATGATTTAATTTATAAGTTTTGTAAACTTGAAGGACCATTTATGTAAATTCTGAAATTCTGAGGGTCTGATCCGTAACATACATAATTCTGAGGTAACATTCTATAAATTTGTAAAATGAGATGCTTGGTTGGTAAATATGGATATCATAAGGATTAAATCATGAATTAGGTAATTAAAGGGTTTGTTTTGTAAATATTGTAACTAGAGGGGTATAATCTGTAAATTATGAAACTAAAGGGATTATGATGTCATTCTGAATAAAATATGTATTTAAATCTGTACTTGAAGTATTTTTCATTTTAGACCTTTGAAATTGATGAAGTTACAATTAAAACCCTAAACTTTGTGAAATTGTCATAATTAACCTTAGACTTCTGTAACCTGTTAATAAATACATTTATTCCATAATAATCTCTGAGTAAGGACTTAATCTAATCTGAAATGATAATATCTGTTAATTCTGGAAACCTGCTAATTATGGAAAGTTACTAAATCTGGAAAGTTACTAAAAATAGAAAGTTACTTAAAATGGAAAGGTAAACTAAAAGTAATAATCTGAATTGGAATCCTTTGTAATTCCGTCTTCTACTCCTTTAGGTGCGAAGAAGGAGAAGCCTTGATCTGTTCAGTATTTATTTGCTTGTTTATTTTCTGCACTGCTAATAAGGTACAGATATTCTGAACCTTCTCACAGGTTTCTCATGATCTCTTTCATTTTTCTGATCTGTCAGCTTCTGTATTGATGCCATTGCTATGATCCCCTTTACTTTGAACCTCTCATATGATTCCCCTTTGTTATAATTCCTGATATGAACTTTGTTATGAAACTTGATTCTGAGCCATCTGTTATAAACCCTTTGAAATATGAACTTGTTATAACACTCTGATTCTGACATGATATCTGACTCTGAATTTCCCTTGATACTTGACTCATTACCTTGTGACCTGCATATTCAAATCCTTGTATACCCTGAAGTTTCATTTGATAATATAACTAAATTGAAAACCTTCCTTAATGATATGAAAATGTTTTTGAAGAGCTTTTAAGTACGATGTTATACCAATTTTGAATTGATACTGCACTAAAAGTTTTATGAAAATTTTCTTTTAAAGACTATCTGTATAAAAAGGTTTTACCAAACATCATTTTACTTATTCCCTTAACCCATATTATATATGCATGATCATCATGAAGGCATATTTATGTGGTGCTAGTATTATGACGCCTGATCAATGTGATAATACTTACACCATATAACGTGCACTTATTGTGGCCATAGGATATCTTTGGGAGTACCTAAGAAGTTTAGAATCTGATCTCCGTCAGATCCGTGATTAGTGAGACGTTAGGTTCATTCTGCCTATGCGTATACTCTATTTCCGTTCATTAAATATCTGGATGAGTTTGAACTCTCGTATTGCATTCTGTTGACCTCAGTTAATCTGATTTGAAACTCTATTCATATTCCATGTAAGCTTTTCAGAAGATCCACCTATCATCCATTTATGTTTTATGGTTCTTTGAATCCGAATCAACCCAATTTATCTCCGTTTGAGAAACCTGAACCCACCTTGTTTTGGTCGAGTCATGAGAAACCATTTGTTTTGAAGAGCCTTTTTGGAAGAACCTCCCCGGGCGTGAGGATGTTCGTGATGATCTTTTGTGAATTGCTACGACTCTGTCTAACCTTACGATTTCAAATTTCGAGGACGAAATTTTTCTGTTAGAGGGGAAGAGTTGTAAAACCCTAAAATCCGAAACGTGTAAAATGACCAAATTGCCCCTACAAGTTTAAAAGTTGATTAAAAAGTATTTAAAGTACCAAATTGATTCCAAAATTCAAGTAATAAGTTACACATGAAATAAAATGATCCCTACATGCCCAAAAATTATTAACTCACCTAATTACATGTACAAAACCAAAATACAAATTTATTTATATTAATTATATTTAAAATTACATTTAAAACTTAATATAACCTACAAATAAATTAGAAAATTAATGCTAAATTAAGCCCATTAATTTTGGTCAAATGAGGACCAATTTCTTAGCCATTCCCCCCCCCCCCCATAACCGGCCTTTCGCACATTATTTGGATACCCTATTATTTCTTTCCAAAAACCCTAGCCGACTAATATCAAAACACAAACTAAATTCGTATCTCATTGACCCAACCCTCTAAAATTCGTGGGTCATTTTTCTGGGATTCTTCATCATTTAAGGGAGCTAAGAAAATTGGTTTGAAGGTCTGGGGTTCATTCGTTTGGTCGTGAGAATTGTTGGTAGCTCGTTTTGCATCCGTGAGGTTTAATTCTCTTGTGACTCATCCACACGTTCAAATAATTATCTGGTATTTTTCTTATGCTTATTATATCATATAAGATCCATGAAAAATATGGGATTCGAATCATGCAAGTTTAAAATGGTCGATTGAATTATAAAAGTGTAAACGGGTATAAATTCCAAAACGAGTTATACAATTTTTCTGAGGGATGTGTTTATTTTATTCGAACATTATATGAATCATAAGGCCTGGAAAAAATGTTTGTACGATTTATGGAAGCTTAGATCGATCGTTCTAAATTAAAAGGGTTAAAACATACGTAAATCCTAAAATATATAATACGAATTTTCTGGGTGTGACTCATATTTTATTTGGACTCTATATTATATATATGATATTGGAAAAATGTTCATTCGAATTATTATAACCTAATATGGCCTTGTCGAAATTCTTGTTCTAATCGGGTTTTAATGAAAACGTGTAAATGGATTAAAAATCTAACGAGCGACCTAGGGTTTTATATTTTGGGTTAGATCTAGACAAATTAATGATATAATGATGGAATAATGATGGGAAAATGATTTGGAAATTAGGGTTAGGGTTTGGTGATTTATTTGTGTTACCGATTGATTTTTTTAAAGAGGAAGGGGACGTTTTGTAAATTATGAAACTCGTGGGCTATTTTTGTAATACACTATAGATTGGGACTGATTTGAATAAAATATAACATGGGGGTGTTTTACGTAAAATATGTAACTTATGGATTTAAAATGTAAATTGTTAATTATATTGTGTCGAATTGTAAATTAAATAAAATAGAGGGACTTGTATGTAATTTCTGGAAATTGAAGGTGGTTTCGTATAATACTTAAAATAAGGGGTTTGATGTGTAATTTGGAATAATTGAAGGCTTAATGTGTAAATATGAATATTGTAAGGATTAATTTGTAATTTAATTAATAATAAGGTTTAATTTGTAATTAATATAACTTAAGGGTTTAAATTGTAAAATGGTTAAAGTTAAAGGATTGGAACTGTAATTATGGGAAACTTATGGATTAAAATGAACGACTTGTAATACCTGCTAATTCTGGAAACCTGCTAAAAATAGAAAGTTACTAAAAATGGAAAGCCGACTAAAATAAATAATCTGAATTAAACAAGCTAATAATAAGACAGATCATGAATTCATGTAGATCCGCTGAAGACGGAGTTGCTTCCGACCTTGTTGTTATGTTGTGTTTTCATTTGCAGTATAAGGTACAGATATTCCGCCCTCTTTCAGTAAGGGCAATTTCCTTCTCTTAACTTTGATTCTGATCTCTGTTTCATATTAGGATTCCCTAAGCCATTGCTATGTTCCCTTTTGTTTGTGAACCTTTGATATGATCCTTTATTCTGTGAACTCTGATTTGAACCTGATTTATTTTCTGAACCTCTGATATTACTCCTGAAATATTTGACATGAACCTTTTTGACATAAACCTTTATTTATGACCCTCTGATATGATATCTGACTCTGACCACGGTTTGATACCCGAGCCAACTCACTAGGCATGAGGTGTTCATGTCCTTGTCATTGATGCACCGATGGCTTGACTCTAGGGTAGGAGAGAGATGACCTATCCCGTCCCTGACTTTATTTTATCTGGTGTTTATTGGTAGACTCTGGCCACCTGGGGCGTATGGATGCATCCTAGATTTGTTCTGTTTCTGTTATCTGTTTATATTATCTGTTTATATTATCTGTTATATCTCTGGTGACTGATGGTGTGTGCGATACACGTCTTTCACAACCTCTGGGAGCTAGCTACTCCATTTGATACATGAGGACACCCCTCATATTATCTGGTTACTGAGAGGACACCCCTCTGATTGATGATGATGGCATGGTTATATATATTATATCTCTGTTTCTGGGCTCGTGGTGGATTACTGTTTTCCTTTACCATATCCATTTACTTACCTTTGACCCTTATTATGTCTTGCACTGTTTCCCTTTACCTTTATCTATTTATTATTCCCTATCCCTTTATCCTTACTCCTTTGTTTATCCTTTAACTCTGATTATATCTACATGACTTATATTTCTGACACTCTGTACTATTCCTTATTACTGCTTTGTTACCGTTATATCTGTTCACTGAGCTCTCGTAGCTCAGCCGCATTTCTTTTCCTGCGGCAGGTTTTAGTAGGAAGCTGGGAATGAGTGGAGAGGACTTTGGACTTAGAAGACTTGATAGCCCTTCTGGATTAGATATGACTAGATGTTAATTTGTAGAATTAGTATGTATTGAAATTCTCATTTGTAACCTTGTAGTTTCAATATTTCGTTTGTGACCTTTGAGATTTCTTGTATTACTATAGATGTATGCTTTGTTATGATCTGATATGAAACCATTATTGTTACATCTTTACCCTTGTCGGGTTGGGGTATTACAGGTGATCCATCAAATGGATGTCAAAACAGCATTTTTAAATGGTGATTTGGAAGAAGAAGTGTATATGAAGCAACCGGAAGGATTTGTTATGCCAGGTAATGAGCATAAGGTGTGTAAGTTAGTTAAGTCATTGTATGGGCTGAAACATGCACCTAAGCATAAATCAATCTGACAAATGTGTATATAGCAAATTTGATGGCTCCGGTAATGGTGTTATAATTTGTCTATATGTTGACAACATGTTGATCTTTGGTACTGACCAAAATCAAGTTGATAAAACTAAGAAGTTTTTGTCATCAAAGTTTTCCATGAAAGATATGGGAGAAGCAGACGTTATTCTTGGTATTAAGATTAAATGTGAAAATAGAGGGATTGTCATTACACAATCTCACTATATTGAGAAAATTCTCAAGAAATTCAATTGTGAAGATTGTTCTCCGGTGAGTACTCCCATGGATCCGGTGGAGATGCTTATGCCAAATACAGGTAAACCTGTGGCTCAGCTCGATTACTCAAAAGCCATTGGTTGTTTGATGTATGCTATGACGAGCACAAGACCTGATATTGCTTATGCAGTTGGTAGGTTGAGCAGGTTTACTAGTAATCCTAGTAGACATCATTGGCATGCAATAACAAGGGTATTCAAGTAGTTGAAAGGTATTATGAATTATGGTTTATCATATGTAGGATATCCTTCGGTGTTAGAAGGTTATTCAGATACAAGCTGGATAAATCATGTTGAAGATTCATCTTCTACTAGTGGATGGGTGTTCTTGCCTGGGGGAGGTGCCATTTCATGGGCTTCCAAGAAGCAAACATGCATCACTAGTTCTACTATGGAATCTGAGTTTGTAGCATTGGCTACTGCTGGTAAAGAAGCAGAATGGCTAAGAAACTTGATATATGAGATTCTAAAATGGCCGAAACCGATAGCACCAATTTCTATCCATTGTGATAGTGCTGCCACTTTGGCTAAAGCTTATAGTCAAATATACAATGGCAAGTCTAGACACTTGGGTGTTAGACATAGTATGATTAGGGAGCTAATCATGAATGGTGTGATATCTATAGAGTTTGTTTGGTCGCAACATAATCTAGCTGATCACTTGATGAAGGGTTTAGCTAGGGACTTAGTGATTAAGTCAGTGATTGGGACGGGATTAAAGTCCATCTAAATCTACTAGCTATGAGATACCCAATTCCCTTCTAATACAACGTTAGAAGCTGAATTCAATGTGGAAAGCTCATAATTAGATATTGGAACACATGTGTTTATCTTCCCAAGGTATGTGTTCAGACCTGCAAGTGATGGTTAGGTTGAAGTATATCTTCTTAATCATTCTTTTGAAAAATTGCAAATGCAGGTGCAAGACTAAAAGGACCACCTATGTGAGCATGAAGTTTTGCCGCTTCAAGAAGCTTGGACTTGGCTTCCTATATGTTCATTAATGGATAAGGACACATGGCTTGTATAGTGTCAAGTATATACAGTAGAGTGTTGCAGAAACTTATATGTATAGTGTCTTCAAGTATTCGAATGAGTTGACGAGTTCAATCGTTACGCCACTCCGATTCTCGAATATTTGAAATTTGTATTATACTAAGATGAAAATTCAATCGTAAGACATTTTCATTTATGCATTTGTTTGTTTCGTTATGTTTGTTTTTCATATTTGTATATATTATTATATATATTTTAGTAAATCAAGGATTACACTAAAATAAGGGGGATTTGTTGGTGGTTTTAGTGTCATCAAC
Source organism: Artemisia tridentata subsp. tridentata (assembly GCA_021014915.2). Lineage (NCBI taxonomy): Eukaryota > Viridiplantae > Streptophyta > Magnoliopsida > Asterales > Asteraceae > Artemisia > Artemisia tridentata. Next base: position 229,341,103 of record CP139509.1, read on the forward strand.
TATCTTAGGTAATTGCGATTTACTAGAGACCAGTGGAAAACATATTAAGCTCTGACACGAGTTTGGGAAGTGTGGAGTGCACACTCGTTGAGCTAGTATGTTTTTGCCCATACAAAGATGCAAGGGTCAAGGGGCAGAGCCCCTTGTTGGGGTCCCAATGACTTACCCGGGTTTTTTCCCGCTAAAACTCAACCGACATGTCTATTGGTTGTGACCCTTCGGTTTTAACCGAAAATAACCGCATTTAACTGCCATCTAACTGTCACATATGTCTGTTATTTAACATACATATCCGGTCTCAAAAGAACATATGAATTCACACAATTCTCTCTGTCTTGCTTTGTTCTCTTGTGCCTAGAAACAAAGTGTTCTTCTCGAATTATCCCGATAAGGATTTCGTGATACCCAGGCACCAATAGGGTCGAAATACTTTATACGGAAAGTGAACTTACACGATTCGTGAAGATATCCAAGATTATCATCACCATAACCCAAATTTTACTAACACTGTATAGTCTAGATATTTTGTACAAGTATATAAAGTAAACATAAGTCTTTAAAAATTCTTTCAAGTAAATGAAATGAGAGTCGTGGAATATAGAGAGTACAGTTATTTATGAAACGAACCAACATCTAATAGTAGTAGTACAGCTATATCTTAGAGCAACTACAATGCATCGTTTTACGAAAAACTTTTCACTATTTAATAAGTTTATTATATGACTTGGTTTATAGTAACAAAAGCTTTACTAAATACTTGTATGAGAATGACTTGGTCTATAGCAAGCTGTTTACATATAATATGTAAATGGGTTTAGAGATGGGATGAAAATGGTTTGGTTGTTTGGTTTTTCGTATTAAACGGTAAGGGCCCGATGAGATTGATAAGGATCAAGAAGCTTGGGTAACACTTAAACAAGGACCATACTTTACTGATGTGAGACATTATTTACTCATGTGTGTGAAACTTGTGAACTTGTGTGTGTTGCTTTCTATTTATAGAGAGGCGAGTATGGTTTAAATATAAACCCTTGAGAGATGATCAACGGTTGTGAGGAATCCAGGTGTTGATCATCTAGAGAGCAGACAAGGAGGACATGCGGTCAGCGTTTTTGACTTGTACAAAGCAGTGCTTATTGTGCGTCCCCACTATACAGTGTCAGATGGCACATTTTAATTGCTAGTGACAGTTAGGGAGTAGTAGTATTGCATGCTCAGTCTGACCTGATAGGTTTTACCAGGCCCATCATGACCTGTGATTTAAGTCGGGCCGCTATCAAGTGTTTGTTGATGGGCCTTGGTAATAAGTTTGATTCGAGCGTGTAATTAGTGGGCTTTGTACCACTAAAATTGATACGCTATCACAAGTGTTTGACAAAAAACTACCCAATCGATTTTAATTAATTGAAAAAAAGAACATTGCAAGACTTTTTAGCATTGAAAAAGATTTTGAAAAAAAAAAATTAGAAAATTAAATGGAATAACTGATGTTTAATTTAAAAAAAAAGAAGAGTTTTTAATAGGTTGATGTAATGGTGATGCTTTTGGAGAAATGGTTGGTGGTAGGGTACTTTTTGTTACAAATTTAACTCCAGTTTAGTAGGATCGATTAAATTTTGTTATGTTAAAGGGTTACGTTAGTAAAGTTTTAAACACGGTCAAGATTTCATATATCACCCTACTTTAATGATAATCATCATGTGATTCATATGATTCATACACAAAATGCAAGTATTGAATGCATAATGTACAATGATTTTAATGCATGTTTGAGTATATATGAAATTTACAACTCAAATGAGGGAAGATATGAAATTGCCCCTATTTTTGTTGATTAAAGATTATTTACATACCAAACTTTTTTTACATATCAAGGGATCAATCCCTATCGTACATCTTTATTTAATATAATGAATGAGATTAATCTCAACAATTTAAAAAACCCATTTTCATTATTTTCTTTCAAATATTAATATCTTTCAAACCGTTAATCGTTAAGAGAAAAAAATACATCACTACGACGTGCATTTAATTATCTTTCTATAGATAGGCATTTTGATATACTTTCGACAAATTTTTTTTCCGTGTTTTTCAATTTTTTTTACATTTTTTTCGTTTTTTTTTCATTACTGAAATTTGTATGAAAAAATCACATATGATTAAACACTAATTTGAATATTCTAATAATATCACATGTGATATTAGTATTAAATCACATATGATATGTAATATCACATGTGATTTAACACTAATATCACATATGATATGTAATATCACATGTGATTTAACACTAATATCACATGTGACATTACATATCATATGTGATTTAACACTAATATCACATGTGATATTATTAGAATATTCAAATTAGTGTTTAATCACATTTGATTTCTTATGTTATTTTCAGATACGAAGAAAAAAGAAATAAAAAATGACGAAAAACGTAAAGAAACAAAAAACAAAAAGTTTATCGAAAGTATATCAAAGTTCCCGTCTATACATAGATAATTAAATGCCGGTAATGACGGTATAATTTGTTTTGTCTAACGATTAACGGTTCATGATATATTTAAATTATAAAAAATATGTTAAATATTAAAATACTTTTAATCTCAACCATTGATTTTATTTTAAATATATGCAATTGTAAATAGAGTTTTTAAGGTTTATAAAGTGACAGGGACTAAAATTGACTAGTTAGGAAAGTGTTACGAGCCCTAATACATAAGTTGTCCGTAGTTCGGGTTTTTATGTTGTTTCTATAGTAAAAAATCCTATTACGTCGATATGTGGTCAAATTGTCCAAAACTGAGTTATCGGGTTTATTCCCGAGAGTGGGTCCTACCATTTCGGGTAAGTGTAAAATTTATCATGTGTTAACAAAATTATAGTCTATATATTTTTAAGTTTGTAAAATAGTTCCATAATTTTTATTATCACTTATAGTGATGAAGCGAAAAGTGTACCGCTTTTAAGGGGTCATTTAAGCCCTAAATCGTATTTATTTGATCAAATATTGCCCTAAATCGTTCCTTTTGTCATTTTAGGTACTTTTGAGGAGAAATCTGGAAAAGGAGGCATTTTGGACGTTTTTGGAGCATAAAAGTGAAGAAAACGACAAAGTCTCAAAAATCGGCTAAAAGTTACCTTTGACGGCGTCAGATTTTACTCTGGACGGCGTCATGGCTTGGCAAGAAAAGGTGGATGTGAAATTTACTCATGATAAGCCAGTGAAAATTGCATGTAAATTCTGACGGCGTCACGCTTTAACCTGATCAAGGGCGTCACGGCTTAATTCAAAGAGGGACGGCGTCACGTTCAAGGTCTGACGGCGTCAAGCCTTGATAAGCCAGAACGGATTTTGGAGAGCTAAAGAGGGACGGCGTCAAGAAGGTCATCCGGGAACCCTAAAAGCGGCGAGGTGACGGCGTCACACTCCATAACGTGACGCCGTCAGATGTAAAAATCTATATATAGTTTTGCAATTCTTTGTCATTAAAGAGGACTTAGTGTGGAATTTTTGGGAGAAAACCCTAAGACGATTTTAGCATCTTTTTCATGGCTTTTTGCCTTGAGATCTTCCATGTTACATTGAAAGATAAGTTATCAATTAATCATTCAATATGTCTATGTGTTGTTTGATTTTATCTTGTTCTTGTCTTTTGTTTAACATGTTAGGCTAGATTTATCTTGTGTTTGCTTAGATCTAATGAAACCTAGCTATTGATTATTGGTTATTAGTGTGTTATTAGTTGTATTGGATGATTGTTTATCTATGTTAGGCTTAAGAAAACTGGCTAACTTCCTATTCGGTAACTTGCTTGAACGTCTTAAGAAACATGAACCAAATGCGTACTAAAGGTTTTTATGGTTGTATTTAATGCACAAGCGAATTCTAGTGATCCCATGTTAGGAGCTTCCTAGCCGGCTCGACATAGGAGTGAAGTAGGAGCTTGTAGAGTTGGGGAAGTACGTACGCCACCCCACGATTGGTATTAAGGAATACACCCGTCATCCACGCGACTAATACACACTAATCAACCGGTAAAAGATAGTTAGGGAGTAAGGAAATCTAAGTAAACACATTTCTCTACACTTAAGTTTTCACCAACATTTTATTTTCAGTTATTTTATTTTATTTGCATTCGTAGTAATTTGGGTTAGTTGACTAGCAACTAATTCCGCCCACTCTTTCAAACCCGAGATTTTACTTGCTTTCATAAAAATATAAAAACACAAAAAGAATCTTCCTCAACCCTTAGACCTATTAGAGTAGTCTTTCATACCTAACGAACACTATTCCCTGTGGAGAACGATCAATCCCCCGTACTTACCACTACACTATACTACATCAGTCAGGTACACTGCCTGGTGGGGTTGTAAGCCTCTTGAGATCCCTCGAGAGGTAAAACCTGTTGTAAGGTTGCAAAACCACGCATCAAGTTTTTGGCGCCGTTGCCGGGGAATAGTTATTGTTTAGGTTGAATTTTTATTTTATAGGTCTACTCACTAGATTCCTTTCTAGTGAGATTTTTATTTTATTTTTCTAGGTTTTCTTTAGTCTATCTGTTTTCTTCGTTTCTTTGTTCGTAACCAATACCATCCGACATCATGGAAGATGGTAATATCCTTAATCCCAACAACCCACCACCACAACAACCACCACCTCCTAGAGCCCGTACTTTAGGAGAGTACTCCCGTCCTAGCCACCATGGCTATCGAAACACCATTGAGCTCACTCAAGGAGCCAATGTCACACCCTTGCGATCCGACACCATCCGGTTGGTGCAAAGCGGATGCGCATTCCATGGACTTCGTTCTGAAGATCCTAATCAACACCTCAAGGACTTTCTTAAAATCGTTGATTCTATAGACCTTGATGTTGCCACTCGAGAGACGACCCGATTGCGTCTCTTTCAATTCTCTCTGCGGGATCAAGCTAGTCAGTGGCTAGAACGTCAACCCGCAGGATCCATCACCTCTTGGGATGATCTCACCACTCATTTCCTTGCTCAGTTTTTCCCACCGGGAAGAACTACCAAGCTAAGGAATGATATCTTGATGTTCCAACAACGTCAAGGCAAAACTCTCTACGAGGCATGGACTCGATTCAAGGACTTACTCCAAAAAGTCCCTCACCATGGCATAGAACTTTGGCTCCAAGTCCAAATCTTCTATGACCATATCAATCTCTACACAAGGCAAACCATTGACCAATCGGCCGGTGGCAAGCTACGTGATCTAAGTGCGGAACAATCATGGGCTCTCCTAGAGGATCTTGCTCTTTATGACAACGAAAGTTGGAGTGATCCCCGTGATTTGAATAAAATGGTCAAGGCAATATCTTTGCCTTCGAACAATTCAAGCACTTCCGACCGTAGGATCATAGAACTTGAGGACCAAGTCAAGTTTCTCATGAAATCCTACGAGGCTCCTAAACCTTCAAGCCAAGTGAACAAAATCACTTCTTCATGTGAATTATGTAGTGGTCCCCACGACACTCGTGATTGCATGGAACTCCCCGAACAAGCTTTTGTGGACTACGCATCCTCGCGTACCGATGGAGCGGGAGACAAGTGGTACACTTTCAAACCCGAGCCAAACCATTACGGTGATACATATAACCCCTCATGGAAAAATCACCCGAACCTTAGGTGGAAACAAAACCAAAACGCACAACAACCAAATTCTTCCAACCCACCTAATCGTTTCCAATCAAGCGGTTCCAACTCGAACCGTACTTTCAACAACAATCCTTCCGGCAATGGTAGTACCAATAACTTTGAAGGATTGATGTCTCAATTTATGGCATCTCAAGAAGCTCGGATAGCTAGATTCGAATCCGAATTCAATCAGCAACAAACAGAGATGACCAACAAAATTGACAACTTGTTGAAAGCCCTCAATAACCAAGTGCTATCACCTCCACATAAGGACGCTAGGAACACAATTAGCGGACCCCAAGTAAAGGACCCCTCTTCATCCAAACACGTCCACTTCGTCAACATTGTCACTATCAAACCAATTGATAGAAATTAGGATGATAGTGAACCTAAGGATGAGGATAAGAAAGTCGAGGTTGATAAGGAAGTTAGGACAAGTGAGATTGAAGAAGTAGATGATGATGAGGACTACTTCAATAGGCTACCCACTAAGGAAGAGCGCGTATATCATACAAACTTATTCGATGACCCCGAGACACCATACTTCCTAGGTAGACCAATCATTGAAATAGGCGACCCTTCTAATCTCAACATACCATGTAACATCGGACATTTGCATGTGTGGAAAGCTTACATCGACCTTAGATCACCCATAAACATCATGACTAGAGCCCACTACAACTTGATAATGAAAAATCAACTTGGGTATAGGATGCTCCCTGACAAGGGTTGGATGAGTAACTTCACGGGAAGAGTTAAGGGATTACCGGTTTATGTAGGAAACTTCACATATGTCACCGACTTTGTAATTGTAGAAGATATCCGCCCAATAGTCGATGCGTCCTTAACTCAAGTGGTTTTTGGAAAACCATTTGTTGAGGTCTCTAGAATGACTTATGAACCTTCCTTAGGGATAGTTAGATTTAAGGATGAGACCGATGAAGTAAACTACCAAATGCCATATAAGATAGAACAATTCCAACACTTGTCAAATGTTGAGAAGGAGCTCAAGCAAGCGGTCTACTATAGGAATGATGAGGATAGAAATAAAGGAGTAGACTATGTTATGGAAAGGATATTCGGTTTCTACAAGGATTGTTTGAAATTAGGACCGGAATATAAAACCGGGATTGAAAATGGCCTAGGAACCGTGACCGATGATGGAGTCACGTAATGTACGTGACTTTGAGTCTAGCTACAAGACTCGTTAATAAAGAAAAGCGCTTCTTGGGAGGCAACCCAAGCTTTATTTGCTTTGTGTGTTTATTTATTTGTTTGTTTGATTTTATTTGTTTCCGTATGTGTGTTTAATTTTTATTCTTATTGATTCATGTTCAAAAGTAATTTGTGAAAATGCTTTATTTTGTTTTTAACTTCGTCTTAACTACATATAAAGGTATTTTGCAAAAGATAAGTGTAAGGGAAATCTAAATTGGTTTATTAGAACACATATGAACATGAATCGTAATAATATTAAATTAACATACATATTCGTATTTGTTTGAGTCAAATGCTTGTATCGAGTCATAATGATGTTTTGCAGGATTTCCAGGAAGTAAGGTAAAGGTTTTTCCAGAAATTTTCCGGAAACTTAAAATGAAAATTTTTGTCAGGTCATTTCTGACGGCGTCAGGGTTTATAACCTGACGGCGTCAGATTTAATTTTCAGAAATTTTTGAAAGTTTTGTTTTTAAAAAGTTTTTATTAAATCTCCAACTTATAATCTCCAGGAATCTGCAAAATTATCATTCCACAAGCATTATATCCTTATATATAGATTTTTCCCGCCGATGTTATGCAGGTTTTCGTGTTTGTTTTCTCAGGTTTAACAGGTTATTTTGGACAAGGAAATGTTTTGAATCAAGCTTATGGCGATGCATTAGTCATGGAGCTTCAACATTACCTTGGAAGAAGATTTAACCATGTAACTTCATTATCCACCGAGCGAATCAGGGGAGTATTTGATTTCATTCTTTTACTTTTTGCTTTTACATCTTGTTATTTGAACATTGGGGACAATGTTCATCTTAAGTGTAAGGGGAGGGTAAAAGTACGATTAGAGAATACTATTACGCTTGATTTTTGTTTGTTTAATAGTAGATGTGTAATAAAACTGAGAGAAATACCTGTTAGGGTAATTTTAGTGCCAAACTTAAAATTTTTTACAACATATAGGAGTGAAACTTTGATCTTAATGAGCGTCTCACGGATAGGAGTTATATGACTAGCACAAAAACCGTACCACTAAAAAATTTTCCACCCCCAAATGTGAGGTTCGCCCCTAGAATTGGTAGGAAAAGCATTTATGCTATGATGTGTGTACCGGTAGCACTTAGATTCTAGAACTTGCGTTAGGACCATTCCGAGGCCACAAGTGAGACTACATTCGTGTAGTTAGATTTACTACATGATAAGAGGCATTAGGATAAACCCATTGTTTTACACCTGTGTTTTTGTTATAATTACTTTGGCTACATTAGTCAAGTAATTCTCCCACACCCTTTGCGTTGTACTCATTTTTAGTACACGATACCCCTAGTACACCCCTCAGAGCCTATCTTTTCGTTTCGACCTTTAAGCATTTTACTTAAAGGAAGAATTTGTTTACACCCCACTTAAATGTACACCCAAATCGCCTTAGCCTACCTTGTATGCACTCATTTTTAGTGCATTATTGTTACAACATTTGTTTAAACCCAAGTTAATTATCTAATTGATTACATGGTTGCTAAGTCGAGTCATATCCTTGTACATATTGTTTTGGGACGATTGGGACTCATGGGTAAAGTACTAGTGTAATGGAGTAATGGGGAAGAACAACATTATTACCCCCATATGTGCTAAATATTTTAAAAGTACTCCAAGTTTTTCAATTATCTTAATTCGAGTCATTAGAATAGTTAATTGTAAAGTTATGTAAAAGTTCAAGTGTAAGGGGAATGCAATGCCCCTATGATGTATTATTTTGGATGGTAGGGCAAGAGTGTATGAAAAAAAAAAAAAAAAAATCGAAAAAATCAAGAAAAATACAAAAAAATGAGAAAAAGAAAAGTAGAAAAAATATACGGACTACCATCCCGTTTCATTTTATGTTTATTTTTATGTTTTTGTTATTTTGTTATTTTGTTTCTAGCTTAAGATTGAGTCGAGTCTTGGCTTAGCAACATTGTATAGTACATGTAATTAATCAAGATCTTTAACTCGCCACCAGTAAAATATCCTTTATCCAACAAAACCGTGTTTTCCTTTTCCCTACACCTAACGTTATAACCCATGTAAAAGCCCTCTTTGATAGTTTATCTTTGGTGCTTACGCCTAGTGGAGGAGGTTTTCGATCCTTTCCCAAGCCTATGGTAATCTATTTGTTATGACAGGTAGTGAGAGATATTATCCGTTTTCATTTATGAGATTTATTTTGATGACACTTGAGAGATGTGAGTATCTAAACACTACTTGTGAGGTGCTAGTTTATAATCTCCGTGCTTATTATGATTGAAGTGGAACGATTATTTGTTGTAATTACTTTTATGTTTGCATTAAATGACCCCTAACTTGTATTTTGATTAGAATAAAAGCGCATTTGCTTGAGGACAAGCAAATCTCAAGTGTAAGGGTATTTGATGAAGTGAAAAGTGTACCACTTTTAAGGGGTCATTTAAGCCCTAAATCGTATTTATTTGATCAAATATTGCCCTAAATCGTTCCTTTTGTCATTTTAGGTACTTTTGAGGAGAAATCTGGAAAAGGAGGCATTTTGGACGTTTTTGGAGCATAAAAGTGAAGAAAACGACAAAGTCTCAAAAATCGGCTAAAAGTTACCTTTGACGGCGTCAGATTTTACTCTGGACGGCGTCATGGCTTGGCAAGAAAAGGTGGATGTGAAATTTACTCATGATAAGCCAGTGAAAATTGCATGTAAATTCTGACGGCGTCACGCTTTAACCTGATCAAGGGCGTCACGGCTTAATTCAAAGAGGGACGGCGTCACGTTCAAGGTCTGACGGCGTCAAGCCTTGATAAGCCAGAACGGATTTTGGAGAGCTAAAGAGGGACGGCGTCAAGAAGGTCATCCGGGAACCCTAAAAGCGGCGAGGTGACGGCGTCACACTCCATAACGTGACGCCGTCAGATGTAAAAATCTATATATAGTTTTGCAATTCTTTGTCATTAAAGAGGACTTAGTGTGGAATTTTTGGGAGAAAACCCTAAGACGATTTTAGCATCTTTTTCAAGGCTTTTTGCCTTGAGATCTTCCATGTTACATTGAAAGATAAGTTATCAATTAATCATTCAATATGTCTATGTGTTGTTTGATTTTATCTTGTTCTTGTCTTTTGTTTAACATGTTAGGCTAGATTTATCTTGTGTTTGCTTAGATCTAATGAAACCTACACTACTAGAAAAAAGGCCTTTAATGACGCGCATTGCGTGTCATAAAAGGGGTCAGATGACGCGCATTTTGGCGTCATTGATCGACCCGTCATAAAGCTTTATGACACGCATTTTGCGCGTCATGAATTTATGACACGCTTTTATGACACCCTTTTACGACAAACTTTTATGACACTATTTTATGACCCCTTTTTTGCGTGTCATGGGTCAAATTTAAAAAAAAAAAATTATAAAATTAATAATATCTCCACATTAAATAACAGATAATCTCATAATACAAATAAATACACAAATAGCAAAAAAGCGCATTTCATATATATCAAAACAATGCGTTTCATACAACTACAAGTTATTTTCAAATTCTAAAATTGTATAAAACATATATGGGTGATATACAGGTAAATGTGTAGAACATATATAGCTACATAGAATGTGTTTGCTATAGAATGTGTCTGATGAGGCTGCACTATTTGGCTGTGAAGTTGAGGACTGGAGGGCTGCTATTCTCCTCTCGGCGGCAGCTGCTCTCTTCTCCCTCTCTTCATCTTGTGCTTGTTTAAGTTTCTCCTGCAATTACAAAATTTATGCTCAACTTTTTCAGAACAGAGATGGCAATTATGGCCAATTCACTGCATATAGATCATAGATCATAGTGATAAAAGAAATAGCACAATCACATCAATGTCTAGCCATTTACAATTGTTTCCTAAAATCCTAAGTTGCTAGCATTCAGTCGTATCAGTTGGTATCTGCAAACATATGGTCCAGTTGGATGAATACTTAGCTAAATAGGTTAATGGACCAACAAAACGAAAAAAATGATCCAAGCAGATTAAAGGTGTACGGGCTCGGGTAATCATTCTAACCTAAATTAACCCATTTTAACATATAAGTGTCTAAGGTAAACCTTGACAACAAGTCACACTCGAGATTTCAATAGCCTACGCAGGAACCAAAAAAATAATATTAATTTTTTGGTCCTAACACAGTAAAATCTTGTTATATTAATAAAATGACCAGCAAACTCATACCCGGGATAAGAAATATTCAGCAACCATTGGGAGTGTACTAAGTTCATCTCGTCTAGCATAAGTTGCTAGAAAGCCTTTATCTTTCCACAGCTTCTCAACCAGCGCTGAATACTCGTGAGATACATCTGGAAAAACAACTTCCAGAATCCAGATTGCCTGACTTCACGACTTGAAGAAGCGAATCAGAAAATGATTGTAACTCTATACTTAGGGAATAGATATTCTTTTCTATGTTTTTAACTGAACCCCCTGCAGCTGGATTAAAAAATGAAAAAAAACTTTAAGAAAGATGGAAGTATACAGACATTATGTGCATATAATGAAGAAATAAATAAGCACCTTCATATCTGCTATTTCCTGCTCTCGCTTTGCAATTGTTACTATAAATGCAGCTTCCTTTTTCTTTGATTTATCTAACTGAAATTAGTAATACAACATGGATCAATACAAGTTTATACACTTTCCACCAAAAGAAGGCATAATTTTTTCATCAAACCTGCTCTCGAAGTGATTCCTCAGATGATTTCAAGTTTCGGAGATAATTGACAACCACTCTAGGTTCTTTCATCTCTTGATACATCTGGATCTGGAAGTAGCCTAATAGGGACGTCATGGCGTTATTTCACCCAATACGCTATCTCTTTATCATGCGTTCTGCACGTAGCCTAATAGGCAATCATGACTGAAAGTTAATTATTTTTATATGTTGAAGCAGCTAAACTAACAAGCATCTAACTTATAAACTGTTTCCGGTGACTCCAATCCATCGTGACAAGTGCTATCTCACACATCAAATATCCTTTTACTCTAACTCCGCTAAATTGTGGATAAAAGCTAACAGTTCCTCCTCAAACACCTAAAATTCCGCAATTATTGTAAATAACCCATCGGGTCTATAACAGAACCATAGCAATGTTATTCTTAATATTGATCTAGGGGATATGAACAAACAACCTAAGTATTCTCATCGACAATAATATACGAAAATCTTCAAATACTACTAAGATCATCAATCATCATACCTGAAGTACTAGGCTGATCTGCTAGTTAACCTTAATGAAAATGTCTACATCTGGATCTGGAAGAATCCCCTTTTCTTTCTCCCGCCTATTAACCTCAAGCATAATATCTGTTAGAGAAGAACAAAATTTCAAATTAGTTTTTAAACCATCGTCCCTTGGAATGGAGTACAAAACTATACGGTATATAATGTGTACATACCTGCTCGGCTTCCGGTACCCTGAAAACGGGAGGAATAATCAAATGTTTCCCTCACGGCGGTGGTGATGGAAAGTCTTTGTGGCGATGGATTGGGTTTTCCCCTATCCGTGATTGTACATATAGATCGATGGAGGTTCCGACGATTGATGAGGAAGTGGTCGAAGGCAGAGAGGAGTGTTTTATGTGTGTGTGTTATTTGGAAGGGAGAAGAGAAATAGAATGGGCGGCTGGGAGAGAAACCCTAGGACTTAAGGTTTTTTTTGGGGGGAAACAAAAAGAATAAGAAAAGTGTATCCCGTGTTTAACTAATTTATGTCTCTAATAATTGCGTGTCATAAATCTTTTAAATTGTACAAGTTATGACAGTTTTTTTATGACACATGCTTTTGCTTGTCAATAAAATGCGTGTGTCATAATTTTGGCGTCATTAAAGGCCTTTTTTCTAGTAGTGCTAGCTATTGATTATTGGTTATTAGTGTGTTATTAGTTGTATTGGATGATTGTTTATCTATGTTAGGCTTAAGAAAACTGGCTAACTTCCTATTCGGTAACTTGCTTGAACGTCTTAAGAAACATGAACCAAATGCGTACTAAAGGTTTTTATGGTTGTATTTAATGCACAAGCGAATTCTAGTGATCCCATGTTAGGAGCTTCCTAGCCGGCTCGACATAGGAGTGAAGTAGGAGCTTGTAGAGTTGGGGAAGTACGTACGCCACCCCACGATTGGTATTAAGGAATACACCCGTCATCCACGCGACTAATACACACTAATCAACCGGTAAAAGATAGTTAAGGAGTAAGGAAATCTAAGTAAACACATTTCTCTACACTTAAGTTTTCACCAACATTTTATTTTCAGTTATTTTATTTTATTTGCATTCGTAGTAATTTGGGTTAGTTGACTAGCAACTAATTCCGCCCACTCTTTCAAACCCGAGATTTTACTTGCTTTCATAAAAATATAAAAACACAAAAAGAATCTTCCTCAACCCTTAGACCTATTAGAGTAGTCTTTCATACCTAACGAACACTATTCCCTGTGGAGAACGATCAATCCCCCGTACTTACCACTACACTATACTACATCGGTCAGGTACACTGCCTGGTGGGGTTGTAAGCCTCTTGAGATCCCTCGAGAGGTAAAACCTGTTGTAAGGTTGCAAAACCACGCATCACTTATAGTGTTTTTAGATGTCATAAAAATATATTTGACTTATTTTTAAGTAAATTTTGATAAGTTATAGAATTTTAGATTAAGTACGGGTTTTGACTAAAAGTGGATATTCGTTACCAAAAACTCCGTTTCTCCTAACACGTAAGGAGTTATATTATAAATTTTATATTTTCGGAAATGTATTTAAGTGTACTAATCAGATTTGCGGGTCCCACTGTTCTGAAAATTATATAACTTAGAGCATGGGGTGCAGCTCACCGTCCACCTCGCCGTTGCTGAGGTGGAGGCTCGTTGCAGCTCGCCGCTGCACCACACCAGCTCGCCATCCTTCGCCTTTCGTGTGTTACTTGTCTGCACGACGAGTTCTTTTTTTGACAAATGCAACGTTTTTTTTTTTTTTTTTTTTTTTTTTTTTTAGATCTAAAATTAAAATGGGAAGATAAGAAAAGCGGATCTTTAAACAAAATATGAAAATGGTGTGATGTGGTTATATATCAAATGTTTATTTTATTTTATTTTATTTTTGGTATTTCAATTTTGTTATATGTGTGTGTGACTGTGTGTAGGCAGTGAATGAAGAAGAAGAAGACATTTTTATTTTTCCATCTTTTTCTTTGTTAAATTTGGGCCAAAGATGGAAGTGGGCCAAAGATGGAAGTGGGCCAAAAATAATAGTGGCAAATGTTTTTTTCTTTTTTTTTTTTTGTTATTTTTTAATGTTATTTTTATTATTTGTATTATTTGATGTATTGTCTTAATATTTGAATGAAATAAATTTAGTTTATTTGCGTATTTGAATAAAAATAATAAAAATAGGTAGTGGTGGGGCCCAAATGAGTAAGTTCTGGTTTGTTATTGGGGAGGGGGGTTGTTTGTTGTGGTGATGTGGCACCCCGTGGGGCCCAAATGAGGAGTTTTGGTATGTCATTGCACCCCATGCTCTTAAGTGAAATTACCGTATTACCCTAATATGTCAAGTTTGATCGGGACAGCGCCAAACAGTCCCACCGATTTAGGGATAAGTTGAGTTCCGTAACTCATTTGTATGCGGGGTTTTCGGATACGTTTAAGTTAATGTGCTACCTACAACTTTTATGTTTTGAGAAACAGAGGGTTCTATACAACTTTTTAGACTTTTTAACCATCCAAATCTGGTGTGCTTTTTCCGACAACCTTTTCCGTTTATTTCTTAATTAATTCATCGGGTATCGTCTCACGACCAAATACTCGGAAAATCGAAGCTAAGAGATAGATCTAAAACCATATATTTTTACCTAAGTCTCAAAGTGTACTGATTTACTGCTGTAATTACGGAAACAGTCCCTGGTCAGTAAGGCCTTTGCAAACTTAGTGCCAATCATAGTTTCAAGTATTTTAAGATATGTACAATGCATAAATTAATATAACAAGCATATGAAATAGGAAAAATACATGAAATGAAGTATATCAGTAGTGAAATGAAAATGGAGGTGGTTTCTCACAAGAGTGTAAAGGAACACAAGATTTCATGAGATTTATGTGTTGTTTGAGTGTAATAAATCAAGAACAAGAATAGGGCTTCAAGAACTTGCACCAATGTGACTAGAAAATTAAGATGATGGTGATGGAGGGCTGTTTTATTTCGTTCACAATAAGAGAAGGGAGAAAAGAATGGGTTCTTGGGTGATAAAAACAAGAAATAGAGTGTTTAACTTTAAATACGCATGAACCTAGTGGAATACAACTGTTGTGGTGTTGTGTAAGGTGTGATACCTCAAGGACAAGTGTCCTTGTGGTTTGAACGAGTATATTGGTGGGTGAAGGGGGGGTTTAGTGGGTTTTGTTGGTATTTTGTGTATAAACTTGAGCCTTGATGTGTAGTTTGATCCCGGTAATTGCAAACGTAAGGTTTTTAGGACGCGAAACGTGAAACCGGGTAATATTAAAATCCAAAACTTATAAAAATGTGAACACTTACCAATAAAACCTATTTTGATATTTTAGGTGATCCTTGAGCTTATTGGTTGATTACTTGGTGTTTAACAATTGAAACCGCGCAAAACGCAAAATGTGCAAAGTTGAGCTAAAAGTGAAAAAGTAAAAACATAATATTTAAAATATGATTGTATGGAACTAAAATGCATAATAATATATATACTAAGTATTGCCAGTTGTCGGTTTGAGTTGAATGTACGTTTAATTAAGTACGCGGAATAACCTATCTAGTTATCCATAATAGTGAATTTACTTAAAATAAAATATAAAGTGAAATTTAGTAATTAAATAATGACCTTAAAATTGTGAATTGTTACAGTACCTAATCCTTAAAGGGGAATCCCGTCCCGGGATTCAGTTCGAGTTAGATGTCGATGATGTGTTAGTGAAAAGGTGTGGGTATTTCCGACGCATCTGGTCTACTTTCTCCAAAGTGTATTCTGGTCTTCGTTGAGAGTTCCAACGAACTTTGACATTAGGAATACGGATCTGCTTCATCCGCTTGACCTCTCGGTCCATGATTTCTACAGGTTCTTCTATAAAGTGCAGTTTGTCATCAATTCGAAGCTCATCTAATTGAATGAAAAGACTCTCATCTGACAAACATTTCTTCAGATTTGAAACGTGAAAAGTGCTGTGAATTCCTTGAAGTTCTCTTGGTAGTTCTAATTTGAACGTTACTAGGCCAACCCTAGCTAGGATCTTAAACGGCACGATGTAACGTGGTCTTAGTTCCCACGCTTCCCGAAACGAATCACGCCCTTCCATGGCGAAACCTTGAGCATAACTCTGTCTCCCACATTAAACTCCAAAGGTTTGCGTCGTACATCGGCATAACTCTTTTGCCGATATCTTGCAGCTTGTAGTCTGTTCCTGATTTGTAAAATCTTCTCGGTCGTTTCACAAATGATTTCTGGACCCGTGAGTTGGACATCTCCAATTTAGCCCAACAAACAGGTGATCGATACTTCTGACCATAAATTGTTTCAAGTGGCGTTGTCTTGATACTGGCGTGATAACTTGTGGTTGTAGGAGGATTCGATTAATACCAATTGATTTTCCTAACTATTACTAAAATCAGTCACACATGCTATTGACAATCTTAGGATCAAACCTCGAAAACAACTGCTACAATTTTGGGGGTGTTACAGATTGGTATCAGAGCCATAATCATTAAAAACGACTCTAATTGAGACGTTTTTAAAAGTTTATCATTCGATCATAATAAAACATCAGAGTTACAAGAGGTCCCAAATAGTTTTAGAAAACATAATGTATTAACATAAAAGTTTTCAAGAGTTTATCGAATAATAACACAATGCAAGCCATCAAAACAATCTCCGTGCGACTTCGTGCTTGCCAAATACCTCAAAACCTGAGATAAAACATGCTAAAAAGTCAACACAAAGGTTGAGTGAAATTCATAGGTTTATAAATAAATAATGGACCACAAGATTTCAAGTTAAAATAATAATTGCAACAATTACAATTATGGGTAAATAATAATTATTACTTTAAGCTCATGACATGCAAACTGACTGAAGGTTCATAGAATTAACCAATACCCTGAAAGGTAAATTGCCATTTTACCTAAATTTCAAATATAGTGCGTTCGGTTGCTTATCCAATCAACACAAACGGGATTCTTCAATCTCAATAGGCATATTCACATTATTCGCATTCACCCCCAAGTGATTAATGGTTCATGATTTGTTAGGGTCTTATTTTGGCAATATCGGTACTTTAGCAATAATACGTTCTGATAAGCATACAGTTTAAAGCACTTGTGTCCAAAATCTAAAATAGCATGTATCTCCCCCAATGGGTTTATAAACAATTTAAGAGTTAAAGTGGGGCTATGAAATCACCAAAGATCAAATAGCAAAATCAAAGTAAGAAATAAGGAAACCAAGACGTTCTACGAGCAACCAAAAAATAATATGTTGCGTCTTAGGTTTTTAAAATAATAGAATATGGATGCTAGAAAGTTTTGTATATTCATTATATCAATCATGCAATTGTACATAGAGTTTTTTAGGTTTATTAAGTGACAGAGACTAAAATTGACAATTTAGGAAAGTGTTACGAGCCCTAATATATAAGTTGTCCGAGGTTCGGGTTTTTATGTTGTTTCTATAGTCAAAAATCCTATTATGTCGATATGTGGTCAAATTGTCCAAAACTTATCGAGTTTATTCCCAAGAGTGGGTCCTACCACTTCAGGTAAGTGTAAAATTTATCATGTGTTAACAAAATTATAGTCTATATATTTTTAAGTTTGTAAAATAGTTCCATAATTTTTATTATCACTTATAGTGTTTTTAGATGTCATAAAAATATATTTGACTTATTTTTAAGTAAATTTTGATAAGTTATAGAATTTTAGCTTAAGTGCGGGTTTTGATTAAAAATGGATATTCGTTACCAAAAACTCCGTTTCTCCTAACCCGTAAAGAGTTATATTAGAAATTTTATATTTTCGGAAAGGTATTTAAGTGTACTAATCAGATTTGTGGGTCACACTGTTATGAAAATTATATAATTTAAGTGAAATTACCATATTACCCTAATATGTCAAGTTTGGTCGGGACAGCACCAAACAGTCCCACCGATTTTGCGATAAGTTGAGTTCCGTAATTCATTTTTATACGGGGTTTTCAGATACGTTTAAGTTAATGTCCTACCTACAACTTTTTTGTTTTGAGCAACAAAGGGTTCTATACACCTTTTTAGACTTTTTAACCATCCAAATCTGGTGTGCTTTTTCCGACAACCTTTGCCGTTTATTTTCTAATTAAGTCATCGCGTATCGTTTCACGACCAAATACCCGGAAAATCGAAGCTAAGAGATAGATATACAGCCATATATTTTTACCTAAGTCTCAAAGTGTACTGATTTAGTGCAGTAATTACGAAAACAGTCCCTGGTCAGTATAGTCTTTGCAAACTTAGTCCCAATCATAGTTTTAAGTATTTTAAGATATGTACAATGCATAAATTAATATAACAAGCCTATGAAATATGAAAAATACATGAAATGAAGAATAGATCAGTAGTGAAATGAAAATGGAGGTGGTTTCTTACAAGAGTGTAAAGGAACACAAGATTTCATGAGATTTATGTGTTGTTTGAGTGTAATAAATCAAGAACAAGACTAGGGCTTCAAGATCTTGCACCAATGTGACTAGAAAATTAAGATGATGGTGATGGAGGGCTGTTTTATTTCATTCACAATAAAAGAAGGGAGAAAAGAATGGGTTCTTGGGTGATAAAAACAAGAAATGGAGTGTTTAACTTTAAATATGCATGAACCTAGTGGAATACAAGTGTTGTGGTGTTGTGTAAGGTATGATACCTCAAGGACAAGTGTCCTTGTGGTTTGAACGTGTATATTGGTGGGTGAAGGGGGGTTTAGTGGGTTTTGTTGGTATTTTGTGTATAAACTTGAGCCTTGATGTGTAGTTTGATCCCGGTAATTGCAAACGTAAGGTTTTAAGATGCGAAACGTGAAACCGTGTAATATTAAAATCCAAAACTTATAAAAATTTTGAAACTTACCAATAAAACGTATTTTGATATTTTAGGTGATCCTTGAGCTTATTGGTTGATTAATTGGTCTTTAAAAATTGAAACCACGCAAAATGTGCAAAGTTTAGCTAAAAGTGAAAAAAATAAAAATATAATATTTAAAATATGATTGTATTGAACCAAAATGCATAATAATATATATACTGAGTATTGCCAGTTGTCGGTTTGAGTTAAATGTACGTTTAATGAAGTACGCGGAATAACCTATCTAGTTATCCGTAATAGTGAATTTACTTAAAATAAAATATTAAGTGAAATTTAGTAATTAATTAATGACCTCAAAATTGTGAACTGTTACAGTACCTAATCCTTAAAGAGGAATCCCGTCCCGGGATTCAGTTCGAGTTAGATGTCGATGATGTGTTAGTAAAAAGGTGTGGGCATTTTTGACGCATCTGGTCTACTTTCTCCAAAGTGTATTCTGGTCCTCGTTGAGAGTTCCAACGAACTTTGACATTAGGAATACGGCTCTGCTTCAGCCGCTTGACCTCTCGGTCCATGATTTCTACAGGTTCTTCTATAAAGTGCAGTTTGTCATCAATTCGAAGCTCATCTAATTGAATGAAAAGACTCTCATCTGACAAACATTTCTTCATATTTGAAACGTGAAAAGTGTTGTGAATTCCTTGAAGTTCTCCTGGTAGTTCTAATTTGTACGCTAATAGGCCAACCCTAGCTACGATCTTAAACGGCCCGATGTAACGTGGCCTTAGTTCCCACGCATCCCGAAACGAATCAAGCCCTTCCATGGCGAAACCTTGAGCATAACTCTGTCTCCCACATTAAACTCCAAAGGTTTGCGTCGTACATCGGCATAACTCTTCTGCCGATATCTTGCAGCTTGTAGTCTGTTCCTTATTTGTAATATCTTCTCGGTCGTTTCACAAATGATTTCTGGACCCGTGAATTGGACATCTCCAATTTAGCCCAACAAACAGGTGATCGATACTTCTGACCATAAAGTGTTTCAAGTGGCGTTGTCTTGATACTGGCGTGATAACTTGTGGTTGTAGGAGGATTCGATTAATACCAATTGATTTTCCTAACTATTACTAAAATCAGTCACACATGCTATTGACAATCTTAGGATCAAACCTCGAAAACAACCGCTACAATTTTGGGGGTGTTACAGATTGGTATCAGAGCCATAATAATAGAAAACGACTCTAAATGAGACGTTTTTAAAAGTTTATCATTCGATCATAATAAAACATCAGAGTTACAAGAGGTCCCAAATAGTTTTAGAAAACATAATGTATTAATATAAAAGTTTTCAAGAGTTTATCGAATGATAACACAATGCAAGCCATCAAAACAATCTCCGTGCGACTTCGTGCTTGCCAAATACCATAAAACCTGAGATAAAACATGCTAAAAAGTCAACACAAAGGTTGAGTGAAATTCATAGGTTTATAAATAAATAATGGACCACAAGATTTCAAGTTAAAATAATAATTGCAACAAATACAATAATTGGTAAATAATAATTATTTCTTTAAGCTCATGACACGCAAACTGACTGAAGGTTCATAGAATGAACCAATGCCCTGAAAGGTAAATTGCCATTTTACCTAAATTTCAAATATAGTTCGTTCAATTGTTTATCCAATCAACACAAACGGGATTCGTCAATCCCAATAGGCCTATTCACAATATTCGCGTTCACCCGCAAGTGATTAATGGTTTATGATTCGTTAGGGTCTTATTTTGGCAATATCGGTACTTTAGCAATAATATGTTCTGATAAGCATACAGTTTAAAGCACTTGTGTCCGAATTGTAAAATAGCATGTATCTCCCCCAATGGGTTTATAAACAATTTAAGAGTTAAAGTGGGGCTATGAACTCACCAAAGATCAATTAGCAAGATCAAAGTAAGAAATGAGGAAACCAAGACATTCTACGAGCAACCTAAAAATAATAAGTTGCGTCTTAAAATTTTAAAATAATAGGATATGGATGCAAGAAAGTTTTATATATTCATTATATCAATCATGCAATTGTACATAGAGTTTTTAAGGTTTATAAAGTGACAGGGACTAAAATTCACAAGTTAGGAAAGTGTTACGAGCCCTAATATATAAGTTGTCCGAGGTTCGGGTGTTTATGCTGTTTCTAAATTCAAAAATCCTATTATGTCGATATGTGGTCAAATTGTCCAAAACTGAGTAATCGGATTTATTCCCGAGAGTGGGTCCTACCACTTCGGGTAAGTGTAAAATTTATCATGTGTTAACAAAATTATAGTCTATATATTTTTAAGTTTGTTAAATAGTTTCATAATTTTTATTAATACTTATAGTGTTTTTAGATGTCATAAAAATATGTGTGACTTATTTTTAAGTAAATTTTGATAAGTTATAGAATTTTAGATTAAGTGCGGGGTTTAACTAAAAGTGGATATTCGTTACCAAAAACTCTGTTTCTCCTAACCCGTAAGGAGTTATATTAGAAATTTTATATTTTCGGAAAGGTATTTAAGTGTACTAATCATATTTGTAGGTCCCACTGTTCTGAAAATTATATAACTTAAGTGAAATTACCATATTACCCTAATATGTCAAGTTTGATCAGGACAGCACCAAACAGTCCCACCGATTTTGCAATAAGTTGAGTTCCGTAACTCATTTTTATGCGGGGTTTTCGGATACGTTTAAGTTAATGTGCTACCTACAACTTTTATGTTTTGAGAAATAGAGGGTTCTATACAACTTTTTAGAGTTTTTAACCATCCAAATCTGGTGTGCTTTTTCCGACAACCTTTTCCGTTTATTTTCTAATTAATTCATCGGGTATCGTCTCATGACCAAATACCCGGAAAATTGAAGCTAAGAGATAGATCTACAGCCATATATTTTTACCTAAGTCTCAAAGTGTACTGATTTAGTAAAGTAATTACAGAAACAGACCCTGGTCAGTAAGGTCTTTGCAAACTTAGTCCCAATCCTAGTTTTAAGTATTTTAAGATATGTACAATGCATAAATTAATATAACAAGAATATGAAATACGAAAAATGCATGAAATGAAGTATAGATCAGTAGTGAAATGAAAATGGATGTGGTTTCTTACAAGAGTGTAAAGGAACACAAGATTTCATGAGATATATGTGTTGTTTGAGTGTAATAAATCAAGAACAAGACTAGGGCTTCAAGATCTTGCACCAATGTGACCAGAAAATTAAGATGATGGTGATGGAGGGATGTTTTATTTCGTTCACAATAAGAGAAGGGAGAAAAGAATGGGTTCTTGGGTGATAAAAACAAGAAATGGAGTGTTTAACTTTAAATATGCATGAACCTAGTGGAATACAAGTGTTGTGGTGTTGTGTAAGGTGTGATACCTCAAGGAAAAGTGTCCTTGTGGTTTGAACGTGTATATTGGTGGGTGAAGGGGGGTTTAGTGGGTTTTGTTTGTATTTTGTGTATAAACTTGAGCCTTGATGTGTAGTTTGATCCCAGTAATTGCAAACGTAAGGTTTTTAAGATGCAAAACGTGAAACCGGGTAATATTAAAATCCAAAACTTATAAAAATGTTAAAACTTACCAATAAAACCTATTTTGATATTTTAGGTGATCCTTGAGCTTATCGGTTGATTACTTGGTGTTTAAAAATTGAAACCGCGCCAAACGCAAAATGTGCAAAGTTTAGCTAAAAGTGAAAAAGTAAAAATAGAATATTTAAAATATGATTGTATGGAACCAAAATACATAATAATATATATACTGAGTATTGTCAGTTGTCGGTTTGAGTTAAATGTACGTTTAATGAAGTACGCGGAATAACCTATCTAGTTATCTGTAATAGTGAATTTACCTAAAATAAAATATTCAGTGAAATTTATTAATTAAATAATGACCTCAAAATTGTGAATTGTTACAGAACCAGTGAGTAGTACCTTAATGACTTACAATTAGAATTTCAAGAAAGTGCACTCTCTGCTAGCTCAAAAAGTTTTATTAAAAGAAACATAAACTTTTCAAGTGTTAAAGCTAATGCAAACACCGAGTGTTTTAAATGTGGCAAAAAGGGTCATTTTGCAAAATATTGTTTCTCTAAAACTACCTCAGAGCCCTCATACAAGTTTTCAGGAAGCAGTTCTTCTCCAGGATCTAGCAATTTCAACAAAAAATGCTTCAGTCTAGTCAATCTTTTCAAAAAAAAAACTGAAAAATTTCCACAAAAGGACTTTGAAGCTAAGTATAGAAAGGCTAAAGCCAAACCTTCACTTCTTGAGGCAGTCCCCTCAAACTCTTAGCCACCCCAAGCCCCTAAACCTTCTCAAGCTAAAAACAAAGGGCTTGTTGCTGAAACTTTTGACTGGGATGAAGAAGCTATATCCTCTGATGATGAAGAAGTTCATGTCAGTGCACTGATGGCACTCTCAGAAGATGACAAGCTGGCAGTTGAAAAAAGTCATGCCAGAAATGGAGAATGGGTCAACATCACCATGAGGAAGGTAAATATCTTACTATCTATGGATGATGATTCTGATTGGCAATCTTACTTAAACTACATTAATGTTGATCTTAAGTATGTTGAAGAGCAAAGGTTAAATATGTTTTCAAAATATAACAAACTAAGTTTTGAATTAAATAAGTGTTGAGATGAACTTCTTGCTTTAAAAAAAGCCAAACTTGAAAGTATTACACTTCAAATTCAAAACTCAGAACTTGTGAAACAAAACCATGCTCTTCAAGAAGAACTTAAGAAAGAAAAGGCTGTCATTGAAAAATGGACAACAAAAAACCCTAGAGTCTATGAAACTGTGAGTCTCATACCTAGTACCAGAAAAAGAGTACTAGGAGAAGATCTACTCACTGAGTCCTCAAGTGAGAGTCTTAGTGAAAAAGCCTTCCTGCATGCTGGCATACCCTTTGAAAAGGAAATGAAACCAAAATCCAGTGACTGGGTTGAAAGAGTCAACCCAGACAGCAAGTTACCTAACTTTAACACTGGGAAAATTTTGGAACCTGAAAGTTAGGCTATCAAAGAATTGATTGGAGTCACTGATGAACCTAGTCAAACTAAGTGCATCACTGAGTCTGAATCAGAATCTCAATCACCACTACCTCCACTGAAAGCCCTTTAAGGTGCTGCACCTTGTTCAGACCTCACCCCATCTGTTTGCCAACCACACTCTCCCAAGGAAAAATCAGGTTTAGGGAGAACAATCCAGAAAAGACCCACATCTGTCCCAAATACTGAAGTCTCAGTTCCTACTGAAACTTCCACACCTTCAATCCCTACTGAAGTAAAAACTGATAGCATTGACTCAAAATATGACCAGTTGGCTTAACTAGTAAGGAAGCTGAGTGAAAAGTTAGAATCAACTGAAAAAACCACTTTATCCAAAGTCAAGGAACAAACACCAGCTTCCTCAAGCACCTCCAAACCAAAATCCTTACCTAAATCACAACAGAGATGTGATCTATTCAATTACACAAATCATACCACTGGTGATTGCTATAGAATCCTGTTCTGTATGATTTGCAAACAAGAAGATCACAGGAACTCTGATCATAAATCTCACCTTGCCTCTTTGAGTGCTCAAGAAAGCTACAAAGCTCAGGCTTACAAGTATGCTTCATCATCTAAGCAAACTCAGAGACTGAAGGCTAAGCCTTTCCAACCATGTCCACACTATGGATTCAATGATCATCTTCCTGATGATTGTATGATGTATCCTTGCTGTGACATATGTGGAGACCCTTCCCATGATGCATCAGGACATAACTTAGTCATTCAGGACAGAAGAGGAAACACCACTAATTCCTCACAGTCCACTGACTCCTCTTCAACATCTAAATGCAAAACATGTGGAAGCATAGTCTACTCCACCACTGACCATGACTCAATTGCACAATTCAAAAAGGCCATTAAGACCAAGCCCACCAAAAAGTGGGTTCACAATAAAAAACTAACACAGTTTACTAATTGTGCAGAGACATGTCAGGGAACTTGTTTGACATCTAGACAGTGGATGCTCAAGGACTATGACTGGTGTGAAGCAGTATCTGCACAAATATGTTGAAGAACCATGGCCTAAGGTAGTATTTGCTGATAATTCATCATGTGCTACTGAAGGGTATGGTTCAGTAAACTGCAATGGTATAGTTTTTACAAGAATTGCTTATGTCAATGGCCTGAAATACAATCTAATCAGTGTTAGTCAACTATGTTATGCCAAATACATAGTTCAGTTTGATGATAAGAGAGGAACTATCTTTAATGCCAATAAGGAGGTTGTGTTGATTGCCCCAAGGAGGGAAGATGTCTATGTCTTAGATATGTCAACCCTTACACAAAATGGGACTTGTCTCTTCACAAAGGCAAGTGAAACAATCAACTGGCTATGAAACAATCAATAACCTTGCCAAATAGAACAAAGTTCTTGGCTTACCCTCTCTTGTGTTTTCAACAGATAAACCCTGCTCAGCCTGTGAAAAGGGAAAACACCACAAGGCATCTTTCAAAACTAAACAAAAAATTTCCATCAAAAGTTGCCTTCATCTTCTTCACATGGATCTTTTTGGACCTGTCAGTCCAATGTCTATCCATCATGAGAAGTACACCCTGGTCATAGTAGATGAATACTCAAGATACACATGGGTCTACTTTCTCACTAAGAAGAGTCAGGCAGCTGAAACAATCATGTCCTTTGTCAGGAACATTGAAAATCAAAATGACATCAAAGTGAAACAAATCAGGACTGACAATGGGATTGAGTTCAAAAATCAGGACCTTGAGTGTTTCTTTGATGAGAAGGGAATCTCTCAAAACTTCTCTTCTCCTTACACTCCTAAACAAAATCGAGTGGCTGAAAGGAAGAATAGGACACTCATTGAGGCTGCTAGAAAAATGCTGAATGTTTCAGTACTCTCAAAGCACTTCTGGACTGAAGCAGTCAAAACTACCTGCTACACTTAAAATAGGTCCATTGTTGTCAAAAGGCACAACAAAACTCCCTATGAAATATTCAAGGGAAGAATCCCTGACATTAGCTACTTTCATGTGTTTGGGTGTCCTGTGTTTATTCATAATCACAAGGATCACTTAGGCAAATTTGATGCCAAGGCTGATGATGGTTATTTCTTAGGATACTCACTTGTCTCTAAAGCCTTTAGAGTATTCAACACTAGGAGACAACAAACTGAAAAAACATTTCACATAACCTTTGATGAGAGCACTAAAACCATCAGGTTCTCAAACACCTCAGTGGAAGAGATTGGGATTAATGACTCATCAAGATATCCTCCTGATGAATATCACCCTGAATGTGATCCTTCCACACAATATCAAGCTGACGTAGACTTCTCATATTACATCATCCCTCATAACCTTCCGTAACCTAACATCAGTGAGTTCATAGAAGCTCAACAAGTCTCTAATGAGATGACTCACACTGAACCTAATGTTCAGGAACCAGAAGACCAAAGTGTTCAAATTGAACCTACTGAGAACCAAAACCATGAGGTCCCTCAAGCCTCAGTCCTTGAACCTACACCTCCACCAAATCAAGCCTCCACAAGTTCTAATTCATATCCTAGACCTCAGGATAGTTGGACAAAATCCAAAACAATAGAACTTGTGAATATCATTGGTGAGCCTACTGAAGGCATGCTTACCAGAAGCATGGCTGCTAAACTTAAGGCAGCCTCAGCAAATGAATGCCTCTTTGTTGACTTCCTCTCAGAAGTGGAACCCAAGAGTGTCAAAGAAGCCATGAAACATCCAAGTTGGGTTCAGGCCATGCAAGATGAGCTTGAACAATTTGACAGAAACAAAGTCAGGACTTTGGTCAAATTCCCTCAAGGTGTTTATGTCGTTGGCATGAAATGGGTCTTCAAGAACAAGACTGATGAAAATGGCACAATCATTAAGAATAAAGCAAGACTTGTTGCTAAAGGGTACAATCGACGAGAAGGCATTGACTATGAGGAAACCTTTGCCCCTGTTGCTAGAATGGAAGCCATCAGGATCTTCCTTGCCTGTGCAACCTACATGAACTTCAAAGTCTACCAAATGGATGTGAAAAGTGCATTCTTGAATGGTAAACTCAAGGAAGATGTTTATGTGCAACAGGCTCCTGGATTTGAAAGTAGTGATTTTTCTGACTATGTCTGCAAGCTTGACAAAGCCCTTTATGGACTGAAACAAGCTCCTAGGGCATGGTATGAGACTCTCTCAGCCTTCCTGATCCAAAATAAGTTTGTCAGAGGAAAGATAGACAATACCTTGTTTATCTATAGAACAAAAGGAGATGTGATTTTAGTCCAAGTGTATGTAGATGACATCATATTTGGCTCAACAAATTACAAACTTTGCAAACAGTTTGAAAAACTGATGACAAAGAAGTTTGAAATGAGTATAACGGGAGAACTCACATACTTCCTTGGACTTCAAATCAAACAGACTGACAGAGGAATCTCCGTCAGTCAAAAGAAATACACAAGGAACCTACTGAAAAGTATGAGCTCACTGATTGCTCTTCAGTAAAGACTCCAATGGTTCCTCCAAAAAATCTTGGCCCTGATCTCACTGGTAAACCAGTAAACCAAACCTTATTCAGGGGAATGATAGGGTCACTGATGTATCTACTTGCCTCAAGGCCTGATATAGAATTTGTAGTTTGCCTATGTGCAAGATATCAGTCTGATCCAAAAGAGTCACATCTCACTGCTGCAAAGAGAATCATCAGATACCTGAAAGGTACTCCAAACCTTGGTTTGTACTACCCAATATGTTCAGGCTTTGATCTCAAAGGCTACACTGACTCAGACTATGCTAGCTGCAACATGGATAGAAAAAGTACCTCAGGATCCTATCAATTCCTTGGAGGAAAACTTGTTTGTTGGAGCACTAAGAAGCAACAATCAGTGGCCATGTCTTCAACAGAAGCTGAGTATGTAGCTGCTACTGGTTGTTGTGCAAATGCACTTTGGATGAAAAGTCAACTCAGTGACTATGACATCCATTATAAGATGGTACCTATCTTTTATGATAACACAAGTGCAATTGTTATCTCCAACAACCCTGTACTTCACCAAAGAACCAGACACATTGATATCAGATATCACTTCTTCAGGGACCACATCATGAATGGAGATATTGAACTACACTTCATCCCCACTGAATATCAGTTAGCTGATATTTTCACAAAACCCTTGGATGAACCTACTTTCACAAGACTGAAAGCATAATTAGGCATGTTGGATATTGACAATTAGGTCACTGATTAAATTTATTCAACCTGATGTAAATACTCTCTAAGGTCCCTGAACAACAACATCTCTCAGTGAGTCCCTAAACAATCTCACTCACAGAATATCCTTCCCTCAACATCAGCACACTCAATGAAAATTCATTTAGGGGTCTCAGGACATCAACAGATGACATTCAATGCATAACTAAATGCTATATGTATCTAGTTAGTAAATGTCCTAGGTTGGTAACTGAATACATTTAATAAAGGAATATATTTCTTTTACCTTTCTGTCATCCATGTCTTGGGCCCCCACATAATCACAAAAATCCCACTTGGCATTTAATGCCTCTCACTCACAAATAATATATTTGGATATTATATGTGGTGACGTCACTCTGCAAGATGCCCTTTTGTAGAGAATTGCAACTGTTCACCTTGATAGTTGCGCAAAACCCGGGAAAGTGAAAAGGTGACACTTAATGCGGATATCAAACGGTTATACAAAACAGTTTTCAAAAATTTCAAAGTTATTCGCAAAATTGCAAAACCACACCCCTCTCCTTTTCCCTATATATACCCCCACAAAGAAAAACACACACACACACACACACACTTTTAAAAACTAATCAAACTCTTGCAATTTTCTCTCTCAAAACTTGTGTGTGTGTTTATCTCTTATAACCAGACTTTTTCTTCAAAACAAGACCTTCTTTCTCTTAATAATGGCAACTTGTAAAGCTATTACCTACGCTCCAAATGTGGAATTCCAATTGGAAAGCGTAGACATGACCAAAAACAATATCGTGGGGAACTTTGCCTATCCAGAAAATTTTCCTGCTTATAAGGATATGGTAAAGTATCTTTAAAACTGTTTTCTCTCCACGACATTCACCAAGACACCCTTAGTCATTTACAATGACTACTTGAGAGAGTTCTGATGTACAGCAGTAGTTACCAACCCTTATGTCACCAAGGACTCCACTATCAAGTTTACAGTGAAGAATGGGAATTAAACCCTAACCCTTGACTATAAAACCTTTCTCAAAGCCACAGGCCTTGACTTCACTGAAACCTTTGCCCCACAACCCTCAGACTCAGAAGTAAAAGCCGAATTGCTTTTACTTGGGCCACATGACAAACAACACCCTGAACTGGCCCCAGGGACTCTTTTGGCCAAAGCCCCAATAATCAAAACTTGGTTTCCTGCCGTTTAGAGGATACTGATGACTTTTGTCATTCAGGTCCTGGGTGGGAACAAATCCTCAACGGAGTAATTGAACACTGCTCAACAAATGATAGTTTTCAGTCTCCTAGAAGGTATAAAGATAGACATTGGAGAAATTATCTTCAAGGACCTCATAGTCAAACTCACAGGCAAAACCAGGCAAAGACACATGTCTTACCCCAGGTTTATCTCTTGTGTGCTTCAAGACTTACTAGGCTCTGAGTATGATCAGGACAATATACAGGGATCTCTTCTTGATGTCATACATAAAACCAACTACTCAAGAGATCCCACTAAGGTCATACAAATCACCCTGACAACATATATGTTGACAATCATTCAGGGTGCTGACGCTGTTTCACCTATGCCTTCTCCTTCCAAGAAGGAGAAGAAGAAAAAGAGACAGGGGTCCAGAAAGGTGGTTCAACCCAAACCACTCTCCACTGAGGCCTCTGGCTCAAAGCCTAAGAAAAGGAGGCACAAGAAAGACCAGCCCAAAAAGACACCCATTGAAGGGCTCAGTATCACCCTGACCCAAAAACAAACGCTAACGGAGGGCACTGAGAAATCACACTTAGTGTCCTCGGGCAAACCCTCTCCCAAAGACTCTACTGACATATACAAGTCAGTGGAGTCATGAACCATTCAACTCTCACATCCCAATGAGGGCGTTAGTACATCACAACCTTTGCCCGAGGGAGAAAAGGCTCCTGAATCCTCAGTAGAGCAGCACTACTCTACCGAGAAGGGGACCCATATCCAATCACATCCTGCTCACAGCCTTGATAAATCACAACTAGGGTCTCAGGGAGACAAGGTCCCTATAACTTTGACAGGGTAGCACCACCCTGTTGGAAAGGGGGACCTCAACATATCATTTACTGATGATGGTACTAGTAAGAACCCACTAGTTCCTTAAGGAACAACTGGGGACAAAGACTCAGGGGGCATGCAACCACCCGCTGTCACACCCTGAATTTACCTGTTAATGGCAGCGGATATGAATACCTTGGTGTGACTTTCATGGCGTCTCATACAATGGATATATTGAACGACCTAAAGTGTCGTTTTGAAAATACACGTTTGATCATAAATAAAATCAGAGTTTACAAAACATAGGTCCCAAATGATGTTGCAAGTTTATATAACAAAACCATAGTAGATCAAACGTTACATAAGTGCATGAAAATAAGTGATGCAAGTCGACCCCGCGACTCCAAAATAGCCAAATGCATGTCCACACGCTAGCTAATTACCTGAAAATACATTGCTAAAAACGGTCAACATAAAGTTGGTGAGAGATCATAGGTTTAATAAAATGAAGGTATACGATAGCCACAAGTATAAAGTGTATGACATAAGTCACATAAAAATGGTGTACAATAGACTTAAGCTCATGACCCCGAAACTATGACTGAATCTGTGGTGCCCCTCAGAGTGTTTTGCCAGGCACTCTAATAAAAAGACATGAAATGCATCCGCTATCGGTTGTTGGTCAAAGCCAACACGGATGGAGGCGTCACCCTCGATAGATCTATCCACTCACTCTCGCTTACAGGTAAATTAACGGTTCATGATATAGGGGACTTTCATATGGCAACAAGGTAACTTAATCTATGTACAAGGAATTTGATACTAGGGCTCGCATATAAAAATGGTTGCAATGTATTCTCCCCCGTGGGATTTGAAATGAAATAATAAATTAAAAAAAACGGGGCTATGAAAACTCACCTCAAGTGATGGTACAACAATGCTATGAGTATGTGATGAACGGGAACAACAAGGCGCGTACACTAGCCGCTACCTATCATGAATGAGCATAATCTACTTAGATTATGAGGCAATGTAGTGCATGTACATGTATATGTAACCTATACCACTCGTACTTTGAAAATAATAATTATTGTTAATATGTAAAGTTCTTCCAAAACTTGATATAAATATGTTAACTTGTTTCGTCAAAACTAGTCATGTAATAAAGTGTATAAAACGTTCGTGTTAGTATCGGCGTTTTGAAAACATGAAATGTAATATGATAGTCGTGTTAATAAGTCTTTGATCGTACGTGTTCCAACGGGTAAGAATTACGGTTCTCCATAGTCGTTATGTGAAAAATATAGTTTCTAGTACGTAAACATTTTCTAGTTAAAAAGCTGTCAAAATGAAAGGTACATTATCGATGTTTAAACGCGTGTATCTTGTTCGTTATTAGCTTGTTTTCGACGTTCTTTATATCCGTGGTTTCGTATAAACATGTACTAATATATTTTCAGTAGCTCGGGTCATCTAGGTCGCGTTAAACGCCTCAGTTTGTCCGTCGAAAGTCGTGTAACAGCATGTTATTTTCTGAAAATTAGTTTTCGTCGTTAAACTTTGAAAAATCATATCTCCTTCGTTATTAACTCGTTTTTATCCCCGTTTTCGGCCACGGCTTCGTCTCGGAATGTATTTTCTAAATATTTGGCCAAAAATTATCTCACACCTACTGATTTTCCCACGTTTCACTTTTAAGGACAGAATGTTTTATATACTTGTTAAGACTTGATTTTCTAGTTAGTAACTTGTCCAAAAATGTCACAAACAACAACCAATCTTTCTAAAACTTACCATATATCTTTCTAAGGTGTCAAGGGTCCTAAACATCATCATCCATGTAGATCTAACAAGGATCTAAGTATAAAACACTTCTAGGGCTCATAACTTGTAAAAATATTTTAAAGAGTGGTATAACTAACATATACTTGTAAATCTTCTATAAAAATTATATAAACATGATATTAACTTGGAAAAATTATGAAAATGAGTTTTGACAACTTACTTGAAGTATTAGTGATAAAAAGATGATGAAAACCTAAGAAACCTTTGAGTTTGTATTTCAAAACCCTTAAAGGAATACTAGATGGACTTGATTATGGATTGATCTTGAAAGTTTGATGTTTTCTTCCTCTTGTTCTTGTTTTGCCGAACACACACACACACATATAGAGATGAGAGAGTTTACTTGAGTTTTCTTGAAGTATTATGTAAAATGAAGTGAAAATGTAGAAGTTAAGTATATATATTAGACAAGATTTAGTGTGCATTAATTGAGAAGTGAAGTTTGCAACTCTTGATGTGTTTTGGGGTGGCTAGAGCCGGCGCACAAAGGGACAAGGGGGGGGGGGCCTCTTTTGATTAAACCATGTGATGATTACATATGTTTAAGTGTGTAATTTAATTAGTTTTAGGTGTAATCGGGTACCGCGTTTGCTAGAAATAAAATTTAACGGAGTTAGTCGGGACTTGACGAAGTCATAAAAATTACAAAAATATGTTGGGTACAAATATTGGGTGTTCGGGTAATTATTGTTTAGTTTTTACGAAAACCGTCGTAATTATATTAAATGTATGATATAAATTAAATAAATTCGCAAAATACCGGGTAAATGAATTTTATAATTTTCTTGATGTTAAAATGAGTATAAAAATATGTCGGGACCATCGTGGGGATTGTCGGACGTGTTAGTCACATTTATTGATCGCGCGTTAACGTTTTAATTAAAAGTAATTATACGTAAAACGTCAAATGTAACAAAAATATTAATTTGATAAACCTACGAGTGGAATAGTATGAAAATGTAAATATGATGATATGCAGACTATTACTAGTCCGTATGCAATGATCCTACTGATGATGCATAAATTTTGCAGCTAAACCAAACCGGTTACGCTGAAATGAATGATGAACGATGGACATGAATGGTGATTTGTCGAGGTTAGGAAAGTGACCTGAAATTACGGGTTGTGACAGTCGCCCCTCCAAAAGGGAATTCAGTCCCTGAATTCAATTGTTGTTGGTTTCAGAAGCAGGCTCGGGAAAAAGGTGTGGATACTTGCGTCGCATTTGGTCTTCTCGTTCCCAAGTAAACTCGGGTCCTCTTCGAGAATTCCAGCGAACCTTCACGATAGGAATTCGACTCTGCTTCAATTGCTTGACCTCACGGTCCATGATTTCTACAGGTTCTTCCACAAAATTAAGCTTGTCATCTAGTTGAATTTCTTCAAGTGGAATAACGGACGACTCGTCGGAAAGACACTTCTTGAGGTTTGAAACATGAAATGTGTTATGAACGTTGCTGAGCTCTGGCGGAAGTTCAAGTTTGTAGGCCACCAGACCAACCCTTTCTATGATCTCGAATGGCCCAATGTATCTCGGGTTTAGCTTCCCGCGTTTCCCAAATCGGATCACGCCCTTCCAAGGCGAAACCTTCAACATGACTTTATCTCCAACTTGAAATTCCAATGGTTTGCGTCGAACATCTGCATAGCTTTTCTGTCGACTTCTAGCTGTTTCGAGCCTTTCTCGAATCTTAACAATCTTCTCGGTTGTATCTCGTACCATCTCTGGTCCAGTACATTGTACATCACCGACTTCGGCCCAACAGACCGGTGAACGACACTTACGACCATAAAGTGCCTCAAATGGTGCGGCTTTGATGCTCGAATGGTAGCTGTTGTTGTAAGAAAATTCGATCAATGGCAAATGGTTAGCCCAACCATTTCCAAAATCAATCACACACGCTCTAAGCATGTCTTCTAATGTCTGAATCGTTCTTTCACTCTGACCATCAGTCTGAGGATGGTAAGCAGTGCTCATGTCTAACTTGGATCCAAAAGAATCTTGTAACGACTTCCAAAAGTTTGATGTAAAACGGCTATCTCTGTCGGATATGATGGAAACTGGTGCTCCATGTCTTGAGATTATCTCCTTGACATAAAGTCTAGCGAGTTGGTCCATGGAATAAGTCTCTCTAATCGGTATGAAATGGGCTGATTTGGTGAGACGATCTACTATAACCCAAATAGCGTCAAATCCACCTGAAGTCTTAGGAAGTTTAGTAACAAAGTCCATTGTAATACGC
This sequence comes from Artemisia tridentata subsp. tridentata, assembly GCA_021014915.2. Taxonomy (NCBI): domain Eukaryota; kingdom Viridiplantae; phylum Streptophyta; class Magnoliopsida; order Asterales; family Asteraceae; genus Artemisia; species Artemisia tridentata. Next base: position 229,375,479 of record CP139509.1, read on the forward strand.
TCCCATTTCCATTGAGGAATCTCTGGCTGTTGAAGTAACCCTGACGGTTTCTGATTCTCGGCTTTCACTTTAGCACACGTAAGACATTTGCTAACATACCTCGCTATCTCTGCTTTCATATCGGGCCACCAATAAAGTTGCTTGAGATCCTGATACATCTTATCAGAACCTGGATGAATAGAATACTTCGACTTGTGCGACTCATGCATAATCAACTCTCGTACTCCACCATAAAGGGGTATCCAACTTCTGTCCTTGAAGCATAACACTCCATCGGACCTCTTTACAAAACCATTCTTGTTCTCAGGCATACCATAAATCTTCTCGTGTGGTCGGTTTTCTTCTTTGAGTGCTTCAATCTGAGTTTCTAAGATCTTTGATGGTAAAGGTGAAATAATTGTCATTCCCAATGACCTGACCCTCAAAGGTTTGGGTCGTTCTTTCCTGCTAAGAGCGTCAGCTACAACATTAGCTTTTCCCGGGTGATATTGGATCTCACAATCGTAGTCACTAAGCAACTCTAGCCAACGACGTTGCCTCATATTGAGTTCCTTCTGATCAAGTATATGCTGTAAGCTCTTGTGATCGGTATATACCACACACTTGGTGCCATAAAGATAGTGCCTCCAAATCTTGAGTGCGAAAACTACAGCACCCAATTCCAAATCGTGTGTAGTGTAATTCTTCTCGTGTTTCTTAAGCTGACGTGACGCATAAGCAATCACTTTCTCGTTCTGCATTAACACGGCTCCAAGCCCTTTGTGTGATGCATCGCAATATACCACAAAATTTTCAATTCCTTCTGGTAGTGCTAAAATCGGCGCGCTACAAAGCTTCTATTTCAACAACTGAAATGCGGACTCTTGCTTATCTCCCCATTCGTACTTCTGATTCTTCTGTGTCAACTTGGTCAGCGGCTTAGCTATCTTAGAAAACCTTTCAATGAACCTCCTGTAATATCCGGCAAGTCCTAAAAATTGGCGAATTTCTGTCGGAGACTTGGGCGTAGCCCAATCTTTAACTGCCTCAATCTTTGCTGGATCAACTTGTAGTCCTTGACTATCAATGACATGACCAAGAAATTGAACCCTTCGTATCCAAAAATCACACTTAGAAAATTTGGCATACAATTGCTCCTTCTTGAGCAGTTCTAGAATCGTTCTGAGGTGTTCTTCATGCTCTTGCTTACTCTTGGAATAAATTAAGATGTCGTCGATGAATACAATCACAAACTTATCAAGATACGGCCTACACACCCTATTCATGAGGTCCATGAATACCGCAGGTGCGTTGGTTAATCCGAACGGCATCACTTGAAACTCATAGTGTCCATAACGTGTTCTAAATGCGGTCTTCGGGATATCCTCCTCCCGAACTCTAAGCTGATGGTAACCGGATCTCAAATCAATCTTGGAGTAATAACTAGAACCTTGCAACTGGTCGAACAAATCGTCAATCCTAGGGAGTGGATAACGATTCTTCACCGTCAACTTGTTCAGTTCTCGGTAGTCAATGCACATCCTGAAAGATCCATCTTTCTTCTTCACAAACAAAACCGGTGCTCCCCAAGGCGAGGAACTCGGTCTAATGAATCCCTTGTCCAGTAATTCTTGTAATTGGTTCGACAACTCTTGCATTTCGGAAGGCGCTAAACGATACGGTGCTCTTGCAACAGGTGCGGCTCCTGGCACTAAGTCGATCTGAAACTCAACTTGACGCGTAGGTGGTAGTCCAGGTAATTCTTCCGGAAAAACCTCGGGAAAGTCCTTAACAATTGGCACATCCCCAAGTCGTTTCTCATCCGACTTCTTCTCAGTGATGTGAGCCAAAAATGCATAACAACCCTTCTTGATGTACTTCGCGGTCTTGATGCATGATATGATACTAAGTCTAGTCCCGCTTCGCTCTCCACGAACAACTAATGTCTCCCCATCATAAGGAAGATGAACAACCTTCTCATCACAAATAATTTTTGCACGGTGACGGGACAACCAATCCATGCCGATGACAATGTCAAAACTACCAAGTTCTACAGGCATAAGATCTATGTTGAATGGATGATTAAGGAAATTGATGGTGCAATTACGGAGAACTGTATTGGTGCTAACTAAAGACCCATTAGCTAGTTCAACTTGAAATGAAATGTCTAGTGCGGTTGGTGTAATATTGAGTAAAGGTGCAAACTTAAGTGAAACGAAACTTCTATCGGCTCCCGAATCAAATAAAATAGAAGCATAACGATTATTGACAAGGAACGTACCCGTGACAACCTTCGGGTCTTCGCGGACATCATCTCCACCCATGACGTAAGCTCTCCCTCGAGCTATTCCGCCTTGATTCCTTACCTTCGGGCAATTGTTCCTAAAGTGTCCCACTTCTCCACAACCATAACACGTTGGCGGTGGATTCTGATTGTTTCCCCCAGGAGCAGACCTACATCCATTAGCTTGATGACCAACTTTCCCACAATTTTGACAAGGCCTAGGGCAATCTCCCGGGTTATGATGTGTTTGGCACTTGTTACACTTTGGTAGAGTACCGGAGTAACCTTTCTTTTCTGTCGGACCTGCAGCATAAGCCTTTGCAGTCTCTTGCCTCTTGGGTGGTGGTTGGTTGGCGTTGTTACCTTGGTTGTTATCCCATTTCCTTTTGTTGTTGTTGTTATGGTTGGTGTTGTTTCGGTTATTGGAGTAGTTGGTGTTGTTCCGGTAATTGTTGGTGTTATTGTTGTTGTTACGGTTTCGGTTGGAGTTATTGTTGTTGTTGTTGTTGTTGGCGGGTGTCACTTTCTTCAGAACTTGAGCTATGAGCTTTTGAGACATCCTGATTGCCTCATCAAGGGTTTGCGGATCAAAAGAAATCACATCACCACGGATGTTTTCGGGCAAGCCACCAATGAAATTCTCAACCAACTTTTCATTATCAGGCACCATAGATGGGCATAGAGCGGCTAACTCTTGGTACCTCCTAATATAAGTCTCGATATCATTCCCCACGGTTACCAGATCATAAAACTCTACCTCTAACTTCTTCACTTCAGTTCTTGGGCAAAACTTCTTAGTCACTAGCTTCTTGAATTCATCCCACGTGATCTTGTAAGCATTCTCCATCCCTATGGGCTTCGCGTAAGAGTTCCACCATGATAAGGCTTGATCACGGAGTGTACTAACGGCAAACTTTACCTTGGAATCATCCGGACAGTTGCATAAGATAAACACGGATTCGGTATGTTCGAACCATCGAACCATGGCAGTAGCCCCTTCAGTACCCTTATACAAAGTAGGATCTCCACTCTTGAAATCCTTGTACGTACATTTCTTTCCATTAGTCCCGTTGCTAGCTTCTCCCGATGTCTCTAGCTGAGAAGCATCTTCGGCAGCTTTTGCGGCAACAGCGGCTCTTTCAATCTCTAGAGCTTCGGCTATACTATCCCTAACGAGCTTCCTGATAGCAGCTTGAGTCATATCTGGGGTAGCCGTTGCAGCAGCCTTGGATCTTGTTTTCCTAGGTGCCATAATTCTGGTACATCACAACAGAATACATCAACAACAATCATACTAGAAATGATTATCGCACAAAATATATACAACCACAACCTGTATATATATTTCCACAACGAGCATAAATATAAACACAACATGTATAAATACAACCACGACATGTATAAATACAATGAAATCACGATGAGAACAACCACAACATGAAATTTCATAGAATAATCACAACACATGAATATCATACATGAAAATTTCGGCCTACGTGGACCGACATCATAATAGCACAACCAAATCCTACATAGTAGAGTCATACTTGATACATTTGTTTGTACTACAACCAAAAGACAACAAGTTCATAACTATGTCCCACACCCCGGGACTAGGATAATAACAGTACAAGCTACATGATAAAGTCTAACACTAAGCACTCCCTGGTGCTCCACCTGGTCCACCTGGTCCACGCTTCCAAGTTTTGACCACTTTGGACATGGAAATAGCAACCTTCTCCAGCTGCTCCACTCGCAACTGAAGATCGGTCTCTCTGCTCTGTGATGCAGTCAAAGCAGCTCTAACTGATGCCAACTCAATAGCCTGGCGGCGTAGCTCCTCCTGAGTCTGCTCGGCTCTGTCCCGAATCTCGGGTAACTCATCCCTCAACTGGTCTATCAACTCCTGATGCGCTAGCTGACGTGTCTCCAGTCCATGATAAGACACATCAATAGAAACTCTACCCTGAACCAAATCCTCTACATCCTCCTCAACCACATCTAGTCGAGGCGCAAGGATCTCATCTACTCGGTAACTCAATCTAGCTAACTGCCCCTGCTGATCAGTCAGCTGGGCATCCAAGGTAAGAGCAGTGGGTACCCTCGCAGCAGCAGCCCGCGAGCTCTCTCCAATGTGGTAATGTGCAGGCGGTGGTAAATCTGAAATCTGAGTAGTGGGTAAGGCTGGGGTAGTGCATCTTGCACGCTTTTTAGGCGGCAAAGATAGAGCAGGTGAAGGAGTAGTAGCAGGTGTAGTAGTGGGTAAATCTGATGATGGTGGTAGTGTAGGAATGGCTGGTGTCCTGAATGTAGTGGTAACACGACGTACGCTCTTACGAGCACCAATGATCGTCTTGCGACGAGGAAACATAAGAACAGGTTCGGCTGGAACTGATGAAGTATGGGATGATGAGTCTGTCAGAGGACGGGTAACAAGAGGTGGTGCAATGGGTGAAATCTGAGGAGTAGGAGCAACCTCATCCTCGTAGAAAGCCTCGGTATCCTGTGCCAAAGGTGGTGAAAGTGGTGCAGGCTGAACCGGTGTAACCATGGGTGTAGTGGAAGACATAGCGTCCTCAATGTCCACATCGGAAAGTATGATAATTGGGCGGGAGTTAGAAGACATATCTCTGGGGAAACAATGCAAAATGAAATGAATAACTCATGTAATGAAACTCATAAATAATAAATATGCACTTATGATGAAATGATGAGACGCTACCGTTGGGGTAGTTATAGTCTAGGGTATGAGGACAGCCTAGTTCGCTATAACCATTGCTCTGGTACCAATCTGTCACACCCTGAATTTACCTGTTAATGGCAGCGGATATGAATACCTTGGTGTGACTTTCATGGCGTCTCATACAATGGATATATTGAACGACCTAAAGTGTCGTTTTGAAAATACACGTTTGATCATAAATAAAATCAGAGTTTACAAAACATAGGTCCCAAATGATGTTGCAAGTTTATATAACAAAACCATAGTAGATCAAACGTTACATAAGTGCATGAAAATAAGTGATGCAAGTCGACCCCGCGACTCCAAAATAGCCAAATGCATGTCCACACGCTAGCTAATTACCTGAAAATACATTGCTAAAAACGGTCAACATAAAGTTGGTGAGAGATCATAGGTTTAATAAAATGAAGGTATACGATAGCCACAAGTATAAAGTGTATGACATAAGTCACATAAAAATGGTGTACAATAGACTTAAGCTCATGACCCCGAAACTATGACTGAATCTGTGGTGCCCCTCAGAGTGTTTTGCCAGGCACTCTAATAAAAAGACATGAAATGCATCCGCTATCGGTTGTTGGTCAAAGCCAACACGGATGGAGGCGTCACCCTCGATAGATCTATCCACTCACTCTCGCTTACAGGTAAATTAACGGTTCATGATATAGGGGACTTTCATATGGCAACAAGGTAACTTAATCTATGTACAAGGAATTTGATACTAGGGCTCGCATATAAAAATGGTTGCAATGTATTCTCCCCCGTGGGATTTGAAATGAAATAATAAATTAAAAAAAACGGGGCTATGAAAACTCACCTCAAGTGATGGTACAACAATGCTATGAGTATGTGATGAACGGGAACAACAAGGCGCGTACACTAGCCGCTACCTATCATGAATGAGCATAATCTACTTAGATTATGAGGCAATGTAGTGCATGTACATGTATATGTAACCTATACCACTCGTACTTTGAAAATAATAATTATTGTTAATATGTAAAGTTCTTCCAAAACTTGATATAAATATGTTAACTTGTTTCGTCAAAACTAGTCATGTAATAAAGTGTATAAAACGTTCGTGTTAGTATCGGCGTTTTGAAAACATGAAATGTAATATGATAGTCGTGTTAATAAGTCTTTGATCGTACGTGTTCCAACGGGTAAGAATTACGGTTCTCCATAGTCGTTATGTGAAAAATATAGTTTCTAGTACGTAAACATTTTCTAGTTAAAAAGCTGTCAAAATGAAAGGTACATTATCGATGTTTAAACGCGTGTATCTTGTTCGTTATTAGCTTGTTTTCGACGTTCTTTATATCCGTGGTTTCGTATAAACATGTACTAATATATTTTCAGTAGCTCGGGTCATCTAGGTCGCGTTAAACGCCTCAGTTTGTCCGTCGAAAGTCGTGTAACAGCATGTTATTTTCTGAAAATTAGTTTTCGTCGTTAAACTTTGAAAAATCATATCTCCTTCGTTATTAACTCGTTTTTATCCCCGTTTTCGGCCACGGCTTCGTCTCGGAATGTATTTTCTAAATATTTGGCCAAAAATTATCTCACACCTACTGATTTTCCCACGTTTCACTTTTAAGGACAGAATGTTTTATATACTTGTTAAGACTTGATTTTCTAGTTAGTAACTTGTCCAAAAATGTCACAAACAACAACCAATCTTTCTAAAACTTACCATATATCTTTTTAAGGTGTCAAGGGTCCTAAAAATCATCATCCATGTAGATCTAACAAGGATCTAAGTATAAAACACTTCTAGGGCTCATAACTTGTAAAAATATTTTAAAGAGTGGTATAACTAACATATACTTGTAAATCTTCTATAAAAATTATATAAACATGATATTAACTTGGAAAAATTATGAAAATGAGTTTTGACAACTTACTTGAAGTATTAGTGATAAAAAGATGATGAAAACCTAAGAAACCTTTGAGTTTGTATTTCAAAACCCTTAAAGGAATACTAGATGGACTTGATTATGGATTGATCTTGAAAGTTTGATGTTTTCTTCCTCTTGTTCTTGTTTTGCCGAACACACACACACACATATAGAGATGAGAGAGTTTACTTGAGTTTTCTTGAAGTATTATGTAAAATGAAGTGAAAATGTAGAAGTTAAGTATATATATTAGACAAGATTTAGTGTGCATTAATTGAGAAGTGAAGTTTGCAACTCTTGATGTGTTTTGGGGTGGCTAGAGCCGGCGCACAAAGGGACAGGGGGGGGGGGCCTCTTTTGATTAAACCATGTGATGATTACATATGTTTAAGTGTGTAATTTAATTAGTTTTAGGTGTAATCGGGTACCGCGTTTGCTAGAAATAAAATTTAACGGAGTTAGTCGGGACTTGACGAAGTCATAAAAATTACAAAAATATGTTGGGTACAAATATTGGGTGTTCGGGTAATTATTGTTTAGTTTTTACGAAAACCGTCGTAATTATATTAAATGTATGATATAAATTAAATAAATTCGCAAAATACCGGGTAAATGAATTTTATAATTTTCTTGATGTTAAAATGAGTATAAAAATATGTCGGGACCATCGTGGGGATTGCCGGACGTGTTAGTCACATTTATTGATCGCGCGTTAACGTTTTAATTAAAAGTAATTATACGTAAAACGTAAAATGTAACAAAAATATTAATTTGATAAACCTACGAGTGGAATAGTATGAAAATGTAAATATGATGATATGCAGACTATTACTAGTCCGTATGCAATGATCCTACTGATGATGCATAAATTTTGCAGCTAAACCAAACCGGTTACGCTGAAATGAATGATGAACGATGGACATGAATGGTGATTTGTCGAGGTTAGGAAAGTGACCTGAAATTACGGGTTGTGACACCCGCTGATACAGAACCATCAACCCCCTACGGTGAAGCGCGTTCCTCAAGGACAGACCCTAAGGACCAGGCAGATAAATCTCAGTCTGCTGGAATAGAGGGGTCAGGACCTGACCACAACCAAGGCAAGCCCTCTTCTGAGGAGGAGCCGGGTACTGAACAGGCTCCTACTCTTGCTGATTTAAAGATGCCCATAGATGAAGAATTAGAAGAGGAGGTGGTTGAATTTGAGAAGGATGAAGTTTTGGCTGCTGGGGAAGATATGAATACTAATGACCACCTTCACACTAATGAACAAGAACCCCAGCACACTGAGCCACAACCTTCATCTCCTCCACCTAATGAACAAGAACACCACCAACAACAATCAAACTCTCCATCATCATCATCATCTCATCAGGCACAATCTTTAGGCTCCTCATTATCCTCTGGCTTCAGAGAACTGGACAATGTCAAGCCAGTCACTGAAAAAACCCTATGTGAAGTATTAGACTGGAACAATGAATGGTTATACACAAGACCCGAAGACGAAAGCTGGGACAGACATACTGAAGCAACTGCGTCCTATGCTAATCTAAAAACCAACGTTGAACAGTTTCAGGCTCTCACACAAGCAGCCATAGCTTCCTCAGATAAAGGTATTAGTGATCTGAAATCTTCCATTGAGAAACTGGGTCTGGATCAGGGGACTCAATTCGACACTCTTCTTAAGTCTCTCAGCGACATTCAAGAAGAATTTAAAGATGACCCAGTTCTCATTACCAAGCTGATTGAATTCATGGATACTCACAAGACTACCTCCGCAAACCTCAGTGACCTCCTCAAGTTACTTAAGGAGGTGGATTTTTCCTCGTTCAGATCTCAGCAGGAAGCTCTTCAACAATCTGTCACTGACACTCAGAACAACCTGAACACCATCAGCACCGCTTATGCTCCTCAGTCAACAGATGCCTTCGCTAAAGCTCCAACATCTGTTGAGGGGGAGAAAATTGCTCCAACAATGTCAACTCCTGTGCAACAACTCTTCCAACAGTTGGATCCACACAGGAAAACAGGGAATGATGGTCAGACACCTGAGATATCAATGCCAAAGACTACTGAAGTAATCACTGAAGCTATGCCTCTTCAAAGCTTCATGCCTTTAACAACTTCAGCATTAGTCATCTCATCAGTTCCTCTTTTCACTAAAAGTACTCCAACTCCCATCCTTACTGAAGCAACATCAACGGCCACAGTGTTCCCTGAGTCATCTTTCACAACACCTTAACCCACTGACAAAGGGAAAAGGGATTAAAGAAACTGATGACTCACCTCCCAAGCTCGTGAAGGCAAAAAAAGAGGTCAGACAAGACCCTGATGAGCCAGTACTAATTGAATATATCTTACATAATGGGAAGGTGTTCAGGGAACAAACAAAGAAGTGGCTGCTATAATGGAACCAGATGACAAAATCAGAGCAGAAATGCTCTGTAAGCCTGTTATTGCTGAAGTAGCAAAGGAAGTGATCAAGGAGACTGATCAGACTATCAAGGGGGAACAGTTTCTGAAATTTCAAGCTGATATGATCAAGAAACACAATGAAAAGGTCAAACTGAATAGTAAGAAGAGAAAGAGAAACTATGAGAGGTACGTCTGTACCATGACCAAGACAAAGGGTGAAGAGCCATCACTTATATGATTATCTATGCCAACACCAACCCTCTTGCAATCACTGTCAAAAGAGGTGAGAGGGTATATGAGAAGAATGCCCCTTTCAAGTTCTCAGAGTTTGGCATCAAAGAATGGGACATGATGGGACCCATCCTGAGCAAGAAGAACAACAAGTGCATCCCTGACCTTTTGGAAGCCCTCACAAAGAAATATGAAGAACTGGAAAGGGTTGCCAAGGGTCTTGGAATTTATCATCAAAAAGCACTTGCCTCTCAAGGTCTCACAATTCCTGAACCCACTAAAAGCATTGGTAAGAAGAGAGAGACGGTTGAGCTGGAGCCTGAAAGGTTTATTGCTGCACTACACTGCAACATGATTCCCCCTAAAGGAGTCAAATTTGTTAACAACAAAGTGATCAAGCACCCTGAGTTTGGAATCTTCTTTATTGATGAATTCGGTCAGCAAGCCTTTTAGAGAGTAAGTGATATTCATCTGGTGGAGACCACAACACTGCTTGCCTACAAACTGATGGTACTTCACTTCAAGAGTCCTGAGAATGATGAGTTCATAAATCTGATGGAGAAGATGATGAATGAGAGACCTGATAAGGAAGTTCTGTTATCCAAAAAGACAAAGCTTGAGCTCATGGGATTTAAGGAAGCCTGAGTACTTAACCCTGAGCATTATGTACTAGATGTTAGGACTTATGTAACTGATGGATAAAATGATGGCCCATGTTTTTTAAATCAGTGTTTTTTAAATTGCTTTATAGTATCTCCAGTTTAAGAAGAAGTCCATTTGGTTACTTACACTGATCAAAACACTTAAGCTATATTTATATCCAAATAGGGGAGACTGTTGGGTCCATTCAGTACCCAAGTTTCCTTAAACAAGGATTTGAATAGAAAATAACCTAAGTGTCATAAAACCTTAAACAATATTCAAGTCACTGAGTGAACAGTTGCTCAGTGAGTTACCTTCAGGATGCTTAGGACGAGTCTAAGAAGAAAGTCTCTGCATTCAGTGAGGCGGAACTCAGTGAGTTGCACCTAAGCCAAAAAAGAAGGTGATGGGTTTAGTGAGTGATGACAATAACTCACTGAACCCCAAGACTCCTCAACAACTAAAGACTGAAGACCTGAAGACTGAAGAATAGGCGGGACAAGGCGGGAAACGTTTGAATGGATAAGAAGAAGTCCTTATCAACCTGAAGTCAAACTTTCCTTGAAAGGCAAAAAGTCAGGACAGTGTCATCACTACTCCTCAGAAAGCAGTATTGTCTTATACCCAAAATAGCCTATTGTAACAGAGACAAAATACGCAAGTATTTTGTCCTAACTAGCTTAGGTCATCTTTTGTTTTTATCATAACGGTTGAATTTTACTTGTGTATAAATAGGATCATAAAGTGGAGTAAAGTTGACAAGTTTGTGCACTAAATGCTTAGACATTCACAAACAACTTTTACTCCTCTAAATAGCAACCTAGTCCTTGAGATAGCTTAGCAGGTTCAGTTAGTTGCAACTTAACCTTAGCTTAAGTTTAGTGAGGAGTCATACCATACTTGTCATTCAATCCCAAGTGTTATTCCACAAACACTTTGGGTATAATTCTTTGTTAATTGCAAATAGAATTAAACGTTAAAAACTTGTGTCCTTTTACTTTACGTTTATCTTTTAACAAAGTTTTTAATACATTACTATTCATGGAACAATGGTAGTTTAACTCATAGTTATTACTATCAGTGTGAAAGGGAACAACAATAACTTCACCTCCTCATTTGGAGCACACGGGGTGCCACATCACTTTAACAAACCCCTTCTACAACCCCCCTTATCACAACTAACCACAGCTTACTCATTTGGGTCTCACCACTTCCTATTTTATTTTTTTATTCAAATTTTCAAATAAAATAAAATTCATTCATTAAAATTAAAAATACAATACAGCATATTAAAAACATACAAAACTTAAAATAAAGAAATGAAAAAAGACGATATGGAAAGCAAATAATACAACACCGTTAAGCATTTCGTTCGTCCCATTTGGGATGGTTTCTCAAAACCTCCCACACGTGAACATATTGGAAGCTTCTCCCACCAAAGCGTTGTTCAAAAATGATCTTTGCATTCTTGAGATGATCACTGTCATTTTCACCGCTTTGTACGCTGCAAATATTTGTAAATAGCGTTGAATTTTTGACATTCACTGTTAAGTCTTGTCCATTTACCCGTGACCATATTTTTGTTACAATTGTCACCGTTAGGCTGATTGTTGAACATGTTTACAACCTGGTTCCAAAAGGAGTATTCATTGTAGTTGTCTAGGTCTTGGGAAACTACAACTCAAATTTCAGCTAGCAAGTTTTCTTCTTCTTTTGACCAACGAGTATTCATTTTCGATGTTTGGACTCTGAAACAATTTTGTAAAATGGTTAGATATAGAAGTGTGTGAAAAATAGTGTGTTATGGTATGTTATTTATAACGGATAATAGCCGTTTGAAACAATACGAGCGGGATTTATTCAAATTCAAACTCTAAAATCAAAATTCAAATTCAAAATGCTATAGTTCAAGCGGGATCCCACCAAATTCAAATTCTAAATTCAAAGTTCAAATATGAGCGGGATTTATTCAGATTCAAATTGGAATTCAATTTCAAAAAGTTTCCTATATATACACACATCATGGAGTTGTTTATCACACACACAGATTCTCAATAATGTCTCACAAAGACTTCTCCCAACAATTTCCTAGTGAACACGACTTCTCACAACAATTTTCCAGTGAACACGACTTCTCACAACAACTTCCCAGTGAACAAAACATTGTTAACACTCCACTGGCAGATATCTTTCCGGTATTCCCAACGGAAAATGAACCGGTTATGGAACACCAACCCAATTCGTTTAATCTTACCGAGGAACAACTCCGACTACTTAAGCAGGATGAGGAAGTACTGAGAGAAATACAAGAAAACGAAGCACGTGAGGAAGCTGCTCGTATGGAGCAGGAAGCAAGGGAAGCAGAATACCGCAGGAACAACTTGTTTGATATTCTGGAAAGAGAGTATTATGAGGGCAAGTTTGCGAATGCAGAGTCTCCTTACGACGAGGGTTATAACTCAGACTTTTCATTGTAATTTGTATTTCCATTATCATTTACGTATTGTAGTTTATATTTTCAATTCAATGTTTAATATATTTTCTCTTCCTAGTTTATAAAATATTACAAGTTTTATAAAACATTACAAGTTTTAAATAACATTACAAGTTTAATGTATTACCAAATATATAAAACATTTTACAAGTTTTATGTTTATTGAAAAGGTAAAAAAAAAAAAAAAAAAAAAAAAAAAAAAAAAAAAAAAAAAAAACCATTGCTCCACTGACGCTACAGTAAAAAAGGATGGAAAATTGCTTCGTCGTGCAGACGACGAGCTCCACTTTGGCGAATTATGGCGAAGCACAAGGGTGTGGTGGCGTGCTGCACCGATTTTGCTATGTCATTTTGGCGAAGCTACGGCGAGCCCACACCTTGTGCTCTTAGAGCTACTGATGCATCTGCCTTTAAAGACCTTTTCTTTATTTCATAATTAGTTTTCAATAAACTTTCTTCTTTAAAAACTCATTTATACAAATTCACCCCAATGTACAAAAGTCTTTTTAAAGCTTTTTCCAAACATTTGTTATAAACTATCCATATTTATATTTTTACAAAAACCCTCCATCTAGCTTATACACTCAGATTGAATGGTAAAATTGTTAGCAATATGTTTAATGACGATATAAGATGTAAACTCAACAAGTATACAATTAATGAGAATGACTTGTTGCTTTTTCTATCAAACGTTTGGTTTGTTGCAAGTCTTCCTTTAAAAAGTCGTTTGTAAACTTATGCATTGTAGATGCTCTTAGACTGGAGGGCAAGGAGGGTGACCGAGTCACCTTTTCCTCCAATTCACGCGCCACTTCCTTGGCCGAACAAAATAGTCACGCGCGCGGTTGATGTTTCGAGGTCACTTAAGGTGATTGTTTCACCTAGCTGTTTATCAAAAAAATGTGGGCCCTTGAGGTGTTTAACCGTTACATGTATAAAAAAATAAAATAATAAAATAAAATTACACACTACCCCTTTTTTACTTATAAATACCTACCAATTCATCATTTTTTAAACACAAACTCATCATTTTATACTTTTACTTATCAATACACTTTTTCTTTCCAAAACTATGGCTTGTAATCTCCCACACACTGTTGAAGAAGTCAAGGATGGCGTTCGAAAACTGATTAAAGGCGATAACATTCGCAAGGAAAAAGTTTACGAGTTATCCAAGATGTTCGGCCAAGCGAGTACCTCGAAGGAGGATCTGAGGAAACAATACGCAAATTGCAAAGACATTTCGTCTGAAAGACGTGCTGCCATCGAAAAGTTTTTAGCAGAGGAAGGTTGGAAAGATCACTAAATAGGGATGTAAATGTATGGGATAGAGATCGGGTGAATGTACAAGGAAAACACTGAAGATTAACCAGTTGATGAGCACGGGTTGATTGCGACACAACTATATAATCTTATGCGAGATGAAGAGGCTTTAAGAGAAATAGAGGAAGAGCAAGCAAGGGTTGATGCAGAAAACGCAAGGCGTCAACAAGAGTTGTATGTGGATTATCCTGCATATGCTTTATCTTCTGAATATGATTTTCTTCCATGCAGGGAGTCTCCTGAATATGATTCTGCATGCGGGGAGCATTCAGATTAAACTATGTTTATGTATTTCGTATCGTATTGTAGTTTTAAGCTATATGTATGTAATGTTTTATTTCGTAACTTTTTTTATGGTTTTATTTAGCTATGTATTTTTTTTAATCTATGTACTATTTTATATTTGTGCGTTTACGGTTTTAATTTAATAATAATAATAATAAAAAGGAGGAGTTAAGGTGACCTACCTTGTCCATAAAAAAACAAGTAAAAGTGAGGGAAAGTGAGTGGAGAGCGAAAGCTGAGGTGGCGCTGAGGTTTAAGGTGAAAATATACTACCCTTGCTATCCAGCCTTAGGTGTAATTCAATCATATTAACTTATGTGTAATTCAATCATATTAACTTATTTATAGTTGGGGATGGCAGTGGACAACGGATGCAATGGATATCCACCCAATACACCCATTATCAGTGAATGTAAATGGATTAATAATGGATACGAACATTGATATGGATGTTTAATGGACCGGATATGGATGATGATTTGTCATCCATGGACAATCCATTTATCACCCAAAATGATATCATACATACGCTGAAAATGTAAAAAATATAACTTAGTAGTAGTAAATTAACTACATTCGTATGCTTAGTGATGATATGTGTTTATATTGTAAAATATGTTTATATTTTTAGTTAAAATATATCTTTTTATAGTTTCTTTTGATCCCTTATTAGTAAACAGTTTGCATGTACAACAATACCAATTTGATTTATCATCCTCATAATACTAGTTATGAATACTTTATTTTCCTTTTTGGTTATGCAAATGAACGTATGAAAATGACTTTAAATGTATATAGATGATGACAAAATACATGAACATGTATGTGGTTAACTGGTTATACATTCACCCGATCTCTATCCCATACATTTACATCCCTATTTATACTCGGAGTAATGGTGTGTTTATCGTGTAATAGTGATTTTGGTATATGTCTATGTTGAAGTCAAATGAAATTTACACAACAAGCACTTAACATTTAATTTCCGACATGATAATAACATCCCAAGGTGGCCACCTAGAATAGAAGGTGTAGTTAATACTTAAGAGCATAAATTGGTCTTTCAATGTTGAGGGACCTACATGCTATTTATATAAGTAAAGGGTATTAATGAAAAAAATTAACCAATCACAAAGAAGAGTAAGTAGAACCTTTATAAAGACGAATTATAAAGTTAGAATAAGTGAATAACCGTTGGTCATCGATAATTCTATGTTGGTCATATTAATAGGAACAATGTTGCTTCCATTCAATATGTTTGACCCAAAACATACACCCACGACTAACCATGTGTATCCATTTTGCATTACATGACACATGTGATCCAACCATCTATAGTTAATGAATGAGGTCGTTACTACTTTTATCGTGCTATAATCAATGACCAATGATACATATTGTACTACTCTCTACGAGGCTTTTTTTTTTTTTTTTTTTTTTTTTTTTTTTTTTTTTTTTTTTTTAAACAAAAAACATACAGTTTAAGAAATATGAGACCGCTACACTCTTTAACTAATCAAATATTATCTTCACTTACTGAACTCTATTTTGATTCGTTGAAATAGACGTGAACAGTTATTTTGAAACATTCCAAAATAAAAAGGTGTGCAATAATTTTTGGACTTACGTAGTACCTAAAATGTTCTCGGTAGCTAATTTTGGTTTAGCACCAATACTTCTTTTGTGTGAACAAGATCAAATCACGCTAAAACAATAAGAGACTAGTGCGTAACAACTTTAACTCAAAAAGACATCTCATGTTGCGTTTGCTAGTTTTATGGACATTATTTTAGTAGTCGTATGTTAGGATTGAACTCGAGATCACGGGATTGCACACTTTACGTATGAGAGTTAAAGTTTAATAATTAAATGTAAAAGGTTATGTTTAATTATTAATTACACAAAACGTCTAACGACTGTTAGTATTTAACGAATAATGACTAACGATCGTTAACCAATAAAAGGAAAGAATTATGTGTGAATATTTGGTTTGTCAAGAAGGTTCCGAAATACCCCTTTAGGGTGTTAGCCAATCGGTTATGGGAGGGGAAACCCAACCCATAACTTAACTTGAGCTCCAAGTTTCTGTTCCTATATAAACAAACTTAGGGATCATTATTTGTTACTCTTGTACACATAGTTTATCCCTAAACTTGTTTTCTTCTTTTCTTTTTATTTGGCCAATCGACAAACACCCTTCATAGGGTCGATTGGTTTGATTTTCCAAACCAAAATGTTTTGTGTTCTTAAACTAGCATTTACTTTAATTCGTTAATAGTACGTGTGTACAAGAACGTGATTCAATCACACTATTGATTGAATCTTGGATTGAATTACAAAATGGTAAGGGGTAATTCCAATAATCTATATAAACCCTAATTAGGGTTCATAAAGTTGATTGCTTGGAATTAGATTCTTGTTTGGCTAGAATCTTAAAGTACGCATACTTTTACGTTTGGTTAATTAATTTATACATTATATGTTCCTACTCATTTCCGCATGCATACTTTGATGTTATTGTTTAATTATGATTGTCATGTATTAAAATTCCAATAGTGGCATCACGGGCCTTGAATAATGTGTAATTAATTACCAAAACACATGAAAAATGAATCTTGGATTGTGTTTATATATGTTGGTCGATTTTTAGGGATAAAAATTTCGAACCCTAATGTTTTTAATAGGGCCGATTGCCTTATTATTTATTTTAGGGTTTCGGTTTTAATTTTAATATTGATTAGAAACCCTAAACATGTTTATGTGTTAGTATGCGATCTTTTGGCAACTTGATAATAGTTATGTAGAATCCATGAAAACGTGCATGTTTGGCATGGATTTATTGTTGTGATAATTTAAATTATTTAAATTTGCTATATGAATTGATGGTTAAGTTTTACACATGTAATTTAATTGATAGATGTCGAATTGGGGAAGACTCCAATATATTAAGTAATCAATTACGTGCAATATGATATATATTTGCTATGACTAACGCAATCGATACGTCGATGCATGTGACTCACTTACCTTTGTAAGTGATAGTCTTAGTTGAATATATACAAATATAAACCTAGAATTGATTATTAATAGGTTTTATCAAATTAAGTTTGCATGTGACTACATGTTTTTTACATAATTAATTGTTAAGTTTATTTAGTTGTTTTATTTTTTATTTGTATTACTTGTTTTTTTTTTGTTTATTTAATGTAAAGACATGTTTATAAACGAAAAAGGGTAATTTTGAATAGAAAAATAATATGGACTAAATAATGGTGAAACAATGAATTGTTTTCGAAGAGTTAAATTTTCAAAATGTTTTAATTGATTGTTGAGTTTTGTACCAATAGTACGAACGGCTCACCCAATTGTGACAAACTATAAGAGGGGTATAAGTAGGAACGGGTTTTTAATAAGCTTCGCGCTGACCTTTGTTTCTACGCTCCTTTGTGCGTCAAAATGGAGCTACCAAGTACGACTAT
Source organism: Artemisia tridentata subsp. tridentata (assembly GCA_021014915.2). NCBI lineage: Eukaryota > Viridiplantae > Streptophyta > Magnoliopsida > Asterales > Asteraceae > Artemisia > Artemisia tridentata. The sequence goes on from CP139509.1 coordinate 229,393,252, forward strand.
TTTATGTACAAAATCACCTTAAGGGTGAATTAGCTTTAATTCCATGCGCCACTTTGTGGTAATTATCCGAAACACTAAGTCTTTGGACTTATGCAAAAATACGATATAATGGACGATAATTAAAGGTAAATTCTTTGATTGGTGAACCCAATACCTCAATTGAAAACGTTTGTAAATTTTGATCTTAATGAATTGGTAAATAAAAAGGATTTATTAAACATATGACACGAAGATGTATGCATGCTTCTTCGTACATATTTTGATTATAAACATAAAAAATAGTATCCTTAAAATTAAGTTGATGCCATCTAATTAAAAGTAAACGTGAAGTTGTGATTTACGTCATGTGAGAGCTTGGACTAGATTGCAATGGAAAGGTAAATTCATACTTTCATTACTAGCAGATCAACTGATGTAATGAAACTATATTAATTTGTAGTTCTTTAAATTAGACGACTTAATTGAGTTGTAAGTGAGAGCTTGGACTCAAGGCATAAGATGAGAATAAAACATGCTTACATTGCAATATTTTTGGCATTGTAAATTCTATAAAGATCTAGGAATTGGAAATTGTTTGCCAATTATTGTTCGACAATTACCTTGTTGAATACTTTCATTACTAGCAGATCAACTGATGTAATGGAATTATGTCAATTAGGATCCTAGCTTTAAGAAAATTCTATGGTTTATATGAATATTAACCAATGGGTATTTAATTTTCTTAAAGATTGTATTATCGAAAATACTAAAATTGAATTTTGTAAATTCTTTTAAATGTATTAATGCAACATTAAACCGTAAACGTGAGATATTCTTTTATTGGTAAATTGATCTATACCCGTTGGATTTTTTTTTTTTTTTTTTTTTTTTTTTTTTTTTTTTTTTTTTTTTGCTAGAGTCAACTTTACTAAAAGGATAAACCTAGTCTCCTTTCCATGAGAGAAGCGTGAGACTTAATCATATTCCTTTTCATGAATGAGAAAGGTATGATAGGAAAATTAAAATTGTCTAAATTCTAAATACATAACTCATAACAAACTTTAATAGTTAAGATTATTGCACATTTTATGAGTTATTAAATTAGAAGCTAGACTAATTATCGCAAAATAGTAAAAAACAAACTAGTATATTTTACCTAGTTGTTTTGTTTTGACTATTTAAAGGTGCTAAATACCATTGTGGGGATGGTAGACCTATTAAGGAAGAAATTGCATGCCCAATTTTTCAAGTTAATTGCATTGATGGATAGTCCATCATTTACAAAGTAGAATACATTCTTTTAGTACCTAAGTAATTGTTATGTATGGGTTTTCTCAAAGGTGTAGGAAAGTAAATAGCACACTATTTGCTTTTACTGGTTATGAAACACTTATAATGTTGTCAAATCCAGTGGGAGCATTGTGTTGTAATTACTGAATAATGAATTATTGTAATGATCTGTAATTCAGTAGGAGCTACAAGCTTTGTCATCTTGGTAGTAACCCAGATTATCTCTAGAATGTCTTGAGATAATTACTTTTCAATAGTAGACACTTATGTTTTTAAGGATAGTCATGTACGTTTTCTTACTAGAAAATGTGGTTCTATATCTACTAAATATGATAATATTTATGACACAATCTTATTGATCACATAAACAAACGAGTGACGTGTTGTTTATCTGATACATGATATTGTTCCATGAACTAGTGGGAGAAATCTTTATCGTGTGCAAGGTGCAACACATAGGAATATGATTTAAAGGATTCTCTTGACTGCAAGGTAAGAGACTAACGTTCTAATGTGACTTATTCACATCTAATCCAAGAAACACTTGGTGTTGCAATTTACGTTATGTGAGAGCTTAGCTAGATTGCAACAACAAGGTAAATATCCATGTTACGTGAGACCGTATCTGGAAAATTTGCAGTTTCTAAATTAGATACCTATCAGAATAAGTGTCAGTATGATAATAAGACTACTTCAAACTAAATATTTATGTATTATTGAAATGACATAAATAAATGAAGTAATTTAATACTACTTCAATTTGAATATTTATGTAATTTTGGAATGACATAAAATAAGTGAAGTAATAAATTAACTTGAAATTACTATTGAAACCAAGAGATGGTTTTCATAATTACTTTAGCTAAACATGTTTATGTTTCATTGTAAAGATATAAACATGAAGTCTTTTAATTGTTACAAGACTTACAATAAAGTAAGAAGTTAACTTGTTATGTTTTTTAATTAAGACATATACAAGAAGTCATTGAGTTGATCAATGATTTATAACATATAGTAGGATTATAACAGTATATGTCTTCTTGTTGAGACATGGACATGAAGTGACTTGGTCAAAAAGTACTTATGTTATATAGCATGCAATTGGCTTGAAAATTCTATTATACCATTAAGTTAACTTAGTTGGTGAATAGATAAGCCAAACGAAATATATTTATCTTACATATTGTAAGATTGTCTTACAATATTAATCCTAATGAAATACCAAATGTTTATGGTATGTTCAGTTAGAAAAATCAAACTCTTGTTATATTGTTTGATTAAAGATAACTATGACTTATTTTTTTCCAAAAGTTATCAAGGTTAGAAAATTAAGTATAGATTGGATATACTCAATAAGACTTCAATCTAGAAGATTAATAAGACACCATTTTGATATGGAATATAATGAATCATATTAAGTCTTAAAATGATGTTCTGAATTTGTTAAACTAATGAGTAGGTTATTAACAAACTAAATGTCAGGAACTGTCAATATGTATTTGTAATGTCCCAAAAAGAGGACATTGTATTGTTGCTTTATTTGCTAAGTATTTAAAGATAGTCTATAAATTACAAAAAGCAAGTGGGAGTTTTTATCTTGAAAAGATAAAATTATAAGATACATAATCTTCTAAAACACACTAGTGAAAACCATGATGAGGCTAAACATGTAAATGATAGACCTCAAGATGATAGAATTCTCATTCATAGATCCGCAAGGATATATCAGATATTTGATTAATATGATGAGGATTATATTATGATGCATTACCAAATATTGAATTGGGTAAATTACTCATACTATGAATGTTAAAGATGTTGTCCATAAAGATAATCAATTTTTGAAAAATTGGTTTATCTTAATTCTTAATAGTTAGACTAGAGAATGAAGATAAGTTTCTTCAAACATAAGGTAACCCTAGTGGTTTAAATCTTTGTGTAGAAATCATATGGACAATATTGTACACATATTTTAATTTATGTCTTATGAAAAGATTATTAATCATACTTAAGCAATTAACTATGATTGAATATTCTTTTATAAGCACATTAAATATACAAAGGTGGTAATTGTCATACTTATTTTCATGAATATGAAATTTGACAATGGATTATCAAACTCTTTATTGTATAATTACATAAGAGAGGACGGTAACTAATTAAGAGTTTTATGAGTTCATATAATCTTTGAAAGTGTACAAAATGCAAGAATTCAAGTATGAATAAATGCATGCATCTAGGAGATGAGTCTTATGTTTAAATATTAAATCCAAGTTTTGATTTATAATTTAAAATAAGATAACTCCTAAGTATTCCTGAAAGCTAGTGGGAGTATTATGTTTACTTTCTTAAATCATATATGTTGGATAACATATAGGAAGTAAAATTTCATATAAGTTAAATGTTAAGTCTTAACTTAGAATGAAACTTCACTTGAAAGATTTAGGAAATAAAACATATAACCTTGGAATGTGTGTTTATTATTATAAACATATGCGGTAAATAAATCTAATAGAACATGATATATCATTTAGAATGTCTAAATGGATACATATCTTTTAAATAAGATAGAACATGAATGAAATCTAAGTATGACTCGAAGATTTTTCATGAACATCATGTTACATGAACGAATTGTTATAAGATGTTATGACAATGTTGATACCTAATTGAAAGTTATTAGATAACTAGTGTATTGATTATTCTAATGGAATATGTTTGGATATAGAATTACATCTTCAGCCTGGAACAGCTATCAGATTCTATAGATGAACAATTTATCAATTGTTGTGCAAATTGTCATAGCCAACAAACTTGAAAGTTTGGAAGGCATCAAACATTACACAATAGATATTCAAGTTTACGGAATTTTTAGAGCATATTGTTGTTTGTTTACAATGATGCTAGTTTAATTGAGATGACACTCAATACTAGTCATGATAGGATTTCATCCTTAAACATGTGAACTAGTTGTGCTTACTAAGAGCATAGTTGCATTATACATTAAAATAATAAGAATACTTTAAACTTTAAAAATGTTTGAAAGTTTGATAATCATAAATTGGTGATTGAGGTTGTCACAGACTTTATGAAATATTATGTGGCATTATCAAATTATTTGAATGTACACATACAATAACTTCACCAGTTGAATTCTTGAAATAAGTATTCTCAAAATTCTGATAGATCAAAGTTGGTTGATTTATGTCTTGTCAACAAGTATGATTGTCATAGCCTGAGACATAATTTATCAACTAGAATTTTCATGCATTGATCTCTTTAGTATTTGGATAAAGGATGTTAAGTGTTTATTATTTGTAATGAATTTAAGTACTTGGTACGTTTATTTTCATTAATAATAAATTGTGTCATATATTTGCATGTTTAATCCATGAATAATTTAGTTATTCTAAATCGTCCATTGTCAATTAATGATATGGGGATATCATTGAATTAAGACAAATCTGAGTTTTGTTATAATATACTTGAAAGTATATTGATGCGTTGACATGCCAAATTCACATGATATTCAATGAATTGAATATAGGACTTATCTCAAACTACATGATGTTACTTTATGGATGTTGTTATTAAGTAAATCATTAATAGTTATCCTCAGACTTGAGATACCAGATAACTGTTATGAATGTAGTGCATTTTGTGGAACAATTTAACACTATACGTAACTGGTAGTCATAAGGATTATTTTCGGAATTGTTACAAAATTCATAGGTTATGCTTGTAGTTAAGATGGAATTTGTTTCTTCAAATTTATTTTTGAGTTTAATACTGCTGGACCCCTCGTAGGGTTGACAAGATGTTTGCGTGGCCACGTCCAAGATCTTCCCTGAATATGTTCAGAAGATTTGGTAATCTTGCTCAATCACAAACAACGAGAAACAGAATAGTTGAACAAAGAATGACTTAAATCCATATATTTATTTAACGTGGTATTAGTGACAAAAGAATAATAATAATGATGAATCATTAAAGGTTTTTTAGGAGACCTACTCGAGTTGTACTAGAGGCATCGAAGTGTTGCTAGACGCTAACCGATGTGATTACACTATTAAAATATGTCCAAGTGGGAGCTGCTAGTTTTATGGACATTATTTTAGTAGTTGTATGTTAGGATCGAACTCGAGATCACGGGATTGCACAATTTACGTATGAGAGTTAAAGTTTAATAATTAAATGTAAAAGGTTATGTTTAATTATTAATTACACAAAACGTCTAACGACCGTTAGTATTTAACGAATAATGACTAACGACCGTTAACTAATAAAAGGAAAGAATTATGTGTGAATATTTGGTATGTCAAGAAGGTTCCGGAATACCCCTTAAGGGTGTTAGCCGATCGGTTATGGGAGGGGAAACCCAACCCATAACTTAACTTGAGCTCCAAGTTTCTATTCCTATATAAACAAACTTAGGGATCATTATTTGTTACTCTTGTACACATAGTTTATCCATAAACTTATTTTCTTCTTTTCTTATTTTCTTTTTGTTTGGCCAATCGACAAACACCCTTCATAGGGTCGATTGGTTTGATTTTTCAAACCAAAACGTTTTGTGTTCTTAAGCTAGCATTTACTTTAATTCGTTAATAGTACGTGTGTACAAGAACGTGATTCAATCACACTATTGATTGAATCTTGGATTGAATTACAAAACGGTAAGGGGTAATTCCAATAATCTACGTAAACCCTAATTAGGGTTCATAAAGTTGATTGCTTGGAATTAGATTATTGTTTGGCTAGAATCTTAGAGTACGCATACTTTTACGTTTGGTTAATTAATTTATACATTATATATTCCTACTCGCTTTCGCATGTTTACTTTGATGTTATTGTTTAATTATTATTGTCATGTATTAAAATTCAACAGCGTTTTATCCAATCAATTTGACAGTTTTCCTAATATGACTGTATACAGTGTATCAAAAACGTCAAGAAGTTAAAAACAATCAAAAGATGAAAATTGATGACACTTGTCGTTCGATGTTAACGTCAATAAGTTACCTATGTATACAAAAAACTACTAATTGTATCATGCTCGTAATTTAGTAAAATGAGAAACTGAGAAGTATTGTATATTACAAAAGCTTTCGAAAAACATACGATACTGCCGTCTCCAAAAATGACATGACAAGCCATGTTATCCAAGTGACTTAGAAGTGCAAATTATTAATTAAGCTTGCTTTCTTTAATACATCACATGATCAAATTTGAAGTCATCATACACATCATTTAATTAAACACTAGAACGATATTATTATTGGTACAAATGAAATCATAACTAAATATTTATGAGTGAAGGTTTTTAATGAGAATAAAACGAATACGATGTTATGAATACAAGATTGAGGGAATGAATATTTTTCTTATTGATCATTAACTATGAGATTTACAAAGAGTATATATAGACAAACACTAGGGCAAAAACCCTAATAGCTAACATGGGTCATGGGCCTATTATGGGTTATATGGACATCCACTAATAATTATCCATAACACTCCCTCTTGGATGTCCATATTGTTAATACGCTTAGGGAATGCTGCCTTATTAAAAACCTTGCCAGGAAAACCCAGTGGGACAAAACCATGACTAAGGACAAAAAGAGTGCAGCGCGTATTATCTCCCTCTGATGACTACATCACTTGGTATCTTGTAAATAGGTCAACGAAATCATCACTGGAATGAGAAGTGTCTTGTCGCCTTTGATGTAACGTTACTTGAATATAGCAAGGTATGCTACATTATCTTCATGCAATAGTTGCTATCTCCTTTCCAGAATTTATGTATGGTTTGATGAAGTCGCCTTGATTGTTTGCACTATCAAATGCCAGGAAAAATATTCGCCACTTGTAACAATATATCCATGTTAAGATTGATCATTGTAAGTTAAACATATATCCTGCATCTGCAAAACTAACTAAACTTGTTTTGACGGGTTAGTAAAATTAAACCCATATCCTTTGTACCTTGAAAATATTGAAATATTTGATTTACTTTGGTTCAATTTGATCAAATACTATTCTCGAGAATTTTAAATCATGACACGTGTTCCATGCATTCTATATTCCTTAAGGAATCTCAACAAAAATGAGCTCTTGTTTTATAATATTAGACGCATACAACTTATTTCTCATATTGCCAGACATAACATTAAATATCATTTCTCATAACATTCATGTGTATGGATTTCACCCAATAATCACGTTTCATCATAAGATAGTTTCATAGTTCATTAGTTACTTGCGTCTTTATATTCTTTGGCCATTCATTTTACAACTACACTTCTTGTAGATATCCAAGATCCTCACCTTGTATTTATCATGCGCATTATTATATACAGTATTATCGACGTCGTTTCAGTTCTTTTCGATTCCACACTTTACTAGACATTATATTCTATCATTTGTTGAGATCTCAAAAAAAAATTTCATGTACCCGGGGTTTTCAATATCCTTTCATGTCTAGTTTTTCTTTCAGAGACTATTATGGGGTCTTTATTACCTCGATTCGACCATCTTAATTTATTGCTCCATTTTATCTATTCATTCGAGGACTTTTTATTTGGAATCGATTCGTCTATCACGCTGCAGACGTGCCATAGACTTACTACCAATCAATGATTTTACTGTTGGGACACACATTGTAATTGGAGCAATAGCAGCATAATATGATCTAGTCACTTTCTTTAGGTCACTAAATATGTCTGGCATTTACTATATCTGGAATGTTATTTGTCCCTTGAACTTTAAGTTCATATTCATTAATGTGAGGATCAACATCTATATCATAATTCATTCCATATTTCTCGCTGCTCATTCTCTCCCCCTGAATGAATTATCAATTTAAATATCCCATTTTGTGTGTTGTGGTGTATTTACTATATATCACACAATTATAAAATCTCACATGGGAAATTTGGTTTGTGACCAAAACCATTCTAACGGGGAGGATTCATTATAGATTGTTGGCAAGATGCGATTCATATGTCATAACATGCCCCATAAACTAAAAGTTTTATTCTCACAATATTATTGGCTTTGCAATCAACTGAAGACGTTTTATAAACGTTTCAACAAAAGCAATTCGCGTATGAACATGGGCTACTTTTATGTTCAACACTTATTCCAATAATCGCCCAATACTTGAAAGTTTTCACCACCATTTTTAATAATTTAATTTGGAAAACCGTGCTCGCATTTTATAAGCCGAGCCATTAATCACGCTAATCTTAAGTTGCGTCTTTGATGATCATTTTGACGATGCATCGATTTTAAAACTCAAAATGATTCACTTGGCGGATGTATAGGCCTACATACATCCTCTTTATGTTATTTCCAAAACTTTATAGAACAAAATCCTTACTTTAATTTGGTGGTTATAAATAAACAATTATCTTCCAATGAGAACAATCAAATTTATCTTGGAAGAAACACATCGTTCTTCTATACATTCGCATCATTACTAAATCGGGATGGTCCTACCGGTAATGCCAATAAATATCTTGGCTCATAAACTTATACTTTATGACCACATGTGCTGATAACGTGTTGTGAATACAAGATTGAGGGAATGAATATTCTTCTTATTGATCATTAACTATGAGATTTACAAAGAGTATATATAGACAAATATTAGGGCAAAAACCCTAATAGCTAACATGAGCCATGGGCCTATTATGGGTTATATGGACATCAACTAATAATTATCCATAACAAATACGATGTTATGATCCGCTAGTGTACTTTGTGATCCCACGATTGTACAATATATGTTAAGGGCAAAATAATAATAATAAGGATTTTTCTAACATGTGTCCTAAGGGCACATGATAAGTACACAAAAGGACAAAAAAAAATACAAAAAGTACAAAAAGTACATGTGGGCCTAAGTACTTTTTTGTACCTTTTTTTTTGTCCTTTTGTGTACTTAACATGTGCCCTAGGGCACATGTTAGAAAGACCCCAAATAATAATAATAATAATAAAATAATAATAAAAAAATAAAAAAAATAAAATAAAATAAAAATAAAAGCCACGTCTAGCAACCGTATGTTTATTTGGATTTATACGTATGTTTATGTTTGCGTGTTTACTTGATTTGTGGGTTTCTTTTTGTTGGTAATAAAAGAAGACTTCTATATAGCAAAGCTATTTTGATTAATTAGCAAGAATTCTTACGCACGTAACTCTAACCTAAAAACTCCACACACGTGTCTGTGCTATGTCATTTATTTGTGTAATAATGCATACTCTAATTCTTGCTACCAACTTAAACGCATTTCTGATCGAAAGTGCACATAAGGTACGAATTCAATGTATTGTACAATGTGTGTAGGGTGAGTTCAAGTTTAGTTGGAGGTAGCGAGTGTGATCGACCAGTAAATATATTCAAAGGTTCATTGACGACATTTCCTGATAATAAAATTAGATCGTGACATGAAAATTTACAAGGGAATTATGATTCTCGTGAGTGTTCTATGGAGTGAAATACTCCACAACTTTTAGGGCAGGTGAAGTTAAATTTGAATGTATCAAACCCGATAACAAATTCGTGCACATCATTATTGGAAAAGAATAATCATAATTATGATGATTCTTTTCTATATTTACAATAATTATAATAATTATGATTAATTATGATTATTCTTTTCCAATACGTGCACATCATCATTTTCATCTGAAAGCAATACAAAAATCTATACAATTGTTTCATGTTACGCATGATTTTGTATGAAATATATCCATGTAACGATTTCCAACTTACGAAAAACACACAATAAAACCTTCTTGGTAAACCCACTACAACATCGACCACTTTGTGCGGCGACTTTTTTCCACTTTGGGCGGCGCCATGTCGCCGCAAATACCCTTTCCGCGGCGACATGGCGCCGCCCAAACGTCACCGCGGGAAACTCGTCGCTGATACATTCCGCGGTGACTTTTACAACCTTTCTGCGGCGACGTGTGGGTCCCACCTCCTTCTAGCCGGTCAAAGATTGTCCAGCGTGGCAGGGGGTTTTTCGCGGGGACACGTCCCCGCAGAAAAGTAACGAGATTAATTAAAAAATAATTAATCAGTCGTTATATAATATTAGAAAACTATTTTTTAATATTTTCGAAATACTTTCTGCGGGGACATGTCACCGTAAATAAGATTTTAATATAAATATGTTTCTTACTTTTAGCGGGGACATGTCCCCGCTAAAAGTGTCTGACCCATTTTGCAGCAAATTGCTGCAAAATGGGTAAATCCAGGTTTTTTCCGCAATGGTGTGCAGAAAAAACCTACCAAATGCAGGTTATCCAAATGCAGGTTTTTTCCGCCATAACCACAAATTCGCCAACACTAAATTAAAACCAAATTCGCTAAACATATATATATAACAACACCAAATTCAAACAAAATTCGCTAAAAATAATATTAATCCAACTTCGCTAAACAATCCAAATTCGCTAAACATAATCATATGAATCCTAATTCGCCAAAAACGGTTCAAAAACCGTGATCCACATGATATTCTACAAAACTATACATAAGCTAGCGAGGAACAGTTTAGTGGGAATCCTAACACATAATAATCCATCTAAATGTACACAACTATGTCCAATAACCCAAAACAAACATAAAGTGACCCATCCGACCCATACACTAATCCCGATTCTCCCCACCATCCCCATTACCCCCACTACCCCCAGCTCCCCGACTACCCTCCCCTGCATGTCCAGACTCACCCGGCGACGCATTCTGGGATCCTGATGTCCCCGGCAATCCCGCTGCTAGTTCCCCAGGAAAGCCCGGCTGTCTCCTCGCCCAATCCAGAATCATCTGCAGCGTGTTCCCTTGCTGCTGCAGCGTGTTCTCTTGCCGCGTCACGGTCTCGCGCAGTGAGGACGAGGAGGCTTCCTCACGAGCTCGTAAGGAGCTCAGAGTCGGCCTGCGACCACCTCCGGGTAAAACTGGACCTATGCCAGGAATATGTCCCCTCTGCTTGCCACCGATCACCTGGCTCAGGATATCCGCATCTGACATACGCTTCCCAGAGGAGGTGCTCTCTGACCGCAGCCGGACCATCTCATTCTGTTTAGTTACAAAAAACAAGAAAAGTAATATAAGTCGTGATTTATTATATTGCATTAATGTTGGTGAGTTTTTGGAAATAAATTATACTTACGTATCTGGATTCGGCCTCCTCAGACTCCCAGGCGCCCCCTCTGGTGGTATGGGTGTGTCTGTACATGTCTATATGGTCTCGAGTATCCTCGGAGTCGGGGTCGGGGGAGTTCAACTGTTTATAAATAAAATCAATCAATACTCACCCAACACTATATATATAAATAAAATGATTAAAAAGTGTCTTACGAAGTTATCAGCAATGACAGCCAAGGAATGTGATCCATGAAGAGTGGCAGTCTTCATTTTGCTCCTATTTTGGCTATTGATCTCCCCGATCTTCAACTTCTTGGGGTCGCTCCAGTGCTCAATCTGCTTATTATAAGAATAATAATAATAATAATAATAATAATAATAATAATAATAATAATAATAATAATAATAATAATAATAATAATAATAATAATAATAATAATATTATTATTTATTATATTAGGGTCTGTAGCCTAATAACCGAAGTAGGGTCGAGGGTGTTTTTCCTATAAATATCTCTCGCCCGATTAAGGGTGTCAAACTTCTTGGCGGTTCAGTCAGTTTGGATGATAGTTTTTGTCTGGATTTGGCTATAAAAAGGGTCTCTAAAACCACTGCCCTGATGGAGGCAATCCACAAACTTCATGATCCCCAATGTGAACTTCTTCTTCTTCGCAGTTGTGCTGGGGTTGCAAAATTATCTTATACTTTGAGGACATGCTCCCCTTCGGTTTTACAGGAAGCTCAGGTTCAGTTTGATCAGTCTCTACGCACTTCCTTGGAGAAGATTGTTACCGCCTCAGGGCCAGGATTTGGTGATTGGCAGTGGCGGCTCGCCACTCTTCCAATCAAGTTGGGTGGTCTCGGTGTGTTTTCAGCGGGTGACATCATCCAATATGCTTTTCTTGCCTCTCGTTTGCAAACAAGTGACCTACAAGACAAGATACTGGCTAAATCTGGTAATGTCCCCTATGGACCTTCCTTTCAACATGCTCTTGATACTTTCAACAATACTTGTAACATAGACGCTCTCGTTGTAACCAATGACGCTTCTGCCCCCCAAATGATGAAAACCTTGGCAAAGCGTTACTTTGGTGTCATTGAGAAAGACCTTGTTTCTAAGTACTCGCTAAGTCCAAGACAGGTTGCTGTTCTCATCTCTATACGTGGCCTACATGCTCAGGATTTTCTTTTAACCATCCCTATTGACGGCTTGGGGCAAAGGATGAACCACCGCCAATTCCGATCTGTGTTGTGTTATAGGCTTACCGTACCTATGTTCTCTGAAAGTAGCCTTTGCCCGAGTTTTAATGTGCTTCGTATGGATGTATGGGGGGATCATGCGGTCCACTGCTCCAGCGAAGTGGGTGTGAAGTTCAGGCATAATCTAGTGCGTGATATTCTTGTGGATATATGCTCTAAGGTTGGGATCATGGTGCGTAAGGAGGCTCCTATGGGGTTCCTTTCGGAGGATGGGAAGGAGCTACGTCCTGCAGACTTGTTACTACCTAATTGGCTTCAAGGTAAAGATGCATGCTTGGATGTGACTGGCATATCTCCATTTGCTGGTACTGGAGCGACTTCATGGGCTCCTGGGGTAGCCTTACACAATGATGTGGAGAAGAAAAAAAGAAAGTATGCATCTAAATGCGAGGAAAATGGATACAAGTTCATACCCTTTGCTTTTTCCACATTCGGGGAATTCGATACTGAGGCGTTGGACACACTTTCGCGTATTAAGTCTATCGCCAGTAGTCACTCTAATAATGTTGGAAATGGTGTTTTTATCTTTCATAGAGTCAGCTTTTGTATTCAGAAAGGAGTGGGAGCACAACTTGTGTCTAGACTCCCATTCAACTTTATGTAATATTTGCTATGTTTAATGAAAAATTATTATTATAAAAAAAAATTAAAAAAAAATAAATAAATAATAATAATAATAATAACAAAGTATGTGTCGATCCAGAAATTTACCTGCTGTTCCCATTCATCTTCCGCCATGTTCTCGGGACGCTTTGCCTTGATTTCGTCCAGTTTCTCGACCCCACCTGCTATTGTAAAATTTTTCTTCTTGTGCTTGTACTTTTGGTCATTGTATATCTTTTTCAGGTAAGCTTCGATACTAGCGACAATCGCCTCCCCATTTGGACCGGCAAGGTGGGGGGCGAGATCAAAGAAATGCTGCAATAAAATATAATTAAAATAAATATACAAACTTAAATAAAGAGACAAATTTAAATAAATAAACACATTTAAAATAAATAAACACAATAATTAAAAAAATAAAAGATAAAAAAAAAACTTACGTTGAGCCGGTTATCCACGTGTACCTTCGAGGCCTCTGGAACAACATCCCACGAATTGTAATACAGTGGAACGGTGTCCCGTATCAAGCTCCCCACAAAGTTCGAGAACCACATAGCGTGAGGGCCTACATGCTGCCACATGCCTTTGGCATTCCTATTGAATCTGATAGAGACCGGGCGCCCTGTGTCATTCCTCATGGCATGTAAGGCTGCGTTCTGGGTGGCACCGCGAACCACCTTCCCGCCTTTCCCTATTTTCGACCCAGGCTTAGTAGGCTTAGGCCTGGGAGCTCTCGAACTAGAGCCTGCAAGTAATCAAATTAAAGTGATGGTGACATAAAATAACAAGTTATCAATTTCAAATAATGATCAAGTTTAATTAAAATAATGGAGAAATTCTTACGCTCGCAATTGGTGCCTATCCTCCTCGCGGGATCCCGGGGTGGCTCGTGGCCTCCATCACCACCATGGCTCGTAGCCATGACATCCGCCATCTGTACTAGAACATAGAAATTAGTGAAGAAACACATATACGCATATATATACACACATTCAAATAAATAACAATATAAACCAAAAAAGATAATAACAAATAATTAAATAAATAAATAAATAAATAAACACATTTAACAACTCGATAACAATTTCATTCAAATAAGTGTCGTTTAACAAATTACAATTTGTGATCAATCTCCTACATCACTAAGATAAAAATCATCATTATTAGTGCCAGCTTCATCTTCACCATCGACGTGGTCTTCATGATCAGATGCTAAATCATGAGGAATGTGGTCATCATAATCAATATCATCGTCGTCGTCGACATCAATGATAATTGGTGCTGGTGGTGCCTCAACTTCTGCTGGCTGGACATCTATATCTATAGTGCTATAATTCAACTTTTCCAACTCAGCAGAGAGTATAACATGTGATGAGTTGTTGTTATGTACAACATCTTGATTGTCTTCTACCACGATGATATCCGGGTTCCAAATCTTTCGATGATAAGAATCTTGGACGGCCTTCCAACTACCACGTTTACCCGGGAAATCAAGGTAAAAGACTTGTGTTGCTTGTGTTGCAAGAATGTATGGTTCATATTGAAATGATACACGGTCTGTCATAATTTGTGTAATGTTATTTCTATACGTACAACGTTTTATGCGACCCTCGTTATTAGTGTCGAACCATTTGACTTTGAACAGCACAACCTTGAACGAAACATACAAAAACTCGAGAATTTCTTCTAGCTGGCCATAATACATTCCTCCGCTAGGATTAGGAGTTGAAATTCCGCTGTTCTGAGTTGAACGACGTAAATCACGGTCGTGTACGATAAACTTCACACTGTTGACTACACAAGAGTCGACTGAGACTGCAGTGCATGCTGGTCCACAAGCCAAAGCGAATAACTCGGAAGTACAACTTGGGCCATCCTTTACTTTTAATTCACGAATCTATGAAAAAGTTAAGAATAGATATAGATGAGTAATAGTCGTTATTTTTACAGGGTAATACATACAATAAGTCTACCTTGCTCCCAAACCAGCGAGGAAATCCTTCTTGTATATCATTGCCAGGAAATGCCCTGTAAATGTTCATGATATTAGAATAAGTCGTCGAATAATAACTTACGTAAAACACATTTTGAAATAAAACGCGTACCTCTCGTACTCGTTCACGTACGGGTCGATTTCATGACTGTTGTGTAGTACATACCATACTACTTTCTTCATTGTGTCTGGTTGAACCCGGATCAATGATTGCTTGCCATTCAGTTTACAGATTGATCGAAACACCTGAAATTGACTTGTTGGGCTTGGACCGTCCTCATTCCGGTTAGGACGATTAAATCTCGTCTCAACACCCCGAAAATAATGCGAACAGAAAGTTAATGCTTCATCAGCAATATAACCCTCCGCTATTGAACCTTCGGGCTTAGCTTTATTTCTAACATAATTCTTGAGCTTTTTCATGTATCTTTCAAATGGATACATCCACCTCATGTAAACAGGCCCGCCTTCAATAGCCTCTTCGGGTAGATGAATAACCAAGTGAATCATTATGTCAAAAAAAGCACGAGGATAAATTTGCTCGAAACTGCACAAAATATTGATGAGTTGTTCTTTAGCTTTCAACATGTCATCCACTATCAAAGTTCGAGCGCATATTTGTTTGAAGAATGAACAAAGCTCGATTATTGGTGTTTCGGTGGTTTGGTCCTTCAAGTAATTTTGAAGTCCAGCAGGAAGCAACCGCTGCATCATTATGTGACAGTCATGAGCCTTCAAGCCTGTTATGTTGCTATCATTGTCGGTCACTTTATGCTTGAAGTTAGATCCGAACCCATTAGGTAGTTTCACACCTTTGATGAATTAACAAAAAAATCATGATATTAGAGTAAGTCGTCGAAATGGATACGCGAATAGAATTGGAACAAATAAATTTTGAAATAAAACGCGTACCTTTGATGAATTGACAAAATTGTTTTCTTTCTTCAGCTGTGAAAGAGTACGTGGGATGAGGCTTAGAGCACTTCTCGTTTCCTTTGTTGACGAGCCACAACTCTTCACGAATTTGCAAATTTTCTAAGTCTTGTCTTGCCTTGTTGGTGTCTTTTGATTTGTCATTCATTAACAAAGTACCCAACACACTCTCACACATATTTTTTTTCGATATGCATGACATCTAAATTGTGTTTTAGTGTAAGAAAAGACCAATACTTTAGCTCGTAGAAAATGGATACTTTGGTCCAATTCAATTCGCGAACAGGATCACGTTTTTTCTTCGCACCCCCAAAACTTGGATGTTTCCCCGGGATACGTTTAGGCAATCTACTAAGTTGATTCAAGATGACATCACTGGTAAGTTTTCTAGGAGGTTGTCTATGATCATCGTCCCGAGTATAGAATGTCCGTTTATTTTTCCGCCATTTATTGGTCGTTTTTAAGAATCTTCTGTGACCAACATAAGCGGTTTTGCCTAACACGCGAACAGATGGAGTGTATATATTACATGTCGGACAAGCCAAGTAACCTTGCCCACTCCACCCAGACAAGCTACTTCGAGCGGGAAAGTCATTGATAGTCCATAAAAGCGCTGCTCTCATACAGAATTCAGTACCAGTGGCAGCATCCCTAGTCATGACTCCATCTTTCCATAGAATCTTTAGGTCTTCAATCAAAGGCCTCAAGTAAATATCTATGTCCTTCCCAGGTGATTTAGGGCCCAGAATTAACAACGTCAACATAAGAGAAGTCTCTCTCATACATATCCAGGGAGGCGTATTGTATGTTGTTAATATGACCGGCCACATGCTGTAAGACTGACTAAGGTTGCCGTATGGATTGAAACCATCAGCAGCCAACCCTAATCGGACGTTTCTTTTTTCATAGGAAAATTCTTTAGAATACTTCATGTCAAATTTCTTCCATAATTGACCATCAACCGGGTGTTGCATCTTACCGTCCTCCGTAGACTGCCCAGAAGCATGCCAAGTCATATGTTTTGCAGTGTGTTTAGACTTGTACAAACGCTGTAGTCTAGGAATGATAGGAAAATAACGCAACACCTTGTTAGGAACTTTCTTCCCCAGTGTGTTATTGTCTTTCCATCTACTAGCATCGCAGATGGGACAATTCTGCAAATCTTCATTACCCTTCCCCCGATATAAAAAATAGTCATTTACACAAGCATGTATGGATTCGTATCCTAACCCGATCGTTTTATATGTTTTCTTTATTTCATAGTATGACGATGGGATTTTGTATCCTAGAGCGGGTGGGAAACATTCTTTGAGAAATTTTAGGGTTTCGTTAAATGTGGTGTCACTCATTTTACCTTTGACCTTGATGTTCGTAAACTTTGCCATAAAGTCCAATGAAGACATCCAATTACAGCCCGGGTATAGTGGCTCGTTGGCAGTGGCGAGTAACTCTTCAAACTCGTTACGTTGAGGAGTTGGCTCGTTGCTTGTCTCGCCAATATTTCCTTCAGTTGGCTCATTTTGTTCGTTATTCGGACAAATATCATGAAGGAACTCAGCCATATCACTCCCATGTTGATTCGTGGTGGGTACTACTGTCTGCTCATCCGGTTCACCGTGATTATACCATTTCGTATAACTTTGGTCCCAACCGTATGAGATTATGTGATTAAACAAATCTTCGTGTTTTACCCAACGAAAGTTATGACAATACTTACATGGACAATAAACATTCCTATCAATATTCACAAAGGACTTGCAATACTCGCAAAAAGCTCTAAGACCTTTTAGAAATTCGCGGCTAGCACGAGGTTGAGAGACCCAACTCTTATCAATTGGCATAACTGCGTTTTAATGATGCAATAAATAATTATTTAGAATTAAGCATGTTCAAAAAAATCTACACATAAATACATAAAGGTGGAATCACGAGTTGTGCGTTTTGTTCACCTAATCCAACTATGGAAGGCAATCCTAACCCACTCTTTGAATGTTTCGTCTCATATATGAATGCGTATAACTGAATTTACTATTTGAGAAAATTTCGGCAGCATTTCCCCTCAACTCCCCAAATATGTGCATTAAAGACATATTCGTAGGAGTAAAGGGGAAACACTGTCGAAATTTTCACAAATAGTAAATCAATTATACGCATTCATATCCTAAATGAGACAAAACATTCAAAAAGCAGTCCCAAACAGGGGACTTTCCGAAATTAATTTCTAATAAATTAATTTCAGACGGGTTTTCTATGGGATGATTAACTTTGGATGGGGACTTTCCGAAATTAATCACTAAATTCCTAAAATCATTAACAATAGTCTAACACAATTAGATAAAAAAATTATAAGCACATAACATATTCGCACATTCATTTTCATATATTCACAAACGAAACAAAACAAACTTCCATATTCATATGACTTGATACACAAACATACAAAAGCAATAATCTTGTTACAATGAAATCATACTATATGTAGACAAATGTAAACACAATACTAAAAATAACCTATAACGCACCATATCTCCTATAAAGTTTGTTCACATTTCAATATTACATCGACTGTGTTTGTTAAGTGATGAAATGCTACAAATTTCAGCGGGAACCGCTAATAGTACCAACAAGCAAACTTGGCATAATATACCATTAATTAACTGCTAGAGATCATGAGATAATCTACCATGTGCATATCTTTATCACTAAACTATAGTAAAATACTTTTAGCAGTTTTCAGTGTAAACTACATTACTACAATGTGACCACTTTGAACAACTGTGACCACTTCTAGCTCTATAGTTCAATAATATAAGCGTAAACCAAACACCCTTGCTTATATAAGCGTAAACCAAACACCCTTGCAGCTTAAGAAGCAACCCCATACGCATTCTAACAAGTAATTAACTAAACACAAACGCAAACAAAAATAACATACTGCAAGGCTGCTGTGGTGTGTTCTCGGCTGGTCTCAGCTGGTCTAGATGGCAAGCACGTGGTCCTCGGCAAACAGCAGGTCTTTTGTGTCCTCGCCAAACACATAAACAAAAAATTAATAACTCAAAACTTTTGACGGCGACATGTCTCCGCTAAAGAAATAAAAAATTAAAAAAATATACCTTTTGGTCTCGGCTTCGTCTCGGTTGTGGTCACGGCTTCGTCTCGGCTCGGTCTCGGCTCTCGACAGTACACTATACAAAAAAAGTTAACAAAAAAATTTTAAAAAAAATAACAAAACTCAGAAAACAAATACAATCAATTTTATTTTATTTTATCCCTTTTATCACAACCGAATAACTATCAAACAAGAAATTTTAAAAAAAATCAATAATTAATAAAAATCGAAAAAATTAATACCTGGGAAGAAAGGAGATGGGAAAAAGAGATGGGGGAGGAAAGAATTAAACGGGAGAGGAGGGGGAGGAAAGAATTAAACGGGAGAGGAGGGGGAGGAAAGATGTGCACAGTGGTGCGAGTGTGGGTGCTGTGGTGGTGGAGATGGCGGTGTTGTGGTGGTGGGTGGAGATGGCGGTGTTGTGGTGGTGGTGGAGATGGTGGTTTTAGCAGATCTAACGCAGAAGGAGATGAGTGTTGTGTTTTTTTTTTTTTTTTTTTTTCTTTCTAAGGAGATGGTGGTGTTGTGGTGGTGGTGGAGATGGCGCTGTTGTGGTGGTGGTGGAGAAGCAGATCGAACGCAAGCAGAAGCAGATGAAGGAGATGAGTTTTTTTTTTTTCTAAGTGATTAGATCTGATATCTAAATATGGGGTAGGTTTTAGGAATTACTTTCTGCGGGGACATGTCCCCGCATAACGTAAATGATTATTTTAATCAGACTTTTTTGCGGGGACACGTCCCCGCTGAAAGTGGAAATTATTCGCCAAAACCTTTGGCGGGATAAAGTAAATGCTATGAAGGAAACTTAATTTTTTTTGTGAAACCTTTCTGCGGGGACATGTCCCCGCTGAAGGTATTTTGTAAATTATCTTTGATTAATTTAAAACTTTTAAAATGAATATTATTTATTTTAAATTTAACTAAAAATTTTCTAAATCATATTTTGTTAATTTAAAACTTTTTAAAAATTTTCTAAATCATATTTATTAATTGTTTAACAAACGAGCCGAGATGTTATGGTTATCCACGAGATGTTTAACGAACGAGCCGAGATGTTATGGTTATACACGAGATGTTTAACGAACGAGCCGAGATGTTATGGTTATGCACGAGATGTTTAACGAAAGAACCGAGATGTTATGGTTATACACGAGTTGTTTAACGAACGAGCCGAAATGTTATGGTTATACACGAGTTGTTTAACGAACGAGCCGAGATGTTATGGTTATACACGAGTTGTTTAACGAACGAGCCGAGATGTTATGGTTATACACGAGATGTTTAACGAACGAGCCGAGATGTTATGGTTATACACGAGATGTTTAACGAACGAGCCGAGATGTTATGGTTATGCACGAGATGTTTAACGAACGAGCCGAGATGTTATGGTTATGCACGAGATGTTTAACGAACGAGCCGAGATG
This sequence comes from Artemisia tridentata subsp. tridentata, assembly GCA_021014915.2. Lineage (NCBI taxonomy): Eukaryota > Viridiplantae > Streptophyta > Magnoliopsida > Asterales > Asteraceae > Artemisia > Artemisia tridentata. The sequence continues at coordinate 229,414,011 of CP139509.1, forward strand.
TTATGGTTATGCACGAGATGTTTAACGAACGAGCCGAGAAGTTATGGTTATACACGAGATGTTTAACGAACGAGCCGAGATGTTATGGTTATACACGAGATGTTTAACGAACGAGCCGAGATGTTCAACATCCGTTCCTGAAACAGGTTGTAATTCCTAATGACTTGAAAGCAACAGAATATCCTCATTATATGGATCGAAAACAAGTATATCATTGTACACAAGATGTTAAACGAATGAGCCGAGATGTTATGGTTGTACACGAAATCTTTAACGAACGAGCCGAGATGTTATGGTTATGCACGAGATGTTTAACGAACGAGCCGAGATGTTATGGTTATGCACGAGATGTTTAACGAACGAGCCGAGATGTTATGGTTATACACGAGATGTTTAACGAACGAGCCGAGATGTTATGGTTATACACAAGATGTTTAACGAACGAGCCGAGATGTTATGGTTATATACGAGATGTTTAACGAACGAGCTGAGATGTTATGGTTATACACGAGATGTTTAACGAACGAGCCGAGATGTTATGGTTATGCACGAGATGTTTAACGAACGAGCCGAGATGTTATGGTTATATACGAGATATTTAACGAACGAGCCGAGATGTTATGGTTATGCACGAGATGTTTAACGAACGAGCCGAGATGTTATGGTTATACACGAGATGTTTAACGAACGAGCCGAGATGTTATGGTTATACACGAGATGTTTAACGAACGAGCCGAGATGTTATGGTTATACACGAGATGTTTAACGAACGAGCCGAGATGTTATGGTTATACACGAGATGTTTAACGAACGAGCCGAGATGTTATGGTTATACACGAGATGTTTAACGAACGAGCCGAGATGTTTAACTTTCCCACCAAAACTTTCCCACCAAAAATTTCCCACCAAAACTTTCCCACCAAAATACTGGCGCCAAAAATTTCCCACCAAGACCTGCTCTTATATACTAACATCTTATCCACACAACTTCACAACCACAAACACACACTGTTATCATGGTAAAGATGGCGGAATTTGAAGCTTTTGCTTGTCCTTGTAAACGAGGAGACGTAATTCTGCGAGAATCGCATAAACCTTACTCCCTTGGTAAACAATACTATGCGTGTCCTTTATCAAAGGTGAACAATTACATACTTTTTTGTGTGTTATATAAATAATTTGGTTAGTTGTTAAAAATAATAGTTTTTACTCTTTAACAGGGTGGGACAAAGGAGTATGGATGCGATTTTTTTTATGGAAGGAGGAACGACTAGCCAAAATGACCGGTTCTCTTGGAGCTTCAACGCCTCCAACTCATTCCGCAAGACTATCCATAACTCCAACTCGTTACACTGCAGGACCTTCAACATCGAGTCCTGGAAATACAGAGTGCTCAAACTGCATCAAACTGAATCACCAGATAATGGTACTCAATAAAATGCTAGAAGTGTATATGCATCCAGACAAACACACAACTGATTCAGCTGCCTTATTTCACGACCTTTATAATGACATGCTAGGTGATATGGGAAATCTTCGTATGTAGGTTGTTGTTGTTGCTGTTGCTGTTATTGTCGTTGTTGTTGTTTGTTGTGTTATTGTTGTTGTTTAATAAAATGTTGTTGTTGTTGTGAAAACTGATGTCGAACGTGCTTTATATTTTTAATTCGTACGCTTTAAAATGTTCCAATGATGTTGTTGTTGCTGTGAAAACTTAAGTATCCATCAAGATTCAACCATAAGGGGCCGTTTGGTTTATGCTGTCCAAACAGGGCCGTTTGGTTTATGTTGTTTTGTTAACAGCAGCCCACAAGGGCCGTTTGGTTTATGCTGTCCAAACAGGGGTGTTTGGGATTGCTTATTTCCTGCACCAAAAGGGTGTTTGGGTTTATGACCTTATTTGAAGAAACAATATCAAAATTAACAAACACGAAGGCAAACATTTTATTTAAAACACGCAAGAGTTCTCAAACGAAAAACTCAACAACCAAACGAAAAACTCGACAACCAAACGAAACAACTCAAACTAAACAACTAGACAACCAAACGAAACAACTCAAACTAAACAACTCGACAACCAAATGAAACAGATCAAACGGAACAACCCGTTCTTTTTTTTTTTGCGGCTACTTCCCGCTTTGCTGGAACTCGCACCATCTTTTCCCTTCATTGCTCTCATTTCCTTGATACATGCAAACGTAGCTTCGAGATTTGTTACTCTATTTTCCAGATTACCAAATCCGGTGTCGAGGTCCAACGTGCTTTCAGCTTCATCGTCACCTCCAACAGCAGCAGCTTGAGCTTCAGCAGCACGTTGAGCTTCAACAGCATCTAGCTCTTCCAAATACTCTCTATAGTACGGATTTCTCCTCAACCATTCCAGAATCTTATCTCTCTGCCACGGTGCACAGTTCGCATAAGAACCATATTCATCAAAAATTTCCCAGCCCCAATGAAGTATAATTTCATTATACAGGAGCTCGTGCGATAAAGCCTTTGACCATTCTTGTTCCGGCGTTAAACCATCCATTGTTAGGTGTGTTTTTTTTGTGAGAATTTACGTGTTTTGTGATAAATTTATTATACGATATATATAAGTAAAAAATTGGCGGGGTATAAGGAAAATTCGGCGGGAATACTTTCGGCGGGGACATGTCCTCGCCAAAAAGCAACTAAATTTTGGCGCGATAAATTTACCTTTTTGGAGCCAAAATATTTTTCATTTTCCGCGGGGACAAGTCGCCGCAAAAAATAAAAAAAATGTATTATATCTTTCTGCGGTGACAAGTCCCCGCAGAAAGGTAGGCGGGAAAAAAAGGCACGAAGAATTAAGGCTCCAAAAGTTTGGTCAAAGATGTGTAAGTATGTGAAGCGTTTTCTGCGGCGACCTGTCCCCGCGAAAAGTAGCGTTGAATATTTTACAAATGGTCAGCCAGACTTTTTTGCCACCTCAGCACTTTTTTGTCGTTTAGCGACTTTCCGCGGGGACAGAAGCGTCCCCGCAAAAAAGCTAGTCGCCCGTTCTCCTTTTTGTTGTAGGAAAAACACACAATAAAACCTTCTTGGTAAACCCAGCAACAAAAGCTGTTGTACATCTAGATCAATGCTTCAAATTCCTAAACTCATAATAAAAGAACGTACACCCTCCACGGTTATAATATGTTAGGCTAGTCATAATGGGTGGTGTGAGGGCCTCCATCTCACCTCCTCACTCGTGAGACCATAACACAACCCGTTGTTTGCTATGACATGTTCTGGGTGTATTAATGCGCTATTACATGCTGATAACGAGCCTCATACCAAGCACTCTTATACTAACTTTCAAAGTTTTCTCTTTCTCATTCCTAGTTCCCGTAAGATTTTTAAAGTGATATCGTTATAATCGGTTGTTTTATGTGAGTTTAGTTGATTCAATTCCACCTCGTGTAGTTTAAATAAACTTAAACATTGTTGGATCGGGATTGCTCGATTTGATACATAATAGGTATGCGTAGCAAAAGTTGAGAGTTGTGAACGAGGATTTTCAACCCGCGTTTCGTTGCAAGGTGCGGGGTTTTACGCTGAAAAATTATGTATAAGATGTCTTTTAAACCGGTTTTTATTTTTTACTCATAACATGTCACGGACACGATTTATGTTATTTTCTGTTACAAAGGTATTCTTTAGGGACAAATTATGTAATTCGTGATAAAACGTAATGTAACACCCCAAAATATCGCAGCGGAATGTTATATCATTAGGGTACTACTTATTAGTACAACAGTCACAATCATAGAAAACGACTGTAAATGTGACGTTTTAAAATACTATCATTCGATCAAAATAAAACATCAGAGTTTACAAGAGATCTCAAGTAGTTTTAGAAAACATAATCTATTAACATAAAAGTTTTCAAGAGTTTATCGAATGATAACACAATGCAAGCCATCAAAACAATCTCCATGCGACTTCATGCTTGCCAATTACCTTAAGGACCTGAGATAAAATATGCTAAAAAGTCAACATAAAGGTTGAGTGAAATTCATATATTTATAAATAAATAATTGACCACAAGATTTCACAGTTAAAATAATAATTGTAATGAATATAATTATGTGTAAATAGTAAGTATTGCACTAAGCTCACGAACTCAAACGTTAACTGAAATCATAGAATGATAATAATAATGCCCTAAAAGGTAATTTGTCATTTTACCTAAGTTCTCAATATTATGTGTCCGTTTGACCTACAGTTATCAAGTGAGCGCTACTCACCCGAATAGGCTCGTCAAGCCCAATATGCATATTCATAATACTAGCGTTTACACACAAGTAATTCATGGTTCATGATGTTAGGGACTTATTTCTGGCAACAAAGATACCTAGGCAATAATACTTTCTGTTAAGCATACAGTTTAAAGCACTTGTGTCCAAATTTTAAAATAGCATGTATCTCCCCAAATGGGTTTATAAACAGTTTAAAGAGTTTAAGTGGGGCTATGAACTCACCGAAAGCCAAGTGAACAATCAAAGTGAATGTAGTAATGAATAAACCGCAAGTGTTATACGAGCAACCTAGACATATACGCGTGTCTCAGATTCTAAAATAATAAGGTAAGTTAGTCTATATGTTTTATAGATTATTATTTCAATTATGCTTGTTACTTAATATATAAATAAGTGTCAAAACAAGTTACAAAGGTTCGATTAAGTCCCAGGGTTCAAATTACTTCAAAATTTCAAATTAAGTCAAAGAGTTCAAAATATATTAAATGGTTCAAAATCAAATTTAAGGGTTCCAAATATGTGTCATGAGTTCAAATTAGTCGTTCTTAAGTTTCTTTAGTTTATGAAAGGATTAACGGGTCTATTTTCGATAGTGGGTCCTACCACTTCGGTTTTTATGTAAAAATTGTCAAGTAGTGTGATTTGTTACAATTATAGTATACCCAAGGAACACAAGTGAAGTATGTATTTCCCGGGTCGTTTTCCCTACGAAGGATGAATGGAATTTTGTGAATTCGGGTCGTGAAACGTGTTGTGAATAGTGATAAAAGAGAGATTTTGGATTTTTAAGCTAAAAATTATAAACATAAACTAAAAACAACTAATTAAGCAAGGAAAATAATTATCTAAAGCACACGTAGCAAAAACGTTAAAAAACGCACACGCTCGGGCTAATCCCGAGCTTTAAAATTGAAAACTAAGAAATTTAAGCCCTAGAAACGCGAAACTATTTTTCCTAAGTCCTAAATGATAAAAGAAAATTTAAAAAAAAAATTAAAAAAAAAAAAAAAAAATTATTTTTTTGATTTATATTTTAATTATTATGAATTAAAAACTAAATTTAAAAGAAAAATATATTAAAAATACTAAATCAAATTGGAAAAATCTGAAAAATTAAAGAAAAGTGCTAAATTATGAACTAATCCTAGGAAAATTCAAATAGAGGCAACTTCTTATTCAAATAAGCAGTTTATAAGCTAACTAAGTAAATAAGCAAAGGATTAAAAAGCTAGTTAAAAGGATTAAAAAGCTAGTTAAAAGGATTAATAAAGTACCCTTGGGCAGAAAAGACCCAAGGGCACGTTTGGTTAAGAAGTAGTGAGTGTGAGGCTTAGTAAAGGCTGAGGTCTCAGGTTCGACCCCCGAGCTCAGCTTTTTGAAAAACTATTTATTATTATTTTTTTTTTAATTTTTCTTTTTAAAACCGAATAAGCACAATAAAATAAGCAATTTTTATAACTACAACTATTTTAGAAAACTTGAAATAAGCTCAGAAGAAGCACATGAAAAACATATCAGAATATGAAAAAGTTAAAGGAAACTAACTAAGGCAAATGACCAAATAAGCTATTGAGCAAACTAGAACTAAAAAGCAGACTCAAATAAGCTAGGTAAACTATAGTAATCTACATAAGCTAAAAGACACAAATTAAGCTACAAACAATAGCAAATAAGGACTGAACTAATCAAATAAAGCAAAAAGGGTACTGATAAGCGGGTTTAAATGGACTACTGAGGCACTTTTGTACTTAATAAAAAGCTAGATCCTGTTAAGCAAACACTATAAAACTTAAAATAGCTAAAGCTCACACACTAATAAGCAACTAGAATAAATTTCAGGCCAGATTAAGCTTATTTTGTGCTTATAATTAAGCTGAGAAGTCTGCTACTCAAGTTAATTGTCAACTGATGACTCAGTGTTCAAATGACTGAGTAAGCAACTTTTGAGCTTATTTATAGGCTCTAATAAGCTGAAATAATGTACTGAAACTAAGGGATTAGCAAAGAACAGAAACCAAACTATCAATAACTATGAAATTTAAGCACTAATGATCGCAAATAAGGACTAGAATCTTACTTCAAAAACAAGAACATGACAGAATATGGAAAGTAGGCTACTGATGCAAGTTTTTTTAGAAATCACCACAATTTCTAAGAATCTTTATGAAAGCAATCCAACTTTTGAAAATCTACTTAATTCACTATATTTATCACAAAAGAAGCTAAATCAAGTCTTAAATCTACATAGTCCTATAAAAAGCAATCAAGGTCAGAACTTATCCTCAATTCAAGTCAAAGTACTAAAGTATGCAAATCCCTTAAAAACAGCTTAACAAGCTCCACAAATAGCTTATCTAAATCCAAATAAGCTAGATCAAACTTCCTAGAAGTGCAAATGAACAATACATTCAAATTTTACATACTTTAACCCCTAATGCCAAACACCCCCTTATATCTACTGATTTGATATTAATGCTAGAAAAGACCAATATAAGCTACGATTTTTAAAAACTGAAGTTTTTCTAAGTTGAATAAGCATTAATGAACCACTTGCAATAGAAAATAAGCAATAAAATAATCTACTCCTATATTTAGTTATTTTTTAGTTTTTTTGAAGTTTTTGAGGTAAAACATAAATAAATGAATTATAAACCATGAATTAACTATCAAAAGCATTAATAAGCAATAAAAAGCAAATAAAAGCACAAATAAGCACTAATATAAGCAAATAAGCAATTTACACTAAAACTATGGAATTAAGTGAAAAACTTACAAATACCCTTGCACAAACGAGGCACAATAGGCTCGAGGAGCTACTCTACAAGCTCTAGCTTTTCAAAAGACAAGCTAGTAACAACAATAAGCCCTTCCAGGTCTGGCTTATCATCCACTACAACTTATTTTGACTATTTGTTCACTTTTTTGACTTTTTTTGACTTTTTAAAATTAAAACTGAATTAAACCAATTAATCTTTAACAAACTCTATAACAAGCTTATAAGAACAGTAATGAAAGGCTTAAGAATTATTTTGGAACCAAATGAGTGCTTAAAAATGTAAAAACGACAATGAATTTAACTAAAAACTTCAATTGCATTAATAAAAGAGAGAATTAAAATACTGAAAAGAAATTAACATTGGAATTTAAATGATTACACTAAGAAAGCATTAAAATGACATTAAAGTAAAATGGCCAAAATTTCTCTAAAAACATGAAAAATTGGACAAGCTTTGTGAGTTGAGGAGAGCTTCTATTTATAGGCCTCTAGTTAGGGTTTGGAAGGTCCTGGATCCTTTCATCTTGGCCCTTGGATCATTCTTCAATCATAAGCTTCTAATCACAGCCTTTGGATCAATCAGTGAGGTGTTTTGACCAATCAGAATGCTCTAATCCTCCACGCTGGCATTTTCTTGGTGTCAGCACCCTCTGACACGTTGTCAGGCTTCTAGAAGCCATTAAGTGTACGGGTAAAAAGGTTGGGTGCAGGGTAAAACGGGGGAGAGGGAGAGTGAACAGTGAATGGCGGGTAAATTGGTTTGGGGATTTTTTTTATTGTTTTGACTAGGTTTTTGACCGGGTTTAAGAGGGTGGTTGGATTGTGGTTTTCTGGGTTATAATAAAAGGGTTGTGGGCTAAAAGGGTTGGGCTAGGCTTTTGGTGAGATGGGATTGGGTTTATTGTTTGATCTGGTATTTAGTATAGGTTTAGGGAATTAGTGATTTTAGGATTTAAGGTTTGTAAAAGGTTTAAAGTTAAGGGACCAAAATTGTAAAATTATTCCAAGGGCTGTTTGTGGCAATTGATGATTTTTCAAGGACTGAATTTGTCACTTTGAGCTCAATTGTGATCCAAGCTTGAAATTCCTTCCCCGGCTTCGGCTTTTGATCCTTTTCCATTTCCCGTGCTCGGTTTTGCCATTTTTCAATGATTTTTGTCCTTTTCCTCGATATCTGTGCCTGCACATGCATAAACACAAAAATACAATATATTTGGCATAATTGGTTAGTTTTTGGTCTTTTTGGTCCGTTTTATTAGAATAAAGGTATGTGTAATTTAACACATACCATAGTGTTCTTTGACAAGTTTCTAATAGTCTAAAGGTTCATTTTTCTAAGTTAATAACTTTTTACATATTTTGAGTCCAAAGCTGTTAGAAATTTTATAAACATGTCTATCTTCAAAATTTTATTACTCGCAAATCGTAAGTCAAAAAATTATGTTCTTTATATCTCCGGAAAGTTATTTGAGTGTACTAACTAGATTTGTAGGTCCAACTGACTCAAAAATTACCTAGTAGTAGTGAAATTACCAATTTACCCTTAACTACCCAGTTCTGATTTTAACAACATCACAACAGTCTCAGGAAAAATGCAATATTTAGAGTTCTACAAGCCCGTTTAACCCTATTTTTGCGGCCACGTTTAAGTCAAGATGTTAGCTACCACTTTTATTCTCCGAGAAATAGTTGGTTATACTAAAAAAAATTGACTTTTATAGGTTACAATTCTGTTACTCAGAATATGACATGTTTCACGAAAACATTTTTAATTTAATCATCGGGTGTCTTCACGAGATGCATCACCCGGAAAAATGACCACAAGACATAGATATTTAAGCCAATATTTTTAGTTTAGATCTAAATTCCTCTGATTAGTGCATTTAATTCCGTTTTTACCCCTGATCAGAAATCATTTTTGCATGTCTAGTCCTCTAATGATTTCTAGTAATTCAAAGCATGTACCAAGCATAACCAAGAATAATAAACTTATGAAACATATAAAATACCTAAATAAACATATAATTATATAAGTATAATGAAAGTGTGAGTGATTGGTTCCTTACAAGGATTGATGAATGAAAACAAGGAATCAAGAACAAGAACACTAGTCCTAACAACCACCAATCAACACCCAAGTTTCCAAATAAGAATCAACCCATGAAAACCCTTGATCAACTAACCAAAACCCTTGATCTAGTTATTAGAAACACATGCAAAAGTCTTGTGATCTCAGCCCTTAAACCCAAGCAAAAGATGAGATTGAAGTTGTTTTTAGTGGAAAAGAACCAAGGAACACAACAAGTAACACTAGGCCTTCAATTTGGACATAAGGATAAGATGGAAAATCAACAATAGATGGTGATGAAGGGCCGTTTTTGTTTGTGTGGGTCGTTCAAAATGAAGGTAGAGCAAAGAGAGATGGATTTGATCTAGTTTGCATGTCAAATGACTAGTTTTTGATACAAAACTAGTAGTGGAAGACAAAATAACATGGAATGAGACAAGTGTGCATAATGGTGACACCACAAGGACACATGTCCTTGTGGTTGCTGTTTAGCTTGTGTAGTGGGGGTGTGAGTGGGTTTTATTTTGTATAAAACTTGAGCTACGATGTGCAGTTTGATCCCGGTAATCGCAAACGTATTGTTTTTAAGACGCGAAATGTAACACCGGGTAGTAATAAGATGTAAAACATATAAAAATGTTAAAAATTATTAATATAACTTATATTAGTATTTTAGATGAGTGGTGAGTTCATCGAAGGGTTTAAACGTAGTTAAAACCTAAAAACGTAGGTTTAAATCGCGTAAAACGTAAAAGGTGCAAGGTTTACGTAAAAATGAAAAAAGTGAAATGTGACTTTTAAAATATGATTGTAAGAAACCAAAATGCATAAAAATATGTATACTGAGTATTGTATGGTGTCAATTTGAGTTAGATGTACGTTTAGCGACGTACGTGAAATAACCTATCTTGTTACTCGCAAGAGTAAATTTACTTAAGATAAAATATTAAGTAAAATTAAATAATTAAATAATAACCTCAAAATTGTGAATTGTTACAGTACCTAATCCTTAAAGGGAATCCCGTCCCGGGATTCAGTTCGAGTTAGATGTTGATGATGTGTTTGCGAAGAGATGTGGATATTTCTGACACATCTGGTCTTTCTCTTTCCCAAGTGTATTCCGGTCCTCATCAAGAGTTCCAACGAACATTGACAATAGGGATACGGATCTGCTTCAATCGCTTGACCTCTCGGTCCATGATTTCTACATGTTCTTTGACAAAATGAAGTTTGTCGTCAAGTTGAATCTCCTCTAGGGGAATGACGGGGGATTCATCCGATAGGCACTTCTTCGAGTTCGAATCGTGAAATGTGTTGTGTACTCTACTAAGTTATGGTATAATTTCGAGTCGGTTAGCTACCTGACCGTCTTCAGCCAAACTTTTGAAGGGTTCAATGTACCCCGGGTTCGTTTTTTTTCCTTGTTTCTCGAAATGTATCACGTACTTTCATGACGAGACTTTCGGCATGATTATATCTCCAACTTGAAATTTTTAATGGATTACGTGTCACATTGGCGTAACTCTTCTGACAACTTTGTGCGGCTAGCAGCCTGTTGTCTGGGGTGTTGCTCATAAGCTCTGATACGTACTAACGATTAATGTAGATGGGACAACCACGAAGGCGTACTAACAGTCAAAAGAAGTAGATATCAATGTCATGGAAGAAATGATATTCACAAAAAAATGAATAATAAAATTGAAAGAGCTAATGAATCATAAAAATAGTAATGTGATTCTGCCGTGTGTAATATTTAGGAGCAAAGATTACTTAAAAGGGATAGATTAAATATCTGTATGAACAAAGGAGCAAACCGTTATTGATCAATGCAAATGAAGGAATTGGTGAATAACAATAATGGATCAAAATTAGATATCAAGAACATTCGTACTTATCATGAGAAAAGAGTGCTCGAAAGAAAGATAGGTATTTGTACGAACAAAGAAACATACCGTTACCAACCGATGCAAATGGAATGATCATAGAATTAAAAAAACAGTGAATAGATTTAGATATCAATATTATTCGTACAAGTATGAGCAAGGAGTGCTCGAAAGAAAGATTTGATATTCGTACGAACAAAGAAGCAAACGAAAGGGTGTGTAAAAGAGAAGCCAGTGACTCAAATTTACGCAAATAGAAGAAATGTAATTTATCACAATAGTAAAGAGGAGAGATATAGAATATCAACACGAAGTAATTCAATTAACTGAGAGAATCAATCGAATCAAACCAATACCCAAAAGAGGCCAATACTGAAAGACATAATTCTAAATGAGGTTCAATAATAATGAGACAGACAATATTCATTACGAATGTCAAATAAGAATGAATAATGAAAATCCATATCTAAGAAGGATAATAAACATCATGACTGTTAAGAGAGATTAAGCGAAATAGATAAGAATTGAGAAAGCAATAAGCATTACAATTTGTTAAATGAGAAAAATGAGATAGACAATAAATGTGCAGGCAAACGATAAATGATGAAGACAATAAGTGTCACGAAGGAGATCAAACAATAAATGATGAAGTCCATAAATATTATGAATGTTGAATGAGAATAACTGAGAAAATAAATAAATGAGAAAGACAATATGCATCTCGAATGCTAAATGAGAAGAAATGAGAACGAACAATAAATCAGAAAGACAACTAGCAGCACGAATGCTAACTGAGAGTAAACAATTAATGAGCACAACAATAAGTGACAAAGACAATAAGCATTGTGAATGCTAATTGAGAATGAATGGGGACCAACAATAAATGAGAAAAGCATTACGTTGTAAGCATGCATGTTAAATGAGAACAAACATAAAATGAGAAAGACATTGAGTATTACGAAAGTTGATTGAGGATAAATGAAAACAAATAATAATTGGTAAAGTCAATAAACATCTCGAATGTTGATTGAGTAAGATCCGTATTTGGCTCCTCGAGCTTTACTCTGCTCCAACGAGACTGTAGGTTGACCATCACAGCTCGTGTAATATCTCTCATGATGTGCCATGTGTGTCACCAGCGATCGGATACTGTGGTGGATGGGCTCTCTGGTGATAAACTCTGGTCGGGTAGGAGGAGTAGGTATAGTAGTGGTTCTCCTCCTTGTCTTCCGAGGGGTTCTTCTTCGAGTGGGTGATTTTCTAGTTTGGGTTAAGACTCCATAGCCTCATCCTCGAATGGCTTAGTCTCACTGTCGGGCATCAGTAAATAGGTCGGTGAAGTGAGTGTTAGAATGGTGGCCGACGAGTTCTCCAATTTGTCCTTGGAATCGAAAGATAGCATTAGGGTAAACATTGCTGTCAAGTTTTGGCGTTACCTTCCTGGCGGCGTAATTCTTCAAAACCAAAAGGAGTGAAAAAGAATGAGATATTATAAAGGCGTGTTCTGAAAGTAGGTTGTAGGTCACGTTAATTATCTCAAACACACTCGTTAATACAAATAACCACACGTACTACTACTCTAGAATAAGCTACGTAAAGAGAGAAATAAGCTAATAAGATAACGAGAGAAGAGAAGAGAATAAGAAGAGTGGATGGATTTCACTTAATCAAACATTACACAGACAGAGCTTTCGCAATACACATGAAAACCAACAATGAGAATGCATCCCATGCCTTCTATTTATAGGCAATGGGAGGAGAATAATTCTAAGAATATTCCTTTGCATGTGATAAGAATAAACTTGACTAATGTGACCGGTCCATGGACTACTAATGGACCGGTCCATAAATACAAACAATATAGACCTTATAAACGTGCAACATTATAAATGAACAAGACTTGTAATTATTTAAAACATGTTCCTAACAATCTCCCCCTAAGTCTTGATCATCAATGTTGCCCGACGTCTTCTTTGCTTCTTAGGCTTCCGACGTCTTTATAATCTTTGTTTCTTTGTTCTTGTTTAATGATGATATGTTGTTGTCTCTATCTGCCAATCTCCAACGTCTTCTCGTCTTCTCCATCATGCTCATATGTCTTAGACTTGTTTTCTGCAACTTGTTCTCACTTTTCAATCTTAAAACTTGAGAAAGGTTGATGTGCTTGAACTTTTGACTTTACTATATCATATGTTGAACTTTTGATGTTACTGAGTCTTTGAGAGAACATTTCTTCAAGATATGAACATGATGGAGTCTTGATGGTCGAACTCCAGCTCCTCAGCAGCAGCAGCAGCAACAGCAGCAACAACACGAACCAACCGGTACTTACAGGCTCAGACTTGAGATCATCAACAGCATAGTGTGAAGACTTTCTCAAATCCTAACCCAGACCGTTCTGAACCGGATTCCCCCGAAAGGGATTACACGGACACACCGAAGTGCACCCACGATTCAGTGAGTCGCTGGAGATCACCCCACGACTGTAGACCGTTTGGAGCAAACACTAAGCGTAACCCACAAGGAGTTACCGAAGTGACCTGCTGACAGAGTTGTTTGATGTTGCTCTGGCAGGATTTCCATTCAATCATTGATAATCACAATTGTGACTTCTCTCATGAATGTTCTTGGCAGATTGCTGAGATCTGCGAAGGACACTTTCTTAATTTTACATCCGCTGCCCATGATGTAGAACAGCAGAGTAATACTAAGTGTACCTAAGAGATCTTTGATGAATCTCATGGCTCTAGACTCAATTAGTGCACATTTTGTTTGGTCATCGGAGGCGTGGAGCAGATTGCCTCCTTTTCAATATCAACACTCTTGTAATGAGAGGTCGATAGATTATGAAGGGTTCTCCGTGTGAATGAAACAAATGTCTTTTGAGAGACACTTGAGTGGCTTAGAAGGTTTATTAGTGCGTCACTGGGTCCATGACGTCTTTAGTCTTCACTACCGGTGATGCTCATCAACCAGTAGTTTATGAATTGAACCCGGTGTCTGCCCTAAGGTTGAACAAATGGAGGGCTATTTCTTTTCACCCTTTTCTTTACTTTTCTTTTTAATTCTTCAACCCCTTCTTTCTCCGTTCATTCATTTTCTCCTTTTTATATCATACCTAGGACTTTCTAGTTCTAAACTATTAGTATTGTCCTTGGGTAGATCCCTCCGGCTCTGGCGGATCATAGGACGGTTTTTCCCTAACCTTAGTCACCTTATAACTCCATGACTATCCTAATGATGCCATAAAACCAAACCATTGAAAATCTCTCAAAGTGTCGATGATTGGAAAGACATTTTGTTGATACCTTGAGAGTTTGATGTTTTTCAGAAATACTCCCCCTTAACATGTGCGCATAATTATTAAATTTTGAAATTTGCACATGCTGGAAAGAGTTGGCACTTTTGAATTGATTGATTTTCAATGAACCTGATCGTTGCGAGACACGCTTACATCACCAGTTAGACTGGCTTGAAATTATTACCCGTCCAGATCAGATTCAAAGATTATCGCTCGAAATCGGTACATTCTACTCAGACACATCCTTTGCGAGACACGCTTACATCACCAGTTAAACTGGCTTGAAATTATTACCCGTCCGGGACATGTCCTTTCGACTACTGACTTTCCTATTCGTCAATTCGAGAGTCAATTCTGAGTTTGAGCACACGAGATTCCAGCAATTGAGACATCATATTTTAATCATCTTTTTCTTCTCCCCCTCAAAAATAGCATACTCATGATGTTTTTGAAAAAACGTTTATGATTAAAATATGCTGTTTTTGAGTTTTAGGGAAGAATTTCAAGAACATTTATAATTCTTTGAACAAAGATTATATTTTCAAATACTCCCCCTTAACAAGGGAATATTTGTCCTTATGAACAGAATGTTTGGAAAAACTTTAGAAAACATTCTGGTTTTAATTCTGCTCATAAGTAAGAAGCTTTCGCTCCTTTTTCAGGATTGAGGCACTGAAGCGTACCTCAGGGTCCTTTCTTTGAGGTCCGGGTTGTACACTGTTATGTGTGCACAAGCCGTAATGCACAGGCCAATGTGAAGGAATAATGAGAAAAGAATAATGTATAATGATACTATATTCTTACATCAACCGCCTTTGCCAAAAGTTGTGAACACTGGGTCAGTCAGCTGAAATAGTCTGATAGCAAACGGTGGACGACCCCCAACATAGCTCTCTAGCCTCCTCATCTGATCCCTATGGTATAACCGTTCTTCCATCTTCCGAATAAATTCCTTGACTTGTCGCAGCTCCTTCGAATTCCATCTTTTTGATTTACCCAACGCCGAATCTCGAACTCTATTAGCTAACCCGTCACGTACACTCTTTAGGGTATCGTCACAGAACTTATGAATTTCATTGAATGACATGAAACGATGAAAATCTGTTGTGCTTCTGTAGACAAACCCGAAGACTGGACTATGTAGCATGGTGTACTGAGGGTCCTTTTTGCTGTTTAGAAGAAACTGTGGTTCAACGAGGTTAAGCTGAGTCTGATAACTTTCAACACCAAGTTGGTGATCTTCTACACGTTCTTCGATGATGGTTCTCCTGATGTAATGACAGAGGGAAGTATTGAGTGCATATCGAAGGTCGTTAGTCAGATGCTGTAATTTGCCTTGAACTTTCATCAGATACATATCTTCGATATCATTCAGCTTCAAATCAGGAAAAATCTGCCTCTGAGAATGTGTAGAGATTGTTGTCGATTCTTTTTACTGTGATCTCTTCTAAAAATATATAATCGCATCTTCTGGATCCGCTCACATTGATGACGGCCATTATTCTGAGATCACTGTAAACTGGTTCTTTTGATCTCTGGAGAGCAAGTTTGTACTTGTACCAGCTTTGTCGTTTAGAGTACCAGTGATGAATCCCCAACTCTGCATCACGATCATATTTGACTAGCTTTTTAACGAACAGATGTCTGTTAATAGCTGCCTCTTCAATAGCTGATTGTGTGTAATGAGCAGCTGGTGTGAAAGTGATTGATGTAGCGTACTTTGTCGTCCCTTGAGCTCCATTCTTTAGAAGTTCCAGATTGTTGTTGAAGAAGATTTGGAAGGGAATCTCGGAGTAGTGAGATCTTCTTATCACGGAAAGCGGCTTAGTCCAATCAGTGATGAACGGTTGATGCTTGCCGACTTTCCTGACTACGTCTGGATTAGCCCAGTCGAAGTCACTTGACATTGCGCGTGCAATGTTTTCAAGGTGATATTCAAGCTCTGCTGCGCTGTTTGATTTATCTTTCAGAAGAAGAAAAGCATCGTTCTTGATCCGACGAAGTTCCCTTTTGGTCATCTTCTTAATGTTAAGACTTCTTTTAATCTCTTGAGTAACAGCAAAGGTGCTGTCTTCAACTCGGGAAGCTTCGTCAGTCTGAACTTGAGCACTTGCTAGATGATCAAACCAGTCATTTCCTAGCTCATCCGTATCATTATCTAGCCATGTGACAACAACTGGTCCAGTAGATGACTTTTTGCTGTGTGAAGGCTTGGACTTGGAGGGCTTTGGTTTTGGTGGTGATGGTGGTGAATGAGGTTGATCGTCTTGTGGCTGGTATTCCACATCTTCTGCCGTAAAATGCTCATAGTGATGTTCGGTTTCAGTGGGACCAGAGGATTGATGTTTAGGAGGTTGAGATGATGTTGTATGTCCAGTTGGCTCCTGAATATGTATCCCTGACCCGCTTTTGTGTTTCTTTTGTTCGGGTTTGGGGTCCTGATCATCCTCATCATCTTCTCGAATACGTTTTCCTTTGTCTGCAGCTTCCTTGCATGATTTCTTCTCAATGTGTGCTTGAAGAGCCGCGATCAAGTTAATTTCTTCTTGAGAAGGAGAGGTGATTTCAAAGAGTCGGTCGAGAAGCACAAGCTCGATATATTCAGTGGTGAGATCTGGAAGTGGTTTGGTTTGGGAAGAAGAAGAGACGGCTTCTTTGATCTTTTCTTCAAGTTGTGAATCAATATGTTCATTGATGTTTTGTTGAAGATCAGGAAGAAATTGTTTGAGAAAATGCCTTGTCTTGCGCGTGACATGATCTTTGATATTAAAACCAAGGAATTCATCTATCTTCTCCTTACTATCCTGCATCTCTTCCATTTGCTGAGACAACTTCTTGACTAAGCTTTCCATTTCAGCCAATTTTGTTGTAGCTTGGTTGTCTCGTTGTGCTTGTGCTCTCTTTACTGCCTTTTTAAGTTTCTTTGCTGCAGGAGACACAACTTCAACTTTTGTTACATGGACGATTCTTCTCTTGCTCTTTCCTTTGTAGGCTTTATGAATATTTTCAGAAACAGTTGCTTTTGATTTTGATTTTGGTGATGAAGATCTCGAAGATGATGGAGTGAGTGAAGGGATTGATTCATCAGATTTAGCATTTGATTCCTTTTGAGGTGAGGGTGGAGGTGTTGGATTCTTAGGTGGTGATCCAGGAGGTGTCTTGGGTGAAGAAGCAGACGAGGGCTGAACTGGTGGTTGTTCTTGTTGTTGTTGTGGGTTATGAACGACCATAGCCAGTTTAGATTCGGTTGTGTCCTTTGAAGGGGAAGGAGGAGGTGTTGGAGTGTGAGAACGAAGGTAGCTATCTGCTTCCAGGTTAGCTTGAGCATCCTCCTTACGTTTCCTTTCTTCCTCTTGTCTTTTCTGTTCCTCAAGATCCTTGGATGCTTTAATTGTTTGATCTCCCAGAATGTCTTTTTCTTCTTCTATGTTCCAATCTTCAGTATCATCATTACGTGGTTGTTCCTCGGGATTGTCATCAAACATAGAATCAGAAATATCCTTGTCAGATAAAACAATGTTGCTATCCTGATCTTTTTCCTTCTCCTCCTGATTTGGTGCTCCCAAGTCGGGTTGATTAACCGAACTTGTTTGCTGTGAAGAGACCTTTGTTGATTCAGCTCCAGACCCTCCGGGTTGATTAACCGGATCATCTTGGGTCAAAGCTGCTTTAG
Organism: Artemisia tridentata subsp. tridentata; assembly: GCA_021014915.2. Lineage (NCBI taxonomy): Eukaryota > Viridiplantae > Streptophyta > Magnoliopsida > Asterales > Asteraceae > Artemisia > Artemisia tridentata. The sequence goes on from CP139509.1 coordinate 229,431,977, forward strand.
GAACAGTTTGTGATCCTCCAACTCCATGTGTTCTTTCATACTCCATCTGTTGTTCCAATACTTTCCTTGCTCTACGCTCTTCATCTTCTTTTAGTGATTTGAGACTCTACTTTTGTGCATTATCATGAGAGATCTTATTGTGAAGTTCAGCCTCTTCAACAGTCATAAAGACATGTTCTTCTTCGGATTCAGATGATTCAGATGCAGATTCAGTGTCTTCATCAATGATTCTATTTGGTTCAGGTTTTGGTTGAGGTTTACTGGGTACTCTCCTCTTGATGAAGGTGGTTCTGGGATGTTTTTGCTTAGGTTCAGAGACACTTGATGCACTTCCAGTCTTGGTCTTATTTCGAGAACGAGTCTTTGAAGAACCTGATTCTTCAACCAATTTTGCAAGACCCACACGACATTCACGGTATGCCTTGTCATAATCATGATAAGCTTTAGTTTCTTTGACCTCATCAGGCATCAAAAATTCTGGCAACCGTGCACCTTGTTTGCGTGTGCTTTCTTTCGGGAAGTAGACTTTGCTCAATGTTTTATCCATGCTATACTCATGAACCTCTTGATCAGTGGGACGCTTATCAAGGTCTTCATGTTGATCAAGTAGATAGCTGATAAGAACTTTGGTGTATCGTACAAATGGGATTTTCTTGGATGCTTTACGCATTAAGTACATTATGTCTTCCCAGATGAGAGCAGCAAAGTCAATTGGTTCCTGGTTTAGAAATCCCCATAAGACTTGAAGATGAGAGAGTCTTGGAAGCTCAAACCCACTATCTCTTCCAGTTATGGAATGAGTTATGATGAAGAAGATAGTCCTCCAGGGTTGAGGAATGTATCTAGCATTGACCTTGGAGATTCTGGTTAATGGTGTATCAGGTTGAACATCATAACCAATGTCTTCCAGGAATTACATGACCTCAGACTCTGAAGGTGTTGGGTGGAATCGGTTAGCAGCCTCAGGTGCATTTGGAAGTTTTAAAGCTTTGCGGAGTGTAGCAGGTGTAACTCTGATTTTCTTTCGATCCAGTGTACAAGTGAAGTACTTGTCATCATTGCTTCTTGTGAAGGTATCCCAGAATTGATGAATGTAGAGCTCTGGAATTGTGTCTGAGCTATCAAGAAGATCCCTGCATTTATGAGCTTTGAGTATCTCTACTGCAATCTGGCAACTTGGATCAGAGCACTTGATCTTGTCCAGTTCTACTCGTGAATTGTTCTTCCCTATTTCCAGAGTATACCCACGAGGAAAGACTTCTTCTTTGGTGAGGGCAGGAAGAGGTTGTTGTTGTGAAGTTGCCATTGATGTGTTTCTGAATCAACAATCATATACGAGTATACAGAATGCATGTTTGTTAGAAAAATTGTTAGCTTTTAAGAACAACACATAGCATTCTATTGTATTAATGATTGTTTGTTACATGCTTGGTCAAAGAATTTATCAAGAGTTAGCCAAATTCTATAAAATTTGATTAATTTTAATAAGTATAAAAGAATATACTTAAGGAAATTGATCAAAATTCTATATCAGATCACAACTGCGATAATTATGTCAACTGCGATAATTGATCTCAACTGCGATAATTATGACAACTGCGATAACTATGAAAACTGCGATAATTTATTCAATCAAGATAAGTATCTTAATTGCAATGTTTATCCAACTGCGATAATTAACTCAACTGCGATAATCATCCCAACTGCGATAATTATCCAACTGCGATAATTAGCCCAACTGTGAAAATTAGCCCAACTGCGATAATTAGCTCAACTGCGATAATTAGCCCAACTGCGATAATTAAACCAATCAAGATAAGAATCTCAACTGCGATAATTATCCCAAGTGTGATAATTATCCCAACTGCGATAACTATCCCAACTGCGATAATTTTGGCCAACTTCGATAAACTCTTATACAAGAGTTTACTAACACTTTTGACGATGAACATACACTTAAATCTTTATCGTGATTCATTATAATGCATGACTTGTGTCCACAGATTTTCACAAACAATTTGAATGACTATTATGGGCATTTTGGCTAAGTTATAACAAAAACGAACCACAAATAAGCATAGATCAAACTGCTAGTGTCCATGTTCTTCATAAACCCTAAAATCGAATTGATTCACTTAAATTGTTTCTGGGTACAAATCAAGCATTCCAACATTCAATTAAGCATCAAACAACAACTTTCCATTCAACAGATTACACAATAATACATTCACAAAGTTTTCCCCAAATCGTTGCTTAAACCCTAAAATTCGATTAGACTAATTTGTGGTTTCTGGGAGTAAGTAAGCATGCAATATAGGTTTACTAACATTGTAAAAGTATTATCGTACAATCATTTTCAACACAAACACTCTTAATCAAAATCCCTAATTTAACGCAAAACCCTAGAACTAAATATCACAATTTTGAATGTTCTAGCCGTTGGATCATGATATCGTTCAAAACCATCTTTTATAATAACATACTAAACATAAGATCACTCACAAAAATCGAAAATCTTGAGCAGAATTGCAGATTGAATGTTAGCCGTCGATGATGGTGGATGAGGTGTATTAAATTTCGGTTGGTGGAAGTGGCAGAGTAATAACTGCGGTGAATTAAATTTCTAGACTTTAAATATCTACCATTTAACTTTTGCAATTATAACAATTCTAGTCCCTTAACCTTAGTATCTTTGAAATCCTAGTCCTAAACCACCATCAAGCTAACACTTAGTCTCATTATTTTGACATTTAAGGCACACTACTTTTCTATCTAAAAAAAAACTTATCACCAAAGCAACAATTTCTGAAAATATGCAAGTACAATTTTAAAACTTTGGGAAAAATTATGTCTCCCCCTCAACACGTGTTCAAAAATAATTAGTGATAAAAAAAATGAACAAAGTGTTGGATAAGGGTTTGTACTTGCATTTTTTTTTTTTTTTTATAATTTACAAAGATAGTTTGGATATTTGACTCATTTATTTGTTTTGGAGAAAATTTGTCAATTCTTGAGGAGTCAAACATCGCATTCCAATTTGGTGAACCAATTTCACAAAACGATCATGAGGTAAGGCTTTCGTGAAAAGATCCGCCAATTGGTGTTCCGTTCCCACGAAATACAACTCAACGGTACCCTGCTCCACATGCTCCTTGATGAAGTGATATCTGAGAGCGATGTGTTTGGACTTGGAATGTTGCACAGTGTTGCATGAGATAGCGATGGCACTTTTGGAGTCACAGTACATCGGAATTTTGTTGAATACGTAACCATAATCCATCAGTTGTGATCGCATCCAAATGATTTGAGCACAACAGGCAGACATGGCTACATACTCTGATTCCGTGGATGAGAGAGACGTACAATCTTGCTTCTTGGACTGCCAGGACACCAGCTTATCACCTAGGAATTGAACACCACCGGATGTGCTCTTTCTTGTATCAATACATCCCGCATGATCCGCATCTGAAAAAGCAATTAGTGCAAAACCAGAATCCTTTGGATACCAGATCCCCAAATGAATGGTTCCCTTGATGTATCTAAGGATTCTTTTAACAGCAGATAAATGTCTTTCTGTTGGGTTAGACTGATAGCGGGAACACAGGTATGTGGCAAATACAACATCCGGTCTGCTAGCGGTGAGATACATGAGAGACCCAATTATGCTACGATAATTTGTAGGATCAGTGGGTTTCCCATGTATGTCAGCATCTAGCTTCGGGATGAGGAAGACATAGGGGTGTTATATGTGTCACTAGATGTCATGCCATGCTTTTTTAAGATTTCTTGTGCATATTTGGACTGACTCAAGAATATACCACGAGGTGATTGGTGAACTTGTAATCCTAGGAAAAAGTTTAATTCACCGATCATGGATATCTCAAAGTTTTGTTTCATAAGTTTTGCAAAAGCGTTTGAGTACTTTTTATGGGTAGACCCAAAAATGATGTCATCCACATAAATTTGTACGATGGGAATGTCCTCCCCGTGTTTTTGTATAAACAAAGTCGGGTCCACAGATCCTTTAGTAAAATGATTAGCAAGCAAAAATGCAGCAAGTTTATCGTACCATGCCCTCGGGGCTTGTTTAAGGCCGTAAAGAGCTTTCTTAAGCCTGTATACGTGTTGTGGATGTTCTGGATCGACGAAGCCCTCTGGTTGTGAAACATACACCTCTTCACGAAGTTGTCCGTTCAGGAATGCTGTCTTCACGTCCATTTGGTAAACTGTGATGTTCTTATGAGCCGCGTACGCCAGAAACATTCGCACTGCCTCAAGCCTAGCTACTGGAGCAAAAGATTCCTCGAATTCGATTCCTTCTTCTTGGCTATACCCTTTGGCAACCAACCGAGACTTGTTACGAATAACCGTTCCTTCTGCATCCAGCTTATTTTTCCAAATCCATTTTAATCCTACAACATAAACTCCATCTGGTTTTTCAACGAGTTCCCAGACTTCCAATCTTTTGAACTGATCCAACTCCTCTTGCATTGATTCAATCCAATTGTCATAAGTCATGGCCTCTTTGATATTTTTTGGTTCAGCTTGACAAACGGTGAGAGCATAAATGCAGGTTTCACCATCTGTGTGGAGTTTCTGTCGTGTCATAACTAGTTTATCTGGATTGCCAATTACATTAACTAACGGATGATCCCTTGTCCATTTATGAGTAGATGGGTAGTGTTGAATGTTGTTGTGATGATATGACGGGTCCATATTGCTCGAAGATGATTCTCCGGTATCTGGAATGGTTGGTGGGGGAGCAAATGGATTAAAGAATGCGTTCCCGTCATATCCTGATGGTGTTGGAACATTGTTAGAAATGGGGGATGAATCTTCAACTGCTGGTTGAGGTGTTTTCTCCATTGATGATGATGGTTCAGGTTGTGGTGCATCGGTAGCAACTACTGTAGATGTAGATGCTGATGGATCAGGTGCTTGATGTGTGACATTTTGAGCAGCGGAACTGGTGGAAGCATCTGATGCACTAGTAACATGAACGTCATCGAACATTGGTGCAAACAAATCTTCCAGATCCTTCCTGTTGAAAGGTAGGGGTGCAGATGAAGATTCAGGAAAGTTCAGACGGTTGTGTGCGGGTTCCAAGTGGTCTTGCTCAGAAGCCATTTCAGTGAGTTCATCAAAATTAGCGTGTATGGTTTCTTGAATATCCCCGGTCCGACGATTCCAAATTCTGTATCCCTTGGAGTTCTCACAGTATCCTACAAATATCCCAATATCTGCTTTAGCCTTAAGTTTACCAAGATCATCTTTATCATTCTTCGGATAACACAATGCTCCAAAGACGTGAAAATAGTTGATGTTTGGTTTTCTTCCTTGTATAAGCTCATATGGTGTTTTGCTGTGTCTTTTGGTGATCATGGCATGATTCTGAGTATAACGAGCAGTATTGACAGCTTCAGCCCAAAGATAGTCCGGTAATTGAGCATTGATCAACATAGTTCGAGCTGCTTCCACGAGCGTACGGTTTCGTCTTTCAACTACACCATTTTGTTCTGGAGTGCGAGCTATTGAAGTCTGATGAACAATACCATGTTTCTCAGTGAATTCCCGAATGATTTGATTCTTAAATTCAGTCCCGTTGTCTGTTCTGATGATGCGGACGGTGTTGCGAACTTGAACTTGAATCTTCGTGAGAAATGTGATGAGGATAGAAGGAACTTGATCTTTAGTCCGAAGAAAATAGACCCAAGTCCATCTTGAGTAGTCATCAACTATTACCAGAATATACTTTTTCCCGTTAATACTCTGAACTCGCATCGGACCACACAAATCCATATGAAGCAGTTGTAGGACATGGTCTGTGCTGTGTTCTGTTTTGGGAGGAAAATGAGCACGGTGGCTTTTCCCTTGTTCACACGCAGAACACAAGTGATCCTTGGCATATCTGAATTTAGGTAAACCGTCAACTAATTTCTTCTTGGCAAGGTCAGTGATGGTTTTAAAATTGAGATGAGACAATCTTTTGTGCCATAACCAAGCCTTTGTGGGATGAGCCTTGGAGAGTAAACAAATAGGAGTAGAAGCTGTCATGCCTTCAAGGGAGATAGTATACAGACTGGTTCCGCGTTTCCCTTTCATGAGGTCGTTGCCTTGAAGATCACGAATAAAGCAAGTTTTCTCCCTGAATGCTACTTCCAAGTCTCCATCGCAGAATTGTCCCACGGAGAATAAATTATGACCAAGGCCTTCAACATAATACACACGGCTGATTTCGATGTTCCCATTAATGTAATCCCCATAGCCCATAATTGCAGCGAAGTGATCATTCCCGAATCTGACCATTCCGATAAACTTAGCAATAAAGTTTTGAAGAAGTTTGAGATTGCCGGTCATGTGTCGGGAGCACCCGCTATCAACAATCCAAAGGACGATTTGAATCACCTGCATCACAAACATTGGAAACAGGTGGAGATTTGATAACGGTTGGATCCGCTGGGTTAGTAACACAAGAGGTTAGTACTTTAGGTAACCATTTAAAACCAAAAGTGTGCTGTAACCAACGTTGCCAGGTCCAACTAGTCTCTGCCTTTTTCCTAATGTATGCACTAGGTGAAGCAGTTGTTTTGGATTTGGGCTTTTCCATATTCTTCTCAGAAACATCTAGTGGGGGCATTCCTAAAATGGACTTTGCACTGGTTTTAAGCCTAGAGGAAGCGCCACTAGTTCGTTTCTTTCTCTTAGTCAGCAAAGTTTTAGCAACACATTTTGTATGATCACCAGATAATATGCTATTCCGACAAAAAACACAAGTAGCATCAACCAAAACATCTTCATTAACATTTAAAGATTCAGCATTTGTTACATGAATCTTAGAACTAGACTCAGATAAGTGCAATTCTATTCCTGATGTTACATTTGTCTTATTCAAACTACTAGCTGGAACTTCTTCAGACTTAGATAACTCCTTCCTAGGTTTCTTGACTCTAATCTTCCTCTGTTTCTTGTGAGTCTTGGAATGGCTGACCTTAGGTGTGGTTTCTAGTCCTGTGGAAGTACAAGTAGCTGAATTAGTGGTTACATCAGATGCTTGGGTATGTTCTTTGTCCACTACATACATCCCTGGGGAAATTTTATGAGTGTTTGTTTTGCCTGTGTCTAAAACTCTGATTTTCTTCTTCAAATCAATAATGATGTGTTGGAACTCTTGATTTTGTGAATCTAATTTTCGATTGAGGCGGGCTGTGTCATTTCTGTTTTGAAGAATTTCATCCAGTTCTTTTTCATTTTCAAACAATTTAATTCTTAAGAAAGCTTTTGTTTCCTTAAACTTTTCAGGAACATGACTGTTTTGAAATGATAAAGATGCTATAAGATGTTGAAATTTAAGTTCAAATTCAACACTCTGTTTTTGACACCAGTCAAGCCTTTTTTGAAGATTAAAAACTTTGTTTTCCACATCATTGTTGATCTGTCGAAGATTCTCATTCTCATGTACCAGATTATCAATCTCCATACGCAACATCTTACTATCCACAGCATGATCATTCACAAGTAAAGCATTACCAGATTCATAGAGCGAATTCATAATCACAGACACCACGTCATAACACAAAACTTTTTCCAAGAGTCGATCATTTTCTTTTGCTAAAAATTTCCTTTGAAGTTTTTGACGTTGAACCTTGTCATCTTTAGCTTTGAAAATGGTTAGCATAGATGCTACCTCTGTGTATAACTCCTCTTCCCATTTTGTTGCACATTTCTTTAGATTTCTGACATGAGGAAGAATTTTCTTTTGAAGAATCTCTTTCTTTTCTTTTTGAACAGGAGAAAGAAAAGAAGAGATAGGAATTTGAGAACTAAACTCAATTTCATTCTCCAAACGAGAAATGTCATCCATAAATGTCTTAAAATATCGAAGAGCCCGGCATTTTGGAGGCATTTGTGGATCAGCAAGATCCTCTGTCAGACATTCTTTGAAATGTACAGCAGTTGTGGGAACATGAGTTATAGACGAAGGAGCACTTATGTTTGTGTATGTTAACGTTTGTTCTGGATGGTCCTTAGGAGGAACAAACGATTTGCTCAAATGAGGTCGTGCATTATAATCATAATGTATCTTTGAAAATTTTGGTTGTGAATCTGATCGACCCTCAATCTTGTTTGCAAGAAAATCAGTTTCTTCATCGACAGAATACATAACAACAAGTTGAAAGGTATCATCTAACAGAAATGTTGCATTGTATAACTTAGGATTGTCTTTGAGTGCTTTGTGTAAATTACGGGGTGTGTCACTTCCAAGTGCAAAACTTACTCCTTTAGGACTCGGTTTTACAACATTCTTTTGAATTTGTGTTACAGAATTACCCGTTTTATACACAACATTTTGAAATTCTTTGAGTTTGGTTTCCAAATCCAGAATTTGATCAAGATATGAGTCAACACATTTCCTAGTGGCTTGCTTTTCTTCAAGAAGAGCCTGCTGAGAAGTTGAAAGCTCAAATTGAGTTTTTAACAACTCAGAAGTTAAAGCATCAATTTGTTTTTTGAATTCAAATTGATCCTTTTCTTTTTGAGAGAGAAGCTCAGCTTTGGCAACAGTTAGCTCACGAACTTGACTTTCTAAATTTTGAACTTTGACATATTCTTGTTGGAAAGCTATTTCAAAACCTTTTTCACGTTTATCTTGTTTAAGATAACCCGAAAGTTGTAGTTGGTAGCACTCATTATCCTTTGTTAACAATGCAATTTTATCTTTGAGCTTCTGATTGATGTCATTGCATTTTTCTATTTGTGACTGGGTGGTCAATAACAAGGCCTGTAATTCCAAATCTTGATCAGTCAAAGGATCTGTTTGATCAAGATGATCACAATTGTCATCATCAATGAGATCATCAAATGAAACAACGGTATTATCATCATCAAATGATACTACCGTGTTTATTTGATCATCGGATGGTGATGAGAATGAATCATGTTGATCAAACGTTTCATTTGTAGATGAAGATGCAGTTGGTAAAGCAATTTCATGGATGAGACATGTAGGATCAGGTACCTGAGAAAGACCATCGGTATCATATACCGGGCCTGACTCGGATGTATTCATTTCTTGCATATTAGCCATAAGCATGACTGCAGCATTTGCCTCTAGATCTTCCATTTCATCATCTGATTCCACATTAGCCATAAAACTTTGATCATTCTGAGTCAATCTTCCAGCAGCTTTTTCATCTTTGAGTGCCATCAGAAGAGCCTCTTTGTGATAAGCACTGCCCATTGTTCGTGGCTTCGGACAAGCATTTGCCATGTGACCGTTCCCCCCACAATTATAACATGTGATAGACGTATTTGCAATGCCTCTCTGAACATTCCCAACAGTCGAATTTCCTCTCTGATCATTCCCCATATTGTTTCTGTTTGCCCCTGCAGTATTGAACCTATTTCCTCCTGACTGAACCCGTTGAGTACCATATCCATGATTTCCCGAAGCATATCTGCCTGAAGACCTGTTTTGAATTTCTACTCTGCCATCATTAACAACTGCCTGATTTCTGGTATTAGATGATGATCGAAGACGGTTGTTGGATTTGGTGAATCTGCCAAATGCTTTAGCAATCAATCCAAATGCTTCATTTAGTGAGTTGAAAGCATCTTCTTCTTCATCATAATCTTCATTTGAGTACATTACTGAATCGGTGTTGTTGTATGGAACCATCTTGATAGATCGTGTTTTGGTTGATATGTTGTAGATCGGGAGGCCTTGGATGATGAAAGATCATCATCTCCATGGTAAAGTTAGAAAGAGAAAGTAAAGAAAAAGTAGAGAGGAAACTTGATGATATTATTGATAATATGAAAGGTGAAAATAAACACACAAGCTTCAACCCTCCTAGTGAAGTCTAGGAGGTGTATTTATAGAGCCAAAACACATGACTTTACAATATTGACGGTTCTAGTCCATGTGTTTGTGGCAAATAAGATAACTAATGTAATCACACATATGTTGTCACATTTTGGTGCGAGAAGCGTACCCAACAATCTTCCCCCAATGTGGCAACATATGGGATTACTTACATCATATCCTACAAGTAAAAAATACAAATAAAGAAAGGTTTTCATAAGCTCTTCATGTGCTGAGGATGATTACAGTTGACGCTCTTTGTCTCTATCTTGTACCTCGGCTTGAGAACTTTTCTTTACTCGTAGTCAAATGATGTAATATACATGAACTGGATTGACTCCCCCCCAATTCATGCTTCATGTCTTTAACGGCTTCTTCGTACACTTCTTATTGGTGAAGGTTTCTGAATCAGCTTCCCCCCAAACTGACAACCGTCTTCAGCAGATTCGAAACTTTGATGTAGTTAACACGTCTTCTAACTTTTGAAGGTTGTAAGTACGCAGCGGAATTTGTAGATGACATCGTAAACCACACCAAGGAAATCTGACTAGTACTCAGTAACGATTATGCTCAATGCGGAAGTTCCGTTCGGGGGTAACATGCGAGAAATATAGCAAGATCTTCTCACATTAGTAGGCTACTTCGCACATCACACTCTGCGAAAGTTGAAACGAGTACACCAAAATCACAAAACTGAACCACTGATCATCTCTGCGGACGTCTTCCGGTAGTAATAAAATTGTAAGCTCGATCACGTGAGTCTGTTATGCGTCCCCGATGTGCACATTTCTCCCCCCTGAATGCAGATTCATCTTGAAAAAGAGTGTTTTCGCAAAAAAATGCAAAGAAAGTCAAAGAAAGTCAAAGCACATCTACTCTCTCTTCCCCCACGATGTCTTCGTGGAATCGGAAGCATACACACTATGGTTACGATGGAAACGGAGGCAGCGTAAACCCTGTATGTCCAATTAAGCGAAGATGTGTAAAGTACCATAAATAGCCCGTGAGAATCAACTGCTGATAAAATCTCTACTCTTCAATACTCTTCTCATCTAACTCTTTACCGACCCCATTATCATTCTGACGGCTTTTTGTAGTGACCACTGGTGGAGAAAACCCAGTATTACAAACTTGAGACTGAAGTAAAATAACCCGAACTTGTGACTTAAGCTTGCACTATTGTCTGACTAAGTACCTATACTGAGCACTACAACGTAACTCCTTTAAGCATAGGTCGTTTCATATACCCATCCAACCATCCTTTACTGTATATGAACTCATCTTGAATCATCCACATCTTTGGGTGACACTTGAGCACTACAACGTAACTCCTTTAAAGTGATGGCTATACACTGTGAGCACAACAACGTAACTCCTTACATCAGGTATAACGAGATAACTCAAGTCTTAATCATTTTGAAGGTTATAAGCTCGAACAAGGATCTCGAAGAATCACGCATCCAACCAACCCCGATATCTTCAAGATACTAAGTACACGCACCCGTGATATCCCACTTCAACCTCAAATAAATAATAAAGAATTAACCCCGTAGTCACATCTTGCGGTTCAATACCCAACACTAGCCTTTTGACGGTTTAAGTGAACTATGATAATGGTTTTTACCTGATCTTGTCAAAAACGTATCCCCGTGAAAAATTCACATAGTCATCATGAACCTCAAAAATAACCAATAAACCAATAATAATACCAAAAATTTATCTTTATAAAATTTGAGTCTATTGACAAAAATTAGATAAATTTTTCGTATCTAATAACTATACCAACAACGATCCAACACAGCCCAATAAACAAGTCCACCAGCCCATTGAGTAAAAGATGAAGCCTGGTCCAACATAATAACTCATACCCTAATTTCACGGGTATTAATACATTATAACCACAAATGATACTAACCCTAATAACTTATAACACATCCTCCACCCACACTCTCACTTCATAGCAGACAAAATAAAATAGATCAAATCTCATCATCAATCGAACCAAAAAAAAACAAGCTTATATCCCTCTTTAATCCACAACGAAACGCAACAATTCCAAACAAACCCTTTATAATTGTTCAGCAAATAACCTATTCGAATCACACAAGGGTTCGACAAGATAATGAAGTGAAGATTTGGCTTCAAGATCTTAATGGTCTCGGGTAGGTATTGTTTGTGTAATTTTTGATTTTGTATATGGTTTTTAACCGAATGAAACAAAGGGTATAACATCATTGTTATAACCTTTCTTTAATATTCGGATATTAAGAAAGAAGCAAAGCTTCATCATATGGATCGGTGATGAATGTTATTTCGTGTGTTTGACCTTTGATGAACACGAACCTATTGAAACACGAAAAAAAACAAATCTGAGATCTTATTCTTTTTTAATTTTGTATTTGTGAAAGTGATGGTGAGTAGAGTTGTATGTGATATAGGTTAGATTGGAGTTGGAATTATTGTGAATGGTGTTTAGACTTAGATCTTGTGTTGTTGGATGATGTTGTCGTTAACGTTAACAGATGATGGGTTCACGTGAGTCAGTTTGTGTTGTCAGCTTCTTCCCTTTTCCACTCTAATATATATATATTTTTTTAAAGTTTGACCGTTGACTGTTGACCGTTGACCTGAGCAACTGCGATAAGTGGTCTTGTCCCAACTGCGATAAGTGGTCTTGTCCAAACACGATAGAAATCCAAACTTGATAGAATCCCAAACGCGATAAAAACGCAATCGCGATAAAATTATCGTGATTGGATCTCCGACAAAATTGTCGAGATTGGATAGTTATCGCATTTCTTGTACAAGAAATCGAACTCAGATAGAAGAGGGTTTTATCGCCTTTGCTTTACAAGCAACTTCGATAAAAAAGGGTTTTGACTTTTTTTGACCAAGAACTCCGGCGAGATTCCGGCCAAAAATTTTCCGACTATTTATTCCGACCGCCTTTTTTTCTAACCCAGATCTGACCACTTTATCAGTACATAAAGCCCATCTTGACCGCAGATTCAGACCATAAACTCCACGGGATTAATCAAATCAGTCACACAAACAAATGATACGGATGTATGCGGACTGAAAAAATGACCAGATACATTAAGAAACTGACAACATATTCCGACCATTTCAGACTATAATATCCGGCCACTTAATCTTCACGGGAGATCCAAGACAGTCGCAACAACAAATGATAAAAAGTGTATACATGACTGAAAAGGATAATATTTTGATACACTAAACTATTGAGAAACTGTATATAGTACTATTTTACTAGAAAATAATGACCAGTAAAAACAGCAGTGCAACAGATTCATAAAATAGTTTAGATTCACAAAAAACTTATACGATTTTGACAAGAAAACTTCACACAAATCAACCAAAACTAATACCGTGGCTTCCGATACCAATTGATGGATCGTGTTTTGGTTAAACTATTGTGAATCGGGAGGCCTTGGATGATGAAAGATCATCATCTTCATGGTTAGAGTTAGAGAGAGAAAGTAGAGAAGAATAAAGAGGAAAACTTGATGATTTTATTGATAATAGGAAAATGTAAAAACACACACAAGCTTCAACCCTCCTAGTGAAGTCTAGGAGGTGTATTTATAGAGCCAAAACACATGACTTTACAATATTGACGGTTCTAGTCCATGTGTTTGTGGCAAATAAGATAACTAATGTAATCACACATATGTTGTCACATTTTGGTGCGAGAAGCGTACCCAACACATCTGGTTATCAGAGTATTGTTGCGGTGCTTCATAGGAAATGATTTGATTATGAGGTTGGGGTGGAAGGCTTGGTTGAAATGATGTTTGGCTAAATTCCTGGTGTGGTAAAGAGAAGTTAGATTGAGCAACGAGAGCAAGTGAGTTTGATGTTGGTGCAGGTGTGAAACCTCCTCGTGCTGCAATTTCTTTATCCACTTCTGATTGATGTTGTCTGAGGTAATCATACATAAGTCCATATTTGACATCACCAATTTTCTTTGTCTGCCTTACAAAAGTTGCATACTTCTGCCATTCAGGACCAAGACATCCAAGGAATTTGGAGTTGACAGCAATCTTTGGTAACTTTATATCATGACGATCAAGGTCATTGATGATGTTGGTGAAACGGTGGTAGTAAGATTCAATGGTTTCCCCTGGTTCCATTATGAAGTGAGTGTACTCCATATACAATTTAGACTCAAGATCTTCCTGGTTTAACTCTGTTCCTTCCATGAGAAGATGAACATGTTCCCACATATCTTTGGCTGTCTTTTGAGCATCAATACTTCGATAGATAGGATTGGGAATCCTTTGAAGTATGAAAGACATTGCCAATTGGTTTGCTTCTTGTTGTAATGTTTGCTCAGTTGTGTAGTTGGCAACCGGAGTGGGAGTGGTTGTTTCTTCTCTCTCTGAAGTTGCTGGAACAACAGTAGCTGGAATAGGATAGGGTCCTTCTTCAATGACTTTCTTGAGGTATTGACCATGAGGTTTTTTCAGTTCAACGAATCTGAGGAATCTACTAGCCCATTGCACGTAGTTACCCGAAGTTAGCATTGGTGGAGTTTCTTGACTTCCAGCTTCATGACGTGATTGCTGACTACTAATTGCCTCACACATCTTGTTAAACCAATGAGGTTCTCTGGAGTAGGATGAATAATTCTGCAGTTGTTGATTCTGTTGCATGATTTGTTGTGGGGACACTTGTGGTGGAGAGAGAAATTGATGTTGTTGCACGAATGCTTGTTGTTGTTGATACTGAGGATGAAATTGCTGTTGTTGTGGATGTTGCTGTAGCTGGTAGTAGTAATTGAAATGAGGTGGTTGAGACATATCTGGATCTTTTAAGATAATTAAGATATGTGTTGGTGAGATATGTTAAGTTGGTTTAGAAATCTAAAGATTTTGTCCAAATGCGATAAAGTACTGTTCACCAAATGCGATAGGTCAGTTCACCAAGTGCGATAAGATCAGTTCACCAAGTGCGATAACCAAGTGCGATAATGACAGTTCACCAAGTGCGATAAGATCAGTTCACCAAGTGCGATAAGGACACTACACCAAGTGCGATAACCTTCAATAGCGATAACGAAAGTAGAAAATGCGATAAAACTATAAAGTGCGATAAATAATGACAATTTAAATATGTTATCTTAAAGTGCGATAAGTTATAGCAAACTGCGATAAAATATCAAACAGCGATAAGATAAGATATCAAACTGCGATGATTTATGGCAAGTGCGATAGATTTATCACAAATCCAAGTTCGATAAATTCTCAACTCTTGTACAAGAGAAGAGAAGCAACCAAGTCGAAGTATTACTACTTTCTAATACAAGAAAGTCCAATACTGAGTCCCAAATGCGATAATTGAAGATCTCCCAAATGCGATGAAACCCTTATTTATCTTGATTGCCAAATGCGATGAAACCCTTATTTGTCGAAGTTCACTCAGAAACCAAAATATCACTTTTCATCAACTTTCCAATACGCTAATAATACGGATTACACCAAATCGTCCAAATAACCAATAAACTCGATTGTTTTTGACTTTAAACGATTAGTAATCAAAAGATTTGATGAAGATTAAGCTTTATTAACGTAGAAAATATGAAAAACGATGAAGATTAGTGAAATTTGGACGAAATCAAAGCTATTTTCAACAAAAAACGAGAGTTTTCACGTTAAGATGTGAACAAAACTTTTCGATAACTATAAAACCAACGTAATTAACACTACTAATGATTCAAACACACGATCCTAATTATCCCTTGGCGTATGATACCACTTGTAGGTCACGTTAATTATCTCAAACACACTCGTTAATACAAATAACCACACGTACTACTACTCTAGAATAAGCTACGTAAAGAGAGAAATAAGCTAATAAGATAACGAGAGAAGAGAAGAGAATAAGAAGAGTGGATGGATTTCACTTAATCAAACATTACACGGACAGAGCTTTCGCAATACACGTGAAAACCAACAATGAGAATGCATCCCATGCCTTCTATTTATAGGCAATGGGAGGGGAATAATTCTAAGAATATTCCCTTGCATGTGATAAGAATAAACTTGACTAATGTGACCGGTCCATGGACTACTAATGGACCGGTCCATAAATACAAACAATATAGTCCTTATAAACGTGCAACATTATAAATGAACAAGACTTGTAATTATTTAAAACATGTTCCTAACATAGGTGTTCCAATGCGGCATGTTAAAGTCAAGTTTTAATCAACCGGCGTGTCATTAAGCGATGGTTTACGAGGCGATGTAGATGTTCCATGAGTACAGGACGAATTTTCAAACTCGTCTCTAGAGACAGATAGTATAACAATCAAGGGAATTCGATAGACTGTAACGGGTTTGTGTAAAACGATGTTATGAAAGATCATGAAAAGTTTTAGCGAATCATGGAATTACTCGCAATGTTTTGAAATTAATTGAGACAATTGTTTCACTTAAAATGTCATAATAATGAATGAGACCATTGTAATCAATCACAACGTCTTTAAAAAGGTTTTATAGATTAAAAAAAAGTAATAGTAGGTATATGATCGGGGAAGAACAAGATTCGACATGAAATTCTGTAAAGGAGTATAAGAGATCAAAATCATTCAAACTTTTATATAAATAATATTTTATATAAATAAATAGTGATCAAAAGTCAATCAAGTGTATATATAAATACTCTTTATATATAAATAGAATAATGGTGCATAAAATTGTGCATAAGTGTTCGGTAAGTGTAAGCGCACGGAGAGTGTAAGGCAATGCAAAGTGGAGTAGTTAAATATAAAAAGCGGTTATAGTATAGGTCTAAAAAAATGCGACCTGGTTCTATATAACCATGGCTCTGGTACCAATCTGTAACACCCCCAAAATATCGCAGCGGAATGTAATATCATTGGGGTGCTACTGGTTAGTACAACAGTCATAATCATAGAAAAAGACTCTAAATGAGACGTTTTAAAATACTATCATTCGATCAAAATAAAACATCAGAGTTTACAAGAGGTCCCAAGTAGTTTTGGAAAACATAATGTATTAACATAAAAGTTTTCAAGAGTTTATCGAATGATAACACAATGCAAGCCATCAAAACAATCACCATCCGACTTCATGCTTGCCAATTACCTTAAGGACCTGAGATAAAACATGCTAAAAAGTCAACACAAAGGTTGAGTGAAATTCATATGTTTATAAACAAATAATGGACCACAAGATTTCATAGTTAAAATAATAATTGCAACAAATACAATTATGTTTAAATAGTAAGTATTGCACTAAGCTCACGAACTCAAACGTTAACTGAAATCATATAATGATAATAATAATGCCCTGAAAGGTAATTTGCCATTTTACCTAAATTCTCAATATTATGTGTCCGTTTGACCTACAGTTATCAAGTGAGCGCTATTCTCCCGGATAGGCTCGTCAAGCCCAATATTCATATTCATAATACTAGCGTTTACACACAAGTAATTAATGGTTCATGATGTTCAGGACTTATTTCTGGCAACAAAGGTACCTAGGCAATAATACTTTCTGTTAAGCATACAGTTTAAAGCACTTGTGTCCAAATTGTAAAATAGCATGTATCTCCCCAAATAGGTTTATAAATATTTTAAAGATTTTAAGTGGGGCTATGAACTCACTGAAAGCCAAGTGAACAATCAAAGTGAATGTAGTGATGAATAAACCGCAAGTGTTCTACGAGCAACCTAGACATATACGCGTGTCTCATATTCTAAAATAATAAGGTAAGTATGTCTATATGCTTTATAGATTATTATTTTATAGATTATTATTTCAATTATGCTTGTTAAATAATATATAAATAAGTGTCAAGACAACTTATAAGGGTTCGATTAAGTACAAGGGTTCAAATTACTTCAAAAGTTCAAATTAAGTCAAAGAGTTCAAAATATATTAAATGGTTCAAAATCGAATTTAAGGTTCCAAATATGTGTCATGAGTTCAAATTAGTCGTTCTTAAGTTTCTTTAGTCTAAGAAAGGATTTACAGGTCTATTTCCGGTAGTGGGTCCTACCACTTCGGTTTTTATGTAAAAATGGTCAAGTAGTGTTATTTGACAAGTTTCTAATAGTCTAAGGGTCCATTTTTCTAAGTTAATAACTTTTTATACATTTTGAGTCCAAAGCTGTTAGAAATTTTATAAACATGTCTATCTTCAAAATTTTATTACTCGCAAACCGTAAGTCAAAAAATTATGCTCTTTATATCTCCGGAAAGTTATTTGAGTGTACTAACTAGATTTGTAGGTCCCACTGTGTCAAAAATTACCTAGTAGTAGTGAAATTACCAATTTACCCTTAACTACCCTGTTCTGATTTTAACAGCATCACAACAGTCTCGGGAAAAATACGATATTTAGAGTTCTACAAGCCCGTTTAACCCCATTTTTGCGGCCACGTTTAAGTCAAGATGTTAGCTACCACTTTTATTCTCTGAGAAATAGTTGGTTATACTCAAAAAAATTGACTTTTATATTTTACAATTATGTTACTCAGAATATGACATGTTTCACGAAAACATTTTTAGTTTACTCATCTGGTGTCGTCACGGGATGCTCCACCCGGAAAAATGACCAAAAGACATAGATCCTTAAGCCAGTATTTTTAGTTTAGATCTAAAGTCCTATGATTAGTGCAGTTAATTCCGTTTTTACCCCTAATCAAAAATCATTTTTGCATGTCTAGTCCTCTAATGATTTCTAGTAATTCAAAGCATGTACCAAGCATAACCAAGAATAATAAACTTATGAAACATATAAAATACCTAAGTAAACATATAATTATATAAGTATAATGAAAGTGTGAGTGATTGGTTCCTTACAAGGATTGATGAATGAAAACAAGGAATCAAGAACAAGAACACTAGTCCTAACAACCACTAATCAACACCCAAGTTTCCAAATAAGAATCAACCCATGAAAACCCTTGATCAACTAACCAAAACCCTTGATCTAGTTATTAGAAACACATGCAAAATTCTTGTGATCTCAGCCCTTAAACCCAAGCAAAAGATGAGATTGAAGTTGTTTTTGGTGGAAAAGAACCAAGGAACACAATAAGTAACACTAGGCCTTCAATTTGGACACAAAGATAAGATGGAAAATCAACAATAAATGGTGATGAGGGGCTGTTTTTATTTGTGTGGGTCGTTCAAAATGAAGGTAGAGCAAAGAGAGATGGATTTGATCTAGTTTGCATGTCAAATGACTAGTTTTTGATACAAAACTAGTAGTGGAAGACAAAATAACATGGAATGAGACAAGTGTGCATAATGGTGACACCACAAGGACACATGTCCTTGTGGTTGCTGTTTAGCTTGTGTAGTGGGGGTGTGAGTGGGTTTTATTTTGTATAAAACTTGAGCTACGATGTGTAGTTTGATCCCAGTAATCGCAAACGTATTGTTTTTAAGACGTGAAATGTAACACCGGGTAGTAATAAGATGTAAAACATATAAAATTGTTAAAACTTATTAATATAACTTATATTAGTATTTTAGATGAGTGGTGAGTTCATCGGAGGGTTTAAACGTAGTTAAAACCTAAAAACGTAGGTTTAAATAGCGTAAAACGTAAAAGTTGCAAGGTTTACATAAAAATGGAAAAAGTGAAATGTGACTTTTAAAATATGATTGTAAGAAACCAAAATGCATAAAAATATGTATTCTGAGTATTGTAAGTTGTCGATTTGAGTTAGATGTACGTTTAACAACGTACGCGAAATAACTTATCTAGTTACTCACAAGAGTAAATATACTTAAGATAAAATATTAAGTAAAATTAAATAATTAAATAATGACCTGAAAATTGTGAATTGTTACACGTAATGAGTGTTTAGGTAAATATTTTTGTTCACAAAAAATAAAAGTTTAGAGTTGATATTTGTAAGATCAGGTAAACTACAAGGACCAATTATGTAAATTTTTGTTATGTGGTTGATCCTTAGGGATGGATTTCATAACGGTTGTTAAACAATAGGTACTATTTTTGTAACTCGATTAGGGATAATTTTTCCATGAAAGGTAGACAGAAGGAATATGTAGATTTTTGTTACATGTTTCGTCCCTCAGAACTGATTTCCGTTGCACCGTAGTCCTTAGGGATATTTTCGCAACAACATTTAAAACTCAAGGACTATTTGTGTAAATTCTTTGAAAAGACAAAAGTTTACCTTTTAATGCGCAGTCCAATTTTCTGGAAATTGTATAAATTTAAAAGGGTAAACTAAAATTCGACCCTGAAATTTTTTATTTTTGCACTCTAGCCGCCCTCGATCTTAAAGTGCTAAAAATATCCCTAGAGCGGACCTTTTGTTACAAATTGTGCCATTTTCACTAACAGTTATTAAGTTTTCTCGTTAAGTACCTTCACGTGCCACTGGTATGAACTGTTGTTGGCATCAAACCTTAACCGGTTTGACTTTTAAAAGTAAACATTTGCGTAAAAAAGGATCCATTACCACTGGTATGGACTAGTTCTTGTTATAAAACCATAACCACTTTGACTTTTGTTTATGTATGGTACGTAAAATGGGTATAGCTGGTGGTGATGTTTGGATGCTCAGTTTCCCGTGTTGAACGGTAAGGACCCCGTGAGATATGATTAAGAATCAAGAGCCGGGGTAACATTAGCATCGACCGGGTACATTCGTCTCATCTCGTATGCGAGGATGAAGGATAAGGGTTTATGTGGTAAATGAGGATAGAGATGGTCTCCATGTGTTGTGTGGTGGAAAAGGAAATGTGTGGCTGCCTTGTCCTAGTATATGTGAGATTACCCTAATTCCGTATACCATCTAGTATATATAGGGGAAATTAGGTTAAGAGATAGGAGCCTTTGGGCTTGTCCATGATTTGGGCCATTGGGTCATTATCTTTACAATGGGCTTGTCTAGCAATATTCAAGCTTGTGTATTTAACGTATATAGTGTAATATAAATACATCATCAAGCCCCCAGTCTAGCATAGTATGATGCTTGGATCATAATGTGCTAGACTTGTATATAATGTAGGCTTGTCCTCAAGCAAATGTGCTTTTATCATAATCAATTAACAAGTTAGGGGGCATTTAGCATTGGTTTAAAAGTAATTACGACACAACTCATTCCACAATAGTCATAACAAGCACGGAAATTATATACTAGCACCTCACATAAAGTGTTTGGATTCTCACATCTCTTGGGTGTATAGGTTGTATAACATGTATGGAAACGGTAAAATAAAACACTGTCAGCCTGTCATAACACATAGATTACCATAGGCTTGATAACGGATCAAACCTCCACTACTTTGGCATAAGCACCTAGGATAAACTATCAAAGAGGACTTTTAAAGGGTTGTAACGTTAGGTGTAAGGGTAAGGAAAACACGGTTTTGTGGATATAGGGAATTTTACTGGTGGCAAGTCAATTATCTAAGTCAATCAAATGTACAAGGAGTCATTGCTAAGCCAAGACTTGACACACTAAGGTGCTGTTTGTTTTTTAAGAGGTTTTATGTCTGAATCTGAATACCACGTCTGAATCTGATTATCTGGTCCAAAAGTCTGAATCTGAATTATTTTAGACTATTTGTTTTTATAAAATGTCTGAATAAACAAAAAACAATCGTTTCGCTATAAAACAAACCAAATGACCCTCCATTCGTGATTATTAATAAAAAAATCAAGACAAAGATGATGAGATAAGGATTGAAAAGAAGTATCACTAAAGTTTAGGCTTTTCAGATGTAATCAGATGTTATTCAATGTCTGAACGAATCAGACCCTATTCAGATGTATTCAGACTTCAGATCTGAAAAAAAACAAACAGTCTGAATCTGATTACGTCTGACCGAATCAGACTTCAGACGCCATTCAGATCTGAATGGAAAAAACAAAACACAACCTAACTTTAACTCTTTTTGTATTTTTTCCATGACTCTTTCTTGACTTAAAACAAAAGCAAACAGCGATATGGTAGTATGTGTATATATATATATATATATATATATATATATATATATATATATATATATATATATATATATATATATATTTTACACTATTGCCCTACCATCTACAAAATAATGCATCCATACATAAGGGATTTATAGTTGCATCTCTACACTTGAATTTTTAAATAACTAAAACTAACTAATTACCCAAATTAAGAGGATTAAAACACGTGGAGTACTTAAATATTAACATCATATGGGGGTAATAATTTTGACTTTCTTCTCCATTACTCCATAACAAATAGTACTAAACCCATGAGTCCTAATCGTCCCAAAACCGTATTTACAAGATATGACTCGACTTAGCAACCATGTAATCAACTAGACAATTAACTAAGGGTTTAACAAATATGTTATAACAATAATGCACTAAAGATGAGTGCATACAAAGAAGGCTAAGTCGATTTGGGTGTAACGACATTTGGGGGTGGATTGTAAACAATGCTCTTCATTAATATTTCGGAATCCATCGAAATATCACGAGAACCGCGAAAAGGATAGGCCCAGAGGGGTTAACTAGGGGCATCTTGTACTAAAAATGTGTACATAGCAAGGGTGTGGGATAATTACTTGACCAATGTAGCCAATGTAATTATAATAAACAGGTTTTAAACAAGGATTATCCTAATGCCTCTTATCGTTTAGTCAAACCTAATCACACGAATGCGATCTCACTAGCGATCTCAGAATGCATCACAAAAGCAAGTTCTAGAATCTATATACTACCGGTACACTCATAAGCATTAAATGTGAATGTTTTTTCCTAAGTATCTAAAGGCGAACCTCACATTTTGGGGTGGGAATTTTTTAGTGGTAGGGTTTTTATGCTAGCTATATAATTCTTATCTATAAGAAGCTTTATTAAGACTAAAGTTTCACTCGTATATGTCATAAAAAAAATTTTAATTTGGTGCTAAAATTACCTTTACAAGTATTTCTTTTGGTTTATTACACAATTAATAGAAAACAAAACAAATATCAAATGAGTGACTAGTCTCTAAGGTGTCCCTTTTTACCCTCCATACACTTAAATTGAACATTGTCCCCAATGTTATTAAAAAGTACCAAAGATATGATAACGGGAAATACGGTCAAATCTTCCTCCAAGAATATAAAATTGTCCAATGATATTCTTCTTGTCCAATATAACCTATAAATCACTTTAGAAAACGAACACGAAACATTACATAAAATGGGCGGTAAACACTATATATAATAAAAACAAACCCTAAAAAGAAAATAAGATATAATGCTTGCAAAATAAATGTTTACAAAAATCTGGAAATTTAAAAACTCTAAAAATTTTCAAAAATTAAGTTTCGAAAGAAAACCAAAAATCTGGAAAACTGTTGCTACAGTACCTGACGCCGTCAGGATGGACCTGACAGATTGTTTCGTTTTATTTCCAAGAAAATTTTTGGAAAAATCAACTTTTAAAACCTGGAATTTTCTGCAAAACATTCATTGTGACTCGATACAAGCATTTGACTCAAACAAACACACAAATATGATAAAATATATTTTAATTATGAATTGTAAATTTTAATGTTCGAAATTCATTCTTTTAACAAATATGAACTTCCCTACACTTATCTTTTTGTAAAATACCTTTATATGCAATTAAGACGAGGTTAAAAACAATATAAAACATTTTCACAAATTATTCAAAACATGAAAATTGAACATATATGACACAAACAAAATAAAAAGCAAACAATTTAAAACATGGGTTGCCTCCCATGAAGCGCTTTTCTTTTTTTACGAGTCTTGTAGCTAGACTCAAAGTCATGTCGTACGTCATATAGATAAGTTCCTCATTGAAGATATCTTTTGGATCAAATTTCTCTTGTAGTTTTCTATTAGTCGGTTTTGTTTGGTATGACTTTTCAAACTTCTCTCCATCGGAATCTATTATTGTTATCTTAATTTGCCACAATCCATCTCCTTCTTTTGGTGGCTTATCCCAACTCCATTTCCTCTTTGAATCTTCCTGATGATATTAAATAACTACATTTTATTGGCATCATTTATCTATGTTATTCGCTTGTTTTATATTATTTTATATGAGAATTGATACTTAATCGCTTACTTTTGTAAATCTCAGTTATAAACAAGCATTTGGTGAAAGTTAGCTATTTTGGACGTAAATTGGAGAAAAATGGATAAAGATGGAAAAGTCTACTGAACTGAAGGAAGATACGCCATATCATTCTAGAAAGATACTCCGTACATCAATACTTAGACGATTATTAAGACCATTGCCTGACTTTAAAGCATAGGCCGCATGGATTTCCCATACGCCGTATATGAAACCTTGGTTAACGTAAGAAGATCTGACTTATCCTACTCCAGATATGCCGCATGACATTTCATAGATGCGGCGTATCATTCTCAAGACTTCACAAGAGAATCCAAGTTACTAAAGAAACATGCGCCGTATGAAGATTGAAGGTGCGCCGTATCCTATGACGGTGTACGAATATTCCAGAATATAATAATCTTGGACCCCAAACGAAGGTACCTAGATGCAGCGTATCAACTTATAGATACGCCGTATCGATCCTGTTATCAGAATGTATAAATATCCCATTCGTCTGCCATTCGAAAAACAACTTTTGACCACATAATTTTACCACACAAGGCGACGAACTGACAGCACAAGACACAACCAGAAGGAAGAATTCAGAGCTATAAGAAGGTCCTGATAGTACTTTAATTCATAGGAAGATTCATTTAATTTGTATTAGCCATCTTTTAATAGTTAAGTTAGTGTCTTTTTCACTATTTGATCGGACTTAATTGTTTTCAGCTTTTATAAAGAGTATTTGATGTTTTATTGGTTTCTTATGCATATGTTTTGATTACATATTGAGTTTATCGTGCCTTGTCGACCTTAGGCTCGCACAATTAATTCATTAACATCGTTTTCATAGTTAATGTAAGCCTGTAAAAGGGATAAATAATGCATAAACCTAGTATTCATTAAGTTGTACGCATATACTAAGACTCCACTGAGAGAGAATAGATTTTAGTACTCATCTTATACAGCTAAGCAATTAAACGGGTGACAAATCTTCCTAACTATCGGCCAGGCCTCTTATCTGCATCTGTCTTCTATCTGTGTATGTGTGTGTCAATCGTCTTAATTAGTTTAATTTATAGTTGTACTTAATCTACTCATCGTGCCAGTCTCTCATGCTGAAAACCCCCTTGCATTAGATTATGTTTAATTAGAACAAACTTTAGGATTAAAATACTGATAGATACTATGGAAAACTAGAAGGGGGGGGGGGTTGAATAGTTTTACGTCTTTTTAATTTTATTATGAAAACTTTGTTTTCTTTTAAAACCTTAGATTTGAGTTTATATGAAAAATTATACTTGAACAATATTATTAATTATATGTGTATCCTTTTAGATTTGTTATAAAAGTTTTCTTTTCTTGAATGGAGTTTTAAATTAATCTTTATGTGAAATCAACTTCTAATTAATACTAACAGTTATATATGCCTATATGTATGAAAGTAATGATGATATAAAGAAATAAGTAAGAGATGGAAAGATCAAACCGAGACACGAGGGATTTATAGTGGTTCGGCTACAAGGACACCTTCCTTGCCCTACTCCACTCCCCGAGCACACCTTGCTCGAGAGTTTTCTTCACTACTTCAACAAGCTCCCTTATGGCGGAGAAAACCTTACACAACTTTGGCTTACACCGGTTTAACGACACAAAGCTAAATGTCGAGTTCTAATAGTAGCTAGAACCAATCTCACGACTTCAATCACAACTAGTTCACGACTTCTTCACGACGGCTTCACGACTTCAACACAACGGCTTCACGACTTCTACACGACGACTTCACAACTTCTAAGCTACGGCTTCACGACTTCTACACAACTACTTCACAACTTCTAAGCTATGGCTTCACGACTTCTACATGACGACTTCACAACTTCTACATGACGACTTCACAACTTCTAAGCTACGGCTTCATGACTTCTACACCACGACTTCACAACTTCTAAGCTATGGCTTCACGACTTCTACATGACGACTTTACAACTTCTAAGCAATGGGTTGACGACATCTACACCACGGCTTCACAACTTCTACACCACGGCTTTACAACTTCTACACCACGGCTTTACAACTTCTACATGACTTCTTTACACCACAACTACTTATACACCTTCTTCACTACTCACACACTATACATATCTAGTCACTTATGTTTACACCTTATACACACACTTTACACAAATGAATGAATGATTTACAATTATGATACACCAACAACTTGGATGGAAGAGATACACCAAGTTGTAATACTTCTTGTCTTGAAGGATAGAAGTATTCTTCTCTTGCACTTGAGAGGTTGAAGCTTTGGATCACTTGAAACAAATGCTTATAATTATATGATCAAAGGGTTTTTGAAAATATGAAATGAGATCTAAACCAGAAAGTTTTTAGTGCAAAAGGTTGAGTAAAAATCCAGGGGAAGGCTGGTATTTATAGGCAGAAAAACTGGACAGCTGGAACCTACTGGAGCGTGGCCGGCCCCCTTAAATAGGGGGGCGGTCCCCTTAATTTTAAGGGGGCCGCCCAAGCCATCCGTTGCCCAGTTTTGTCTTTTTGTGGGGAAGGTTTTTCTGGAACATTTTTACTGATTTTGGTTAAAAATTTGAATTCATAAATTTATAATGAATTAAACCTTTTTATTTATTACCAAAAATGTTTTTCTAAAAGATATAAAATGTTTTTGACATTTTATAAAAAATCTAGTGTTTAATAAAATGTTCCTTTGATCATATAATGCATTAAGCATTAGTTCATTCATACCTTAAGTGATTTTAGTTGTAGAAGTGAATATTTACAACTAAGTACTTGTTTATTTTATAAGTTTATGTTTTAATGAGTTTACATTTTGTGATCATCAAAACATAGAGATATGAATAAATATTGATAATGTTTTTAGGCATTATTTATGTCAACAATCTCCCCCTTTTTGATGATTACAAAACCTAAACTCATTAAATCCAAAAAGTTATTTTTGGACATGTATTTAGTGAGTTTATATTCACTTCTCCCCCTTTTTGTAGCATCAAAAAGGTTGAGCCGACAAGTTTTAGAGATAAAATTTGTCGGAACGAGAACTCCCCCTTGATGTGTGCTCCCCCTCGTTTGAGGGCACCAAGGAATCGATATATGGAATACTTGCAAGAAAAATATTAGAAGCACAAGCATATATATAGCAAAAATAAGCATGCATATAAAGACATTCATTAAAAATGTTGTGTATCAATACACAACCATCCAAGATTATATTCAATCCTACATTAGCTAGTAAGTAATGCAATCTACATAATCATTCTAGGAGTACATGATCTTCCATGGGGCTTGCACACAAAATGGTTTGAAAAATTATTTTTGATTAAGCATTGCATATGCTTAATTTGGTGAGAATGAAGGTGGTGGTGGTGTAGTGGGTGAAAATGGTGGAGGTTGTGGATGCAACAAAGGCAATTGTCTCCATGGGCTTCAAGTAAAGCCCAAGGGATGGGAAAGCATGGTGGTGGTATTGGTGATGATGAGAAATGAGCATCAAGAGGTGTTATTGGTGATATGGAAATGACAAGTTGGGTGAATGGAGGTTCTTGAGTAGGAGGTGGAGTTGATGCTCTTGATGGTGGTGATGATAGGTGTGAGTTGATGTAGTTATTGATGGATGAAGTGGAAGGTATGGATGAAGATGATGTGCCATGAGTGGAGGGTGTTTTTGATGGTGCATTTGGTGCACTTGGGGATGAACATTGAGGTGGTGGTGATGGAGTTTTGGTGTCTTAGAGATGATTTTGGTGATAGCATGGTGAATGAAAATGGGTGTTTGATGGAGGTGATGGTTGATTTAGGTAAGGTTTGGAGGTTTTGTGGTAAAATTCCAATACCAGTTCGTCCTTTAAGAGAAATGGTAGCTGGGGCTAGATAAAAGGGGTCACAAGATGCAAAAGAAAACAGTAAATTTTACTGCCCAGATGGCCGGTCCCCTTAATTGTAGGCCGGCCCCCTTAAAATTAAGGGGACCGCCTAGGGAATTAAGGGGGCCGCCCATCTGGTGTTTTCCCAGGCGACCGATTAAATAGTGGCATAAACATGTTAAATACGCATGCATACATTTAAAACATATTATGGAATAAGCATGTTATTAATCATCAAGCATGTATATATATCATGATATCAAGTATACAAGCAATAAGCATAACAATCATATATTAAAGACAAGAAATAAAGCATTCATTAGTTGAAAATAATTATGTTAAAAACATAATTATTGATACAACACATATTTTGCTTATAGCATACAATAAGTAGAAAATTTTAAATTGCCTAAGAGATCCATTTGACTTGCTTGAGACATGAAAAACTTGAATTATTTTGGATGGATGATGGTAAAGAGGGGGTAAAAATGTTGGATTAATGGGGTTGTAAGTTTGGGTGTATGTGTAATGCCCCCGTTTTTCGATATTCGCAGCGGAACATAAGTTTGGGGTGCTACTTCATGGTTCACAGTCATGGAGATAGAAAACGACTCGAAAAGAGACGTTTTTAAATAAAATTGTTATCATTCATTTGTAAATATCATAGTACATAGGATAGGTCCCAGAGGGAAGTTTCAAAATACGTTATAAATACATTATTCCTTGAATGATAACAAAGTGGACACTCCTTTTTATAATAAGAAAGTCCTCAGCCACTCCGTGCCGAATCATACTTCTAGTTACCTGAGATAAACATGCTTAAAAAGTCAACACAAAGGTTGAGTGAATCCATAGTGTTTTCAGTTGTAATAGGTTTGAACACAAGCTAAGTTTAAGTAAATCAGGAATATCACAGTTCGGTATATTGCACTAAGCCTCATGACACGCAAAACGTTAACAGGTTTATATAAATTACCCCATAATTAAATGTAGGTAACCTTGCCCCGTGTAGGAGTCTGCCTGAAACTCTTTATTAAACTCAAATATAATGCATTTGGTTACTTAACCAGCAACACAAATGGGGCGTCAACTGCCAATAGATCTATTCATTATATTCGCGCTCACCCGAAAGTGATTAATGGTGCATGATAATAGGGACTTTTAAAATAAATAGGCAACAGTTAACTTAGGCAATAACAATCAGGAAAGCATACAGAAAATACTTGTGTTCGGTTTAGTAGCATGTATCTCCCCACAAGTTTGGAAAAACGTAGTAAAAAGTGGGACTATGAACTCACCTGGGCAGTCTGGATGGAAAACAAAATGAAAGAAAGTTGATAAACGTCTCCGGCACGCTACCTGGGTTTGTATGTCAAGTTTTCAGTAATCGTTTCTGAATATTATAAGTTTTCCAATGTTCGTTTCGTAATACTTTGGTTGATGGTTAAATACTTAATTGAGCCAATATGTAGTTTCAAAAATAAGATTTTATCTTATTTTCTTATTTGTAAGTTTCGGTTCTGTTCGTTCGTTAAATAGATACTTCGTTCGTTAGTTATTGTAGAAAACGTAAATTAGGTTTTAAATCCTAATAATAATATTAATAATAATAATATCATTAATAATTAGGGTTTATAGGAATTTACAAACTAACCCTTCAAATTCCATAGTTTAACAACTTTTACCCTCAAACTTTTAGGATATGACAAGTTTTACCCTTGGACTTTAATCAAATGACACCTTATACCTTTAAGTTTTAAAAATGACCCTTTTTATCCCTAGGGTTCTATTCGACAGCAACCATGGTCCTTTTCACAAAACTAATTAGAGTTTTGACACTTTAACCCCTTGAGACTTCTATATCATTTTATTCGACATCCTTATCTCCCAAAAACATTTTATTTCTTACGTATTTTAGCAAAACTTTTTACGATTCTTTAGCCAACTTAATTATCAGTGTCTTGAGACTATTTTTACAAAAACCCAGACCTTGGTTCGAACTCTAGACTTCGCAAATAATTTTTAAAACGTTCGACCCACAGTTTTGTCGAGACAGAAACATCCCGACAAGACATGGCTAGAACTCACTCATTTCTTAACGAAAACACTTCTTTCTTTTTCCTACTGTTAGATATCTAGTAGAACTTCGTTTGTGCAAAAATCTAGAATTTTTAGACTCTATTTAGTGGTCGAAACTTAAGTTCAAAACTCTATATCTGCTGCTGTCTTTTTATAAAATCGGTTCTGAAATTAAATAAAAACACCCCTTTTTATACGTTTTCATGACTCGAGGTCTAAATACTTTTTGAAGAAAATGACGTTCCGGACAACTTTCGTGTTTTAAGTTTTCGACGAAACGGAGCAGAAATGCCTCGTTTCGCTCAACCTCCTTTGCTGTTACAGAAAGTTTTTATAGTTTATATATAACTTTAATTAACCATAACTTTTGACTCGTTTACTCATTTTTAGTGATTCAAATTGCTACGTTTTTCTAAAAATATTCTCTTTAACAGTATGTAAATGTCCTATAGTCTAGTGTTCTTAAATTATCGAAAGGAAAACAAATAGAAGGTGTTTGTTTGGTTCTTACAGAAAACAAAAGAAAGAAAATTTTAACTTTTAACTTAGTTTTTGATTATAGCTTTTATTGGAGATTATTTATAAGTGTTCTTATAAGTATTTTAAATATAGAAAATGAATTAAAAAGAGTTGGAACTTACCTAAGCAATATGTGTCGAATAGGGTTTCTATGGGAACTAGGGTTTCGAAGAGCGACTACCAATGCTTCTAGATTTCTTCCTAGCTTCTTATGATTATTCTTGATCCTATGTGAGGGCTGTGATGGCAGAGTAGTGTGTAGGATGGCTGTGATGGTGGATTCGATGGGTAGTGATGGTTTCTAGGGTGGTCTTCTATTTATAGAAAGCAATTAGGGTTTTCATGTGACTTCTAGGGCTGTTATGGGAGTGAGTGAAGTGAGGTGTATGGTTGTTGAGGCGCCACAAGGTAGGAGGAGGAAATTGAGGATGTGGAAGTATTACAAATCACACAAGTGTCCATTTCTAGAAGAGGGGAGGTGTGTCTCACTTAGGGTTCATACATGTGGTCTCTTAAGGTTCCAGAAAAAGGATTAGGGCTAGTCAATATTGTTCTAGTCGAACTAAGGTAGCTAACTAATCTAGTTTGGTTCGAATTGGGTAATAAGGGGTTGTACCTAGGGCTTAACTAGCTTGTACTCTAGGGTTTAGGGTAAAACTAGGGTTTCTAATCCTATAGTTCACTTAAGAATGGTTTCTAAATTTATATGTCATGCTTTTACATATATCGATTTATAAATGGGAAAAATGAGTTTTGTGCTTTAGGTGATTGTACTCAAGGCTTGGAAGTCTTGTACTAGGGTTAAGAAAATAAGAAAAATACAATTTTAATTATTTCTAAATTTTCTATAATTTTTATGTAATTTTTATTACACTTTAAATACATATAAATGAGTTTTTATGATCTTGTGCATTAAAGGGTTGTACATTAAGTTTATGGAGTTGTACATATATTAAATAAATAAATAAATTATTTTTAGAATTTATTGTGTGAAAATATTGCATAATATATCATTTAGATAATTATTTTTAAAGTTTTATAAGGTTTTTATTTCTATTTAAATTCTATGCTTAAAGGACTTGTACCTTGACTTAAAATACTTGTACATGATATTTTTATAAAAATACTAACTAGGGTTTACAAATAAAATAATAGTTTTTGAGAAATTAGGGTTTTATCGGGAGTTATGGTGAAATTAGGGTTTTTATGCTTTAGTGACTTGTACTTTACTTAGGTAACTTATACTTTGGTATTTCTAGGGTTTCGTTAACTATTTTTGGTATTATAGTGGTTTAAAGTCTTATAGAAATTATATTTGATGAAAATAGTTTAGTTAAACTAGTATGTTAACGAATTAACGTAAAGTGGCAAATGGTAATTTGTAAAGTTACTATTCTTGACATAAGAAAATATATAAACATATATTAGGTCAAGGTTAGGTCGCGTGCGAATACATTTATCATAGGTGTGAGTTACGTCACATAAGATAGTGGTTACGCCCAGATAAAAAAAAATTACACGTAGAAAAAAGGATAAGTATTCTAAGTGATAATGTATTTAAATATGGGATTTTCGCAGTGGTTACAGTATGGATGTTGGAGAGAGTGTTGATGGAGGAATTGGAGGTGGAGAGCTTGGACTTGACAATGTTGAATGAGGGTTTTGACGTTGTTCAAGTGGTGGTGTTGGATTAGATCTAGTGAGAAGATACTCAATCCAAGTGAGACGCTCATTTAAGGCGATGGTTTGATTTTGGAGAAAGATGCAACAAGGATAATTGTTGACATGTTTCTCAATTTGACTCAAGTGATGTGGTGATGATGGTAATGATGGTGAGATGGATGGTGATGGGTCTAAGTTGCTTTGAGCAAGGTGCAAAGCAAGGAGAGCATTAAGCTCATGGGCTTCCTTGAGTTCTTCAATGAACTTCAAGTGTTGAGTGGAAGGTGATGATAATGGAGAGTGGTTGTTATTTGGTGGAAGTGGTGGTGACACTCTTGGTGGTGGAGACATTTGTGAACTTGGGTAATTATGAGTGAATGAAGGTGGACATATGGATGATTGGTTATGTGTGTGAAAAGGTTCATTAGGATGAGGTTTAGGTGTTGGTTGAGTTTGAACAACATCATTTGTTGGGTTATGGCAAATGTCAAGCTTCCTCCTCTAAATGGGCCTTACTGAGATTTTAGCAATTCTTGAAGGCTTGGATCTTGGTGGTTAGATGATGACATGTTTGGATGGATGATATGGATGAGCATTTATGATGGAGTTGGGTCATTATGGTGTAGTGATGATGTGATTGTGGAAGGTAAATTTTGGTGGGTGGTTTGTGACAAAATGTGTTTGTGAATTTTGGGAAGTATAGGATAAAATGGGCTAAAAAATAGAAAAAGGGAGCAGCACCTTCGACCATCAGATGGCCGGTCCCCTTAATTAAATGGCCGGTCCCCTTAAATATTAAGGGGGCCGCCTAATGAATTAAGGGGCCGCCCATCTGCTGATTTTCAGGTTACTGGAAATGGGTTTTTGGCAGAAAATTGTTGAAAGGGTTGTGTTTTTGGGTTTAGTTTCAAGCAAGTCCAACTTCTTTTGAGGCAATTTAGGATTTAATAACTTATGTATGCTAAGCATATTCATTAGACATTATTATCTAGCATGCAAACAACTCATTTAGCATGTAACATATATATGTTAGACAAGAAAACACTACATAGCACCAAGTAATTCATAGTATCATATTTAGGAAGATTAATAAGCTAGTTAAATAATCATAATGAATATCTATGTGCATGGGAATGTAGAGTTGTGATAGCATGGACTTCTAGACTTGTACCAAGTGAGGTCTTAGTGAATAAATTATGGTTATTTTCAAATTTAGTTCACTTATAAATGTCACATACATAAATATAGATGACAGATATGAGATCACCATGCATGATTTAAAGAAATATTTTTGGCATTATTCAACAATGTTTGAAAGTGGGTTTTTATGTGGATGTGAAAAATATTTTAATGAAATAGTTTTGGTTTTATTTCAAAATGTTTTTATGAGGAAAGAAAACATATTTTTTCAATCTTTGGTTTTGATAAACACGTAATTATGGACACAAGTTTGGAAGAAAGGTAGGATGGTGAAACATGTAAAATAGAAATGTGTCATAATCTTTTGAAAAATCATTTTTCCAAAATGTGAAGTTTTTGCAAATTTAAAAATAAGTCCCATTAATTATAGGTTTAAAAATAGTGGTTTATAAAAGATCTCATGCTCAAGGGTATTGGTTAAGTCTATTGTCACATGCTACCTCTTTCTACATATCCTATGGCATTTAAGCATGTATTATGACTAAATACAAAAATACATCATGTCAGAGTAGTTAGAGAAAAACAAAAGCTATTATAATGACAATGCATTCAACAACTAAACAAATAATTACGAAGGCATGCAGTCAAATCACATAGGAGCAAGTAAACATCTAGAAATTTTATATATGTAAGATGACATAAATCTAGGAATGAAAAGCTCTAGTGAAAAGCAAATTTCATAACAGTAAACTATCGTTAGGTATATTTAGGAAGAATAATGTATTCAAGTTAGAGAATGAGTATGAGACTATTACTAGTGGTGCTCAATTCAGGCTAAACACGACCGTTTTTACGGGTTACACACACCCAACTTCTCACATAGAAGCAATTCAACCGTTAGGTCAAATTGAGTTTCTAGTCAATAGATTCTCCAGTAGTCATTCTCTTTTTAGAAGAAATTAAGTTCCTAAATTTACCTATCGAAGAGTACCAAATATGAAGATTGCTTGGTTTACTAATACTTAGGGGGGCTAACTAAAGGGTTTCAAGTTCATTAAGCCACAGAACGAATATAACTAAAGTGTAGAGGCAAAGCAACCTATCAGACTAAGCGTATCCTAAGGCATTAATAAGATTATATGCATGAAGTAATTGCTTATGAAATTTAAAAAGAAAACTTACCTCACGTCCTAGCTTTTCTTTGTAATGTCTCAGATAATAATCGACGTGTGAATGATAGGTGAGTCTTATTTGGAGTTTTATCTAATTTGCATTCGTCACATATCGGATGGTGATCTTCTCCTTCATCTGTGTCACTCCATGATTTTGGATTGAGTTCACTTTGGAGTTGATTCATGTAGTCTTCGTCGTTAATACCTTCATTAACAGCATTTGAACTAGTAGCACATGTATCTATTTTATCTAAATGTTTATCTATTAAATTTTCTAAGATAACTAATTCATGTACAAGATCAAAATCTTCATCTTTGGCTTGGCATTTTTCTTGATGAAAGTTTAAGAGATTTTTCCAAATATCATTTGCCGTTTTACAGAAGAATATTCTTACATATTCAACTTTCGACAAGGTTTTATAAATAATTATTTTAGCTTTATTATTTATGTCATTCTTTGTTTTCAAATGCTCAATTTGACTTTCAAAATCCGTTTTTGTTTGACTTTCAAAATTCGTTTTTGTTTGACTCTCAAAATCCATTTTTGTTTGACTTTCAAAATATGTTTTTGTTTGACTTTCAAAATCACCAATCGAAATGACATGCCAAAGATCTAGATCAATTGATTTCACATAAGTTTCAAATTTATTTTTCCATTCAAAAAAAGTATAGTTTTCAAATAGTGGTGGTTTTAGCAAAGATTCCCCTTCTAGATATTTTTTGAATTCCATAGATCGATTCAAGTTTTTAAATACAGTATATTTTAAAGATCTTGATTGACCTGGCTCTGATAACAATTGTGGAAAACTAGAAAGGGGGGTTGAATAGTTTTACGACTTTTTAATTTTATTATGAAAACTTTGTTTTCTTTTAAAACCTTAGATTTGAGTTTATATGAAAAATTATACTTGAACAATATTATTAATAATATGTGTGTCTTTTTAGATTTGTTATAAAAGTTTTCTTTTCTTGGATGGAGTTTTAAATTGATCTTTATGTGAAATCAACTTCTAATTAATACTAACAGTTATATATGCCTATATGTATGAAAGTAATGACGATATAAAGAAATAAGTAAGAAATGGAAAGATCAAACCGAGACACGAGGGATTTATAGCGGTTCGGCTACAAGGACACCTTCCTTGCCCTACTCCACTCCCCGAGCACACCTTGCTCGAGAGTTTTCTTCACTACTTCAACAAGCTCCATTATGGCGGAGAAAACCTTA
Organism: Artemisia tridentata subsp. tridentata; assembly: GCA_021014915.2. Lineage (NCBI taxonomy): Eukaryota > Viridiplantae > Streptophyta > Magnoliopsida > Asterales > Asteraceae > Artemisia > Artemisia tridentata. The sequence continues at coordinate 229,467,644 of CP139509.1, forward strand.
CACAACTTTGGCTTACACCGGTTTAACGACACAAAGCTAAATGTCGAGTTCTAATAGTAGCTAGAACCAATCTCGCGACTTCAATCACAACTAGTTCACGACTTATTCACGACTTCTTCACGACTTCAACACAACGGCTTCACGACTTCTACACGACGACTTCACAACTTCTAAGCTACGGCTTCACGACTTCTACACAACGACTTCACAACTTCTAAGCTATGGCTTCACGACTTCTACATGACGACTTCACAACTTCTAAGCTACGGCTTCACAACTTCTACATGACGACTTCACAACTTCTAAGCTACCGCTTCATGACTTCTACACCACGACTTCACAACTTCTAAGCTATGGCTTCACGACTTCTACATGACGACTTCACAACTTCTAAGCAATGGCTTCACGACATCTACACCACGGCTTCACAACTTCTACACCACGGCTTTACAACTTCTACACCACGGCTTTACAACTTCTACATGACTTCTTTACACCACAACTACTTATACACCTTCTTCACTACTCACACACTATACATATCTAGTCACTTATGTTTACACCTTATACACACAATTTACACAAATGAATGAATGATTTACAATTATGATACACCAACAAATTGGATGGAAGAGATACACCAAGTTGTAATACTTCTTGTCTTGAAGGATAGAAGTATTCTTCTCTTGCACTTGAGAGGTTGAAGCTTTGGATCACTTGAAACAAAAGCTTATAATTATATGATCAAAGGGTTTTTGAAAATATGAAATGAGATCTAAACCAGAAAGTTTTTAGTGCAAAAGGTTGAGTAAAAATCCAGGGGAAGGATGGTATTTATAGGCAGAAAAACTGGACAGCTGGGAGCTACTGGAGCGTGGCCGGCCCCCTTAAATAGGGGGGCGGTCCCCTTAATTTTAAGGGGGCCGCCTAGCAAAATTAAGGGGGCCGCCCAAGCCATCCGTTGCCCAGTTTTGTCTTTTTGTGGGGAAGGTTTTTCTGGAACATTTTTAATGATTTTGGTTAAAAATTTGAATTCATAAATTTATAATGAATTAAACCTTTTTATTTATTACCAAAAATGTTTTTCTAAAAGATATAAAATGTTTTTGACATTTTATAAAAAATCTAGTGTTTAAGAAAATGTTCCTTTGATCATATAATGCATTAAGCATTAGTTCATTCATACCTTAAGTAATTTTAGTTGTAGAAGTGAATATTTACAACTAAGTACTTGTTTATTGATGCGTGCGATGTGTCGTTGCGGTTTAGCAGTATTAATGCCTACTCAAGTTTTAAATTTATATTTAGCCGACTTATCAATAACACACACACTTAACGAGCAGTGTACCCGGTCAGTATGAATATAATGGTAAGTAGAGTGTCGATCACTAAGAGTGGAACGTATTATCTAGTTATTCTAATCAGTATTTTAATATATTAATTTAGCTATACAATCTAATCTAACGCAAGGGGGTTCAGCCTGAGAGACTGGCACGATTTGGTTGCAATTAAATAATAAACTAAACCAATAGGCATGAATCAGCAAGTGGCACACACGTACACAGATAAATACTCGAGACAATAAGAGGGCTGTCCTTATGATAAGTAGTTTGTCACTTGTTTTATTGCTAGTGTTATATGAAGTGTATAGTTCGATGCAACGCACCGAGATTAAGTCCTTTCTCGTTGGTTCTAATCTTATCGGCGAGTAAACCCTTAATGATTACTTATGACTATCCTATTTATCTTTCTCCTACTTTTCTACAGACCATAGAATGCATAGGCGATCTAATAAATAGGCGAGGGCAGAGGCATGGCGACCCGATCAACGCTCAGCTAGACACAGAGGTTATCAATGCACTAATAAAAGTAACCAATGACATCAACATATATACTTTAATTAATGAGAAAGCAGTTTTAAGGGATTGCAATCTTTCCGTTGTCACATTACGCAAGCCACCAATCTTGATGAATTAAAGTTTACTAACACAATAAAACAAAACTACTTAATGAATTAAACACATGCAGCACCTTCTTACAGCTCTTGTATCTTTGATTTGGGTGTGTCTTGTGTTGCTGCCTTGACTGAATTCGTCCTAGGTTTCTGGTCTTCGGTCTTCGGATATAATATATGTCTCTCGAAATTCGTCTGGTCTTGGGGTATTTATAGTTTCTGTCTGAGGGTAAGATGCGGCGCATCTAGTAAGTAGATGCGGCGCATTTACTTAACTTCGCGTGGGGTCCAAGATTATAATATTCAGGAATATTCGTACACCGCCAGAAGATGCGGCGTATCTTCATCTTTGGATGCGGCGCATGTCCTCTTGTATCTTGGATCGTATCTGGTGAAATATTGATAGTGATGCGGCGCATGTAATGAGTGAGATGCGGCGCATCTGGAGCAGAATAGTCTTGATCTTTTGCATTTCGGTAGACTCTTAACTTCTTGCATGTTTTGCTCCATAATTAGTCCAAAATCGCCAAGTTTCACCAAATGCTTGTTTTCAACTGAGAATTACAAAAGTAAACGATTAAGTATCAATCCTCATACATAATATAATAAAACAAGTCAAATTAATAGGATAAATGATAGTAATAAAATGTACTTATTTGAGTTCATCAAATATCCCCCCACTTGAACTTTACTTGTCCCCAAGTAAACCTTAGAATTAATCTTATGAAAATGTATCCTAAAGATGTTAGGATTTATTTTTATATTTAAGCATGTATTCATTATTGTCATAATCACACAACTAAACACTTAACGAATTAGAAGTAGAATAAAATATTTCGATAAAAGCAAATCTAATCGTTTAACTGTCCAGTCGCGACGAATATTCTATCATAAGCTTGGCAAGTATACACATCTCCCCCACTAAAGCCAAGGAATAACAAGTCTAAAGCGGTAAAAAGGGTTTTTAGGTTTAAGGGTTAATTATTCTCCTTAATCTCTATCGATCTCAAATTCCAGAAAAGGCGATAAAATCACAAATACATGATCGAATCCACGAACACGATACTTGCAATTGCTCAAATCCTTAACTCGAATAGGCTAAAGATAGGTCCAAACTTCACCAATAATAATATATCAAAAAGGGCGACAAAATCATAAATACATAGCCGAATCCACGACTACGATACTTAAGATTGCTCAAATCCCTAATCTCAATAAATCAAAGGTTTGGTTGGATAAAGAATAATAAAGGGTATGGATAATTTTTGGGATATAAATTGGTGTAAAATGAAAAATAAACAAAACAAATAAATTAAAATCCTAAGTGTGGTTAATCACTATCCCAACCATCCCATGAATAAGACTCATATCATTGAATAACTCACGCTTTAACACTTGAAACACACGCTTTAGGTAGACACGAATTATACTCAACAAGATCTTAATCAAAGAATAAACCTTAGTTGACGTTCCCATAACTGCCAACTCCCATTCAATCCATAAATATAATATACAACAAATAGTGGTGATATCGACCACTTACATAACTTTACATCGTTGGTTAAAAACAAACATCCAACTTTCTTCTTTTTTCTTTTTCTTTTCTCATTTTTTCCTCTTTTTTTTCTTTTTTTTATATATATATATATATATATATATATAAACTTTAACAAAGATGTGTAAAATTTCACCACATCACTATAATGATAATTCTGGATAATTTTTCCTTACTTTTCATGACTTCAGAAATAACGGTAATAGTGAAAGTAGTAAACACACGAAAAATAAACTCAAAGATATACAATATTTACTTTCACTCCAATCGCATTGTGCAATTTCCCGACCTAACCAAAGATAATGAATTACGCACGCGAACACAGGTAATGTAAGGAAACACACTTTGCCTATAGCAATTAACCAACCACGGATTTTAATCTACAGGGTAGGCTAAGGTTTAAGGTGTAACGAAATATTTTAACCAAGGTGTAAGAAACGAAAGGAATGGCTCTGAGTGTTTTTCTAGGGGTATCTTACTCTAAAAGTGAGAGTAACAAAAAGGTTTTATACGGGGGTTAACTAACCAGTGTAGTTAGTTAATATCACATAACATATAAAGGCTATTTGGGTGTAATCCTAGAAATTTACCAATTTAGACAAGTCATTCCAATTATATAAATAATACTTATTATGGTGGTCTCGAATAGTATACAAGCCAAGTTCTAAAGTTTACAAGTCACCGGCACACTCATAGATTTGTGAGTTTTGAAAAATCACAATTTTTGAAAATAACGTCATGTGTGCAGCTATGCAACTTAGACTTTAAACAAAAACATGCTAAAAATTTTAAATTTTGATATATTAAGCACATTTTAAGCATATTTGAAAAGTTTAGGACAAGTAAATGTTAAGTGTTCTAATTCTCCAATCCCCCCACTTAAGTTAAACAACGTCCTCGTTGTTTGTATAAAAGGTTAAAAACTGGAAAATAAAAGAATTAGAACAGAAAAACTTCCCTGGGATTTGCTCGGTATGATCCTCCATTAGTATTAGAGCAAAAATCATCTTTCTTGTGGATTAGAACGTTTAAGCTTCATATTCGATGTATCCACAGGAAATGCAGGAATCTATAATACCACCAAGGCTTCAAAACACACCTAAGATAAGAAAGGTTCAACTTGCATAACACATTAGTAGTTAGATAAAAATAAAACATAAAAATTAAAAATGAAAATCATCAGGTCAGTCGATGCGCCGTATCTTATGGAAGAAGATACGCCGTATCGAGCCTGGAATAAATACGGATCAGAATAGAAGATGCGCCGCATCCTTAACCAGGGATGCGCTGCATTGAAATAAACTGATAAAAAGTTTTAAATTCGAAAATAAAAAATGCAGAAAAATAAAATAAGATATGACCATTGCAGGAGATGCGTCGCATCTCAGAATTGAGATGCGCCATATCCTCTGCGGCCTGACTGACTCGACACAAAAACAGAAAATTAAAAGATAAATCCGGGTTGTCTCCCGGTAAGCACTTGTCTTTATTCCAGAGTCTTCAAGTTAGACTCACGTTCAGCTCTTTAGTATCGATACTTCAGTTGGTATACACATAAGTAGTGGGTGTAGTTGGCAATTGCTCCATAACTTCATCAGGTCAGTCGATGCGCCGTATCTTATAGGGGAAGATACGCCGCATCGAGCCTGGAATAATTACGAAATAAGATAAAATAAAGGATAGGATGCGTCGCATCTGTTTTACTAGATGTGGCGCATGTAGTTACCAAACAGACTGTTAACAGTCTGTTGTAATATGGCTCATCCCACAGTTTATCTCTCACGTTCTCTCGTACTCTCATGCTGAACTTAATGCCAGTCTTCATCAGATATAACAAGAAACATAAACTGAAGCATTAGATATACAGATGTTAGTAATAATCAGTACAGTCCCAAAAGAATATAAGTAATGTACGAGAAAACGTGTCCGTAATGAAAGTGCAAAGAGTGGTCAAGCTGTAGGCTGGTCGGGAGTCACGTCATCAGATTGTGCTCCTGAAGTACTAGCTTTGTCAGTCCTGCGGCGAACCCTGCGCTCGTATGTGATAATCCCTCTGAAATAAGCACCATCCGGAAGGTGGTGGCTGACCCCATTAAGAGCCATCACCCTACTGACGCCGTCGACTAACCAGCTCGTATCTCTCCTCAATCCAGTAAGCTCAACTCTCTGTGCCTCGAGACTCTCTCTCAATGACCTAACCTCAAGCTCCAATCTCTCAACCCTCTGTCCAATAGTGCGGGGAGCTGGTGGTGCTGGTGCATGTACTTCCTCCTGAGCGGGAGCAACAGCTGGGGCTGCCTGAGCATCCCCCTGCTCCGGCTTAGCAGGCCTAGATGGTCCTAATGGTGCCCAGAAGTATCGACCCATCACCTCCTCGCATATCCCAAGCCTAGTCGCAAGGTAGTCTGCATCTATACTAGGTAATCTAGCCACATCAATCGGGAGATCAGCGGGAACCTCATCACCTAATACCCCAAAGTGCCTAGCATGACGAGAGACAAAATGACCCCCAGTCATTTGGCTCCTACCATCTCTTCCCGGAGCAACCCTGTGTAAATAATGTGCTAAGAAGTGAGGGATGTTCACCACAGCTCCCTCGTCCATGCTCCGTAAGAGAAAAAGATCCAAAGTAGTCACTTTCTCAGGGGATTGTCCCCTCCCGGCAATAGTCAGGGCGATCAGACGATGACAAAGTCTCCTCAATGGCTCCCTAATCAATGTGTATGAAGGAGTGGTGGTGGTGGAATCACCCCCAGATGAAATCTCAACCCAATAATCTCCTAACTCCCCGCGATCTGAAACAACCCTTAGACTGTCAGCCCAATAATCAGCAAAACCTGGGGATGCCATTTCTGCTGTAGTGTGCAATCCGAGAGCTAGTATGAACTGTCCCATAGACATCCTTCGCTCAAAACCACCCAGTCTGAATACCAGAGTGTCAAATGTGTCAAGACCCAGATCAGTCTCCCTGTAGTGTATAGTGCAGAAAAACTCCAACATCAAAACCTTTATCAACGGTTCCTCAATCCTAAACAACCTTTCCCAGGCGTAAGACCTGAATAAAACCTGCCCCTCCCCATCTTTGTGTATCATCTCCAATCTAGCTCGTAATTCCTCAGCAGCGTTACCCTCATCAATATTCCTGATGCTATCAAAATCCAAAATTGGAACACTGAATATCTTCCTCTGATAAAACTTTCTAAGTTTAGTCATATAATCATCAACGGCACCCTGTGTTAGCCCCATTGTTTCAAAACGAAGCCATGGGTGTCTACGGGCGGCATCTGGTAACGCCATCTGAAATAAATTTTCAAAGTTAGTAAGCAGTCTGTAAGTGAGGTAGATACGACGCATCTGATTTAATCAGTGCGGCGTATCTGCACAAAGTATAAGAGATGCGGAGCAAAAGATGAGATACGGCGTATGTAGATGTGCCGTATCTAGATTAAGCAATACGGCGTATCTAGAATTTTATTAATTTGGAAAAGGTCGTTACGCCGCATCAATCAACCTAGATGCGCCGCATCCAAAAGCATATCAATATAAATAAAGGGGGTCAGGCAGACTTTTCAAGAATCCGTATCCGTGACGTAAACTACCACTAAATATCACAGTATCATATACCCCTTATATCAGTTCTAAAGGCTCATTACATTTTACTAATCCACCTTCCCGCTAAATATTCAAAATCGAATTCATTTTCCCAAATTTTCGTTCAAATCAAATTATGCTAGAAATTCGATGTTTTACGCAAGTTAAACACGGGGGAGATCATCTAATACAAGCCCTAATCATATCTCTATATCATTTAAGCACAAATCAATTTAATCACATAAACCCTAATTTTCATAAACAAGATTAAATCGAAATTGAGTAATTACCTTAATTTTATGATTAGGAGAAAGATTATAGATCGGATTAAAGGCGGATTTAGGAAAAATGATCGGAATTAGTATAATTTTTACTGTGTGTAAGTCCTTAACTGTGTGAGTTTTTGTGGTAAAGATTTTAGATCCGGCGCATTCCCGTCGTATTTATAGGGCAAAAAGATGCGCCGTATTGGAAAATTGGATGCGCCGTATCTATTTAATCTCGTTGACTAGTCAATGAGTCCTAGATGGTCAGAGATACGGCGCTTTGGATATTTAGATCCGCCGTATCGCTATGTTAGTGAACGAAATTTAAATAAGGAACGTACCTTGGCCTCCGCAACACGATTCTTTATACATCAAATTGGGGTTAAACGGTCATACCATATGATATAATTGAATTCAAAACAAGAGCAATAGGCATAAATGTTTTGTTAATGATTGTAATCTTATTGTTTAGTGGATAAGGATTTATTCCGAGGTTAGGAACAAATATCGTTTTAAAGCGTACAAAATTAAGATTACAATTTGAATTAGATGTATAATATGGATAATAAAATCGAGATTATATAGTTGAGAACTTCCCTTTGGGCTGGTTGAATAATCGAAGAGGTTACGTTTGATCACTCCAGCTAGCTTCTCCCGGTTTGGTTCAGAATGTAATCTTTCATGGTGATGCTTGAATCATCCTTTATCCTGAAAATAAACAACTTGCACACGAGAGTAGCGGACCGATCAAAGTAAATATCAAAAATCAACTATATTTATCAAATTATATTCGTCGTATTAACAAAAGTTAATGCGCCGTATTTTCGTTACGTTTCAAAATATAAGATTTTTGATTCAGAAGATGCGCCGTATCGATAAAAATCGATACGCCGTATCTGTTTAATAATTCGAAAACTGTTTTTAATTAAAATAATAGATACGCCGTATCTGCTGAAGCAGATGCGTCGTATGGCGTTAACGTTTTAGAAGAAAAAAAATTTCTTATTAAAAACAGATACGCCGTATCTTGGGGAAAGATGCGTCGTATCGAATTAATTAAACGCGTTGTATTTTATAAAAATTAAACGCAATACGCCGTATCTGAGAAATCAGATGCGCCGTATCGTTTGATTTAGCTCAGTACAACGATAGCAGAACACAAAAAAATACGAAAAATTAAAACAAATAAAAACACACGAAAATAAACACAAACAAAAGCAAACAAATAACACACAAAAACAGAAAATATGCAAAATAGTACAATGAATGCAAATTAATCTAATACACAACAAAATTAGCGGTTAGAATAAAAAAATTAAAAACCTAATTAAAATACTAATCAAATTAACAGATAATAACAATTCACTCCCCGGCAGCGGCGCCAAAAACTTGATGCGTGCGATGTGTCGTTGCGGTTTAGCAGTATTAATGCCTACTCAAGTTTTAAATTTATATTTAGCCGACTTATCAATAACACACACACTTAACGAGCAGTGTACCCGGTCAGTATGAATATAATGGTAAGTAGAGTGTCGATCACTAAGAGTGGAACGTATTATCTAGTTATTCTAATCAGTATTTTAATATATTAAGTTAGCTATACAATCTAATATAACGCAAGGGGGTTCAGCCTGAGAGACTGGCACGATTTGGTTGCAATTAAATAATAAACTAAACCAATAGGCACGAATCAGCAAGTAGCACACACGTACACAGATAAATACTCGAGACAATAAGAGGGCTGTCCTTATGATAAGTAGTTTGTCACTTGTTTTATTGCTAGTGTTATATGAAGTGTATAGTTCGATGCAACGCACCGAGATTAAGTCCTTTCTCGTTGGTTCTAATCTTATCGGCGAGTAAACCCTTAATGATTACTTATGACTATCCTATTTATCTTTCTCCTACTTTTCTACAGACCATAGAATGCATAGGCGATCTAATAAATAGGCGAGGGCAGAGGCATGGCGACCCGATCAACGCTCAGCTAGACACAGAGGTTATCAATGCACTAATAAAAGTCACCAATGAAATCAACATATAAACTTTAATTAATGAGAAAGCAGTTTTAAGGGAGTGCAATCTTTCCGTTGTCACATTACACAAGCCACCAATCTTGATGAATTAAAGTTTACTAACACAATAAAACAAAACTACTTAATGAATTAAACACATGCAGCACCTTCTTACAGCTCTTGTATCTTTGATTTGGGTGTGTCTTGTGCTGCTGCCTTGACTGAATTCGTCCTAGGTTTCTGGTCTTCGGTCTTCGGATATAATATATGTCTCTCGAAATTCGTCTGGTCTTGGGGTATTTATAGTTTTTGTCTAAGGGTAAGATGCGGCGCATCTAGTAAGTAGATGCGGCACATTTACTTAACTTCGCGTGGGGTCCAAGATTATAATATTCAGGAATATTCGTACACCGCCAGAAGATGCGGCGTATCTTCATCTTTGGATGCGGCGCATGTCCTCTTGTATCTTGGATCGTATCTGGTGAAATATTGATAGTGATGCGGCGCATGTAATGAGTGAGATGCGGCGCATCTGGAGCAGAATAGTCTTGATCTTGTGCATTTCGGTAGACTCTTAACTTCTTGCATGTTTTGCTCCATAATTATTTCAAAATCGCCAAGTTTCACCAAATGCTTGTTTTCAACTGAGAATTACAAAAGTAAACGATTAAGTATCAATCCTCATACATAATATAATAAAACAAGTCAAATTAATAGGATAAATGATAGTAATAAAATGTACTTATTTGAGTTCATCATTTATTTTATAAGTTTATGTTTTAATGAGTTTACATTTTGTGATCATCAAAACATAGAGATATGTGTTGATATAAATAATGCCTAAACACGTTATTAATATTTTTCGATATCTCTACGTTTTGATAATCACAAAATGTAAAATCATTAATCGGAAAATTATGACGTAAACAAGTATTTAGTTGTAAATATCTATTTCTACAACTCAAATCACTTAAGGTATGAATGAACTAATGCTTAATGCATTATATGATCAAAGGAACATTTTCTCAATAACTAGATTTTTTATAAAACATCAAAAACATTTTATATATTTTTGAAAAACATTTTTGGCATTAAATAAAAATGTTTAATCTTTTATAAAAATATGAATTCAAAATTTTAACCAAAATCAGTTAAAATGTTCCAGAAAAACCTTCCCCACAAAAGGACAAAATTGGCCAACGGACAGAAGGGGCGGCCCCCTTAATTTTACTAGGCGGCCACCTTAATTATTAAGGGGACAGCCCCCTATTTAAGGGGACCGCCCCCGCTCCAGTAGACCTCCAGCTGTCCAATTTTTCTCCTATAAATACCAGCCTTCTCCTGGACTTTTACTCACCTTTTGCACCCCAAACTTTCTGATCTAAATCTTGTAAATACTTTCTAATAATCCTTTGATCAAATAATTTTAAGCTTTGGTTTCCAAGTGATCCAAGCTTCCTTTATTTAAGTGCAAAAGAAGAATACTTCTATCAACAAAGATTAGAAGTATTACAACTTAGTATCTTCTTGTTACTTAAGTTGTTAGTTTAACAAAGTTTGTAAATCATTAATTCATTTGTGTAAAGTGTGTATAGTAGATTAGTGTTGTATGAAAGTAGTGAAGAAGTTGTATAAGTAGTTGTGGTATAGAAGTTGTGAAGACATAGTGTAGAAGTTGTGAAGCCGCGAAGTAGAAGTCGTGAAGCCGTAGATTTGAAGTCGTGAAGTCCTAGTGTTGAAGTCGTGAAGCCGTAGCATAAAGGTTATGTAGCGGTCGTGTTGAAGCCTTGAAGTCCTAGTCGTGAAGTCCTAGTGTTGAAGTCGTGAAGCCGTAGCATAGAGGTTGTGTGGCGGTCGTGTTGAAGTCGTGAAGTCTTAGTCGTGAAGACATAGTGTTAAAGTTGTGATGTCGTAGCATAGAGGTTGTGTAGCGGTCGAGTTGAAGTCGTGAAGTCTTAGTCGTAAAGACATAGTGTTAAAGTCGTGAAGCCGTAGCATAGGGGTTGTGTAACGGTCGTGTTGAAGTCGTGAAGCCGTTGTGAAGTAGTCGTGAATAAGTCGTGAAGAAGTTGTGTTGTGATGTTGTGAGATTGGTTCTAGCTACGATTAGAACTCGACATTTAGCTTTGTGTCGTTAAGCCGGTGTAAGCCAAAGTCGTGTAAGGTTTTCTCCGCCATAAGGGAGCTTATTGAAGTTGTGAAGAAAACTCTCGAGCTAGGTGCTCGGGGAGTGGAGTAGGGCAAGGAAGGTGTCCTTGTAGCCGAACCACTATAAATCTCTCGTGTCTCGGTTAGATCTTTCCATACCTTATTTACTTCTTTACTTATATCGTCATTACATTCATACACATAGGATTATATAACTGCTAGTATTTATTAGAGATCAACTTCACATAAAGATCAATTTGAAAATCCATTCAAGAAACCAAGACATTTTCAATCAATTTAAAAGAATACATATATAACTAATAATAAGATTTAAGTTTTAACAAACTTGAATCTAAGTTTTTAAAAGTAAACAAAGCTTTTATAATAAATTAAAAAGACGTAAAACTATTCAACCCCCCTTCTAGTTTTCCACAATTGGTATCAGGAGCCACGTCAATCAAGATTTTTAAAATATACTGTATTTTAAAACTTGAAACGATCTATGGAATCCGAAAAATATTTTGAAGGAGAATTGTTGCAAACACCACCACTATTTGAAAACTATACTTTTCTTGAATAGAAAAATAAATTTGAAAATTATGTGAAATCAATTGATCTAGATCTTTGGCATGTCATTTCGATTGGTGATTTTCAACCAACAAAAACGATTTTTGAAAGTCAAACAAAAACGGATTTTGAAACTCAAAGCGATTATTTAAAAATAAATAATAACAAAAATAATGAAGCTAAAATAATTATTTACAAAACTTTGCCAAAAGTTGAATATGAAAGAATATCTTTCTGTAAAATGGCAAATGATATTTGGAAAAATCTCTTAAACTTTCATCAAGAAAAATGTCAAGCCAAAGATGAGGATTTTGATCTTGTACATGAATTAGTCATTTTAGAAAATTTAATAGATAAACATTTAGATAAAATAGATACATGTGCTACTAGTTCAAATGTTATTAATGAAGGTATTAACGACGAAGATTACATCAATCAACTCCAAAGTGAACTCAACCTAATATCATGGAGTGACACAGACGAAGGAAAAGATCATCATCCGGTATGTGACGAATGCAAACTAGATAAAGCTCCAAATAAGGTACAATCCAAAACCGAACATTTTTGCTATGATCCATTCATTTTAGAATTTTCAAAACTAGAAAATGAGTTTAAACATTTTTGCAACATAGATCTAAAAACTATGTCTAAACATAAATCATCAAAAACTTTTGAAAATAATCTTGAAAAAGAAATAATTTTAGAAGATAAAATGTCTAGATTAGAAAGTAATATTGAAATTGATCTAGAATGCAAAATATGTCAAGATTATAAACTTGAAATTAAAAGATTAAATGAAAGAGCAAAAATATTAGCTAAATTTGAAGAAAGTTCCAAATCTCTTAAATTCTTACTAAGTTGTCAAAAGCCATTCAATGATAAAACCGGTTTTAGGATTTAATTCGGATAACTCTTCAACAAGTAAATCAAAACAAATTATAATTAAAAAACCTAGTAGAGAAATTTAGATATAAGGCTATTTACTGTGATTATAATCTATAAATCAAGAAATCCATTGTTTGTTCATCAAAACAAACTATCAAGGAATTCTTGTACTTCTTGGTGACATCTTCTCCACGTGCATATAAATGCAATGGATGTCCCCAACTAACCATCTCGGACCCATGAGAATCTGGGTACCAAGTTGTTTTATTTGATTAGGTGATGAACGCAAAATGAAATGTTACTCAATCTTGCGTTAACCTACTCATACTCAAAACACGCGCATGAGGACTTTTTAATCTACAAAAATGAGGATGGAACGAAGTGGTACTCATCTATTATTCACTACCTCATATCATGAAGAAATACTGGACCTGAGATAAGTCTTCTTTTTAAACTCTCCTGAGTAGTTACTCCTTGCATATAGTTATGATAATTATTGCCTTAAAGATATGCTTAGTTTGATAGGTTGCTATGCCCTCACACTATTTGTTATATTACTTGTTAATTAGCTAGAACACCTTAAGTTTATCCTCCTAAGCATTAAATAAAGTGTTCTCTGTTGAACATATAAAATTTAGTCATTACTATCATTTAAATCGCATTATTTGTTGAAAGAGATAGCATGAGACAATAGTCTTGATCAATCAAGCATGAAATTTCTTCAACAAATCCTTTTATAAATACAAATCTTCATATTTTGGAAAATGATCTTTCAAAAAGATTTTGTCACTTCTCTACTAAACATGTTTTTATCAAAGCCAAAAAGTGTAACAACCTATTTTTATATCCTTATAAAAACACTTTGAAACTAATTCGAATCTACCTTGTTGAAACAATTTTCACAAAACCTTTTTCTCAAACATTGTTGAATAATGCCCAAAAACACTTACTCAAATCATGCTTGATCCAAGTCTAGAAATCCATGCTATCACTAATTTCCCATCACATAGACACTTGTTGGGATTAATTAACTAGCTAATTAATCGTCATAATAATGATAGCATAAATTACTTGGTAATTATATGTTGTTCTTCTTGTTCATATATACATATATGCTTCTTGGTAAATGAGTAGGTTGCATGATAATTAAAATTGCTTAATTGAATGTGCTTAGCATACATGAGTCATTAAATTTTAAATTGCCTCAAAAAGAAGTTGGACTTGCTTGAAACTGAACTCAGAAACACAACCTTTTTCTACAAATTTCTGCCAAAAACCCATTTTCAGGAATCTGGATGTTAGCAGATGGGCGGCCCCCTTAAATACCTAGGCGGCCCCCTTAATTATTAAGGGGACCGGCCCCTATTTAAGGGGACCGGCCATCTGGAGACCCGGTTTACTGTTTCCTTTTTCAATTTCCAACCCATTTTATTCCATACTTCCCAAAATTCACAAACACATTTTGTCATAAACCACCCACCAAAATTTACCTTCCTAAACCACATCATTCCTTCACTATAAATGCACCTCCTCATCATAAATGCCCATTCACATCATCCACTCAAACATGTCATCCTCCAACTACCCAAAATCAAAACCCTCAAGAGTTGCCAAAATCTCGGTGAGACCAATTTGGAGACGAAAACTTGACACATGCCATAACTCCACATGTGATGTTGCTCAAAGTCAACCTAAGCCTAAACCTCATACTCTCACTCCCACAAATACACCCTTATCACACCCATGTGAAGAACAAGAACAATCCCAAAACAATAACCCAAATCTCATTCACATCACCCCACATCTCCCTCAATCCATCAATGTACCATCATCACCCACCAACGAACACTTGAAGTTCGTTGACGAACTCAAAGAAGCCCATGAGCTAAATGCTCTTCTTGCCCTACATCTTGCTCAAAGCAATCTTGACCAACCTTCATCGAGTTCTCCACCATCACCACACAACAAGAGTCACATTGAGAAACATGTCAACAATTGTCCTTGTTGCATCTTTCTCCAACAACAAACCATTGCTCTAAATGAGCACTTCACATGGATTGAGTATCTTCTCACAAGACCTCATCCAACATCCACTCTTGAGCAACATCAAAACCTTCACCCATCATGGTCCGCTCCAAACTCTCCACCTCAAATGTCTCCACCATCACCATCCACAACCTCCACACACCCAAACATATACCTTCATTGATTCCATTTACTCACCCTTTCACTTGTCCCTCATTTCAAAAACCTCCTTCATTATCAAGCAAGTCAAATGGATTTCTTAGGCAAATTAGAATTCTCTAACAAATGTATGCTTTAAGCACTATGTATGTTGTAACAATGATTATGGTTGTCACATAATCATTTTAAATTAATGAATGTTTGTCTCTTTCTTTCCTATATATGTTTGCTATGAATGTGTTGTTTCCTTTCTTGCTTAATTAAGATATATGCTTATGACATGCTTACAATATGATTTTAGTAGTTTACATATAACCATTATTCTTTTTAATAAGTTTGTGTTATTATTTAATCATTCTTAATATACATAATCCAAATGGAACTTGCTGCAAAAACACCCTAAAAAATAACCTTTTTCTGAAATTTTTCAAATTTGGTCGCCTGGGAATTCACCAGATGGGCGGCCCCCTTAATTCCTTAGGCGGTCCCCTTAATTTTAAGGGGGCCGCCCAGCAATTAAGGGGACCGGCCATCTAGACAGTAAATTTTACTGTTTCCTTTTGCATCTTGTGACCACTTTTACCTAGCCCCAGCTACCATTACCCTTAATGCACGAACTGGACTTGGAATATTACCACAAAACCTCCACAATTTGCCTAAATCAACCACATTTCCACAATATAAATACCCTACTTACAATTACCTTTCACTTCATCAACCATCACCTTAATCAAACACCCATTTTCATCCACCATGTTGTCCCCAAAATCATCCATCTCTAAGACTCCAAGAAAGCAAAGACTTGTCATCATACCACCAAAACAACTCTTCATTGACCTCACCCAAGATGACATCAAAACTCCATCACCACCACCTCAAAATTCATCCCCAAGTACACCTAATGCACCATCAAAAACACCCTCTACCCATGGAGCTTCATCTTCCTCCATTAAATCCACTTCATCCATCAATGACTACATCCATACTCAACTAACATCATCACCAAGAATATCATCACTACCATCCACTCAAGAACCTCCATCCACTCAACTTGCCATTTCCTTATCACCCATTACACCACTTGATTCTCATTTTTTACCTCCACCAAACCCACAACCATTTTTTCCCATACCTTGGCCACTACTTGAAACCCATGGTGACACTTGTCTTTGTTGCATCCATAACCGGACCATAATCTTTGGTCTTAGAGATGAGATATTCTATAGGTTTTCATCACTTGAAAACATACTTACCAACCAACCTCAACTACCACCACCACCATCCTCACCCACTACACAACCACCACCTCCATTGTCACCCAAGTAAGCACATGCAATGCTTACTCAATAATAAATTTTCCACCCATTTTGTAAGCAAGCTCTATGGAAGATTATGTTGTCTAGGATGATTATGTAGTTGGACTTATTAGCTTGTGTAGGAATGCTTGTACTCATGTATGGTTGTGTAATTATACACAACATTTATTTTTATGAATGTCTTTATTTTTCATGCATGCTCATTATTTGTGCTATATATATGCTTGTGCTTCTAACATTTTTCTCGCAAGCGTTCCATAGCTCGTTTCCTTGGTGCCCCCAAACAAGGGGGAGTACACATCAAGGGGGAGTTCTCGTCCCGACAAATTTGATTCTAAAACTTGTCGGCTTAACCTTTTTGATTCTACAAAAAGAGGGAGAAATAGATGTAAACTCACTAAATACTTGTCTAAAAACTAATTTTTAGATTTAATGAGTTTAGATTTTGTAATCATCAAAAAGGGGGAGATTGTTGATATAAATAATGCCTAAACACGTTATTAATATTTTTCGATATCTCTACGTTTTGATAATCACAAAATGTAAAATCATTAATCGGAAAATTATGACGTAAACAAGTATTTAGTTGTAAATATCTATTTCTACAACTCAAATCACTTAAGGTATGAATGAACTAATGCTTAATGCATTATATGATCAAAGGAACATTTTCTCAATAACTAGATTTTTTATAAAACATCAAAAACATTTTATATATTTTTGAAAAACATTTTTGGCATTAAATAAAAATGTTTAATCTTTTATAAAAATATGAATTCAAAATTTTAACCAAAATCAGTTAAAATGTTCCAGAAAAACCTTCCCCACAAAAGGACAAAATTGGCCAACGGACAGAAGGGGTGGCCCCCTTAATTTTACTAGGCGGCCCCCTTAATTATTAAGGGGACCGCCCCCTATTTAAGGGGACCGCCCCCGCTCCAATAGACCTCCAGCTGTCCAATTTTTCTCCTATAAATACCAGCCTTCTCCTGGACTTTTACTCACCTTTTGCACCCCAAACTTTCTGATCTAAATCTTGTAAATACTTTCTAATAATCCTTTGATCATATAATTTTAAGCTTTGGTTTCCAAGTGATCCAAGCTTCCTTCATTCAAGTGCAAAAGAAGAATACTTCTATCAACCAAGATTAGAAGTATTACAACTTAGTATCTTCTTGTTACTTAAGTTGTTAGTTTAACAAAGTTTGTAAATCATTAATTCATTTGTGTAAAGTGTGTATAGTAGATTAGTGTTGTATGAAAGTAGTGAAGAAGTTGTATAAGTAGTTGTGGTATAGAAGTTGTGAAGACATAGTGTAGAAGTTGTGAAGCCGCGAAGTAGAAGTCGTAAAGCCGTAGATTTGAAGTCGTGAAGTCCTAGTGTTGAAGTCGTGAAGCCGTAGCATAAAGGTTGTGTAGCGGTCGTGTTGAAGCCTTGAAGTCCTAGTCGTGAAGTCCTAGTGTTGAAGTCGTGAAGCCGTAGCATAGAGGTTGTGTAGCGGTCGTGTTGAAGTCGTGAAGTCTTAGTCGTGAAGACATAGTGTTGAAGTCGTGAAGCCGTAGCATAGAGGTTGTGTAGCGGTCGAGTTGAAGTCGTGAAGTCTTAGTCGTAAAGACATAGTGTTGAAGTCGTGAAGCCGTAGCATAGAGTTTGTGTAGCGGTCGTGTTGAAGTCGTGAACCAGTCGTGAAGCCGTTGTGAAGTAGTCGTGAATAAGTCGTGAAGAAGTTATGTTGTGAAGTTGTGAGATTGGTTCTAGCTACGATTAGAACTCGACATTTAGCTTTGTGTCGTTAAGCCGGTGTAAGCCAAAGTCGTGTAAGGTTTTCTCCGCCATAAGGGAGCTTATTGAAGTTGTGAAGAAAACTCTCGAGCTAGGTGCTCGGGGAGTGGAGTAGGGCAAGGAAGGTGTCCTTGTAGCCGAACCACTATAAATCTCTCGTGTCTCGGTTAGATCTTTCCATACCTTATTTACTTCTTTACTTATATCGTCATTACATTCATACACATAGGATTATATAACTGCTAGTATTTATTAGAGATCAACTTCACATAAAGATCAATTTGAAAATCCATTCAAGAAACCAAGACATTTTCAATCAATTTAAAAGAATACATATATAACTAATAATAAGATTTAAGTTTTAACAAACTTGAATCTAAGTTTTTAAAAGTAAACAAAGCTTTTATAATAAATTAAAAAGACGTAAAACTATTCAACCCCCCCTTCTAGTTTTCCACAATATGAATAAATATTGATAATGTTTTTAGGCATTATTTATGTCAACAAATACTTAGGTGTTAACGTTCCACTCTTAGTGATCGACACTCTACTTACCAACTAGGCTGCATTGATCGGGTACACTGCCCGTTAGTGTTTGTTATAGGTTAAGTCGCCAAAATATAAATGTAAAACTTGATAACTATAAAAACCTATACGTAACGAAGCACATCAAGTTTTTGGTGCCGTTGCCGGGGAGTGAATTGTTTAATACTTGAATATTTTTTAGTGTTTTAATTTAGTTTTTAGTTTTTAATTTACTAACTTTGTTGTGTATTTGTTTTCTGCATTCATTGTATTTTTCTGCATATTTCTCTTTTTGATTGTTTCGTATTTTTGCATTTAGTATTTGTTCTGCATTTACTTTGATTGTTTCACTTTTCTTCTGCTCAAGTAAGTTTTCTTTCAGAATAATGGACGAATCAAATATTACTATAGAGGAATATGTTCCGAAACTGACAAGAAATGCTCAAAGGAACAATCAAGTTATTGACTGGAAAACTGCTAAGTATGGAAAGATATGGAGACAACTTAGTGAAGGTAACATTGGTTTTCTCCGATTCTTTGAAGTTAAGTTTCCAGCTACTATATATGATGATGCACTAAGCTATAAGGAGGATTCTATACCAGACTCCTCTCCGGTATTAAATAATATATGTGAATCATCTTCACTTTAAACTGAAAGTTGCATGGGCATGTCTGAAAAAAAGATTTTTAAGAAAAGGTTTGCTAAAAAGGAAAAGTTTAACATCTTAAATATCGATATAGACCTTTTTTCTTATGAAATTCCTACCTTTTAAAACTCAGGATTTAACAACGTTAGTTGTAATTCTGGTGAAAATTTTTCAGATTATGTTCCTTGTGAAGCATTACATGCTAATACGAATCAGAACCTCGATCTATCTAGGCCTAAAACGATATCTATTTCAAATTTTGGAATATTTCCATATTTATATTCAAAAAGAACTCGTAATTGTATGGCACTTTAAAATGGATATACCTATCGATGCAATTAAGAATTTGTATATACCATATGGTATAACATTTGACCCCAAATTGGTGTATAAAGAAACAGATTACGGAGGCCAGGGTACGTTTCTCTATTAATTCAGTCCACCCTTGTTAAAACTGTCACAATAATCCTGATACGGTGCACTTCAATAATTTGCTACGCCGTATCCCTGCCTACTTAACCATATTGACCAGTCAACCATTCTTTAGTTAATACGGCGCATAACTAATTATATGATACGGCGTATCGATTTACCCCTATATATAAGAATGAGATACGCCGGATTAGGTTTTACTACCCACTTTTACATACAGTGAAATTTTTACTCGCCACGAAAACCAACAGTCACTACCATAAACCGATTTCCTTGATCAATCTAGTGCTAATCTACAAGGTAATAACCCTAATTTTTAATTTCTATTTATTTATATTTTTGTGATATTAGGGTTTATAAGATTTAATTGATTTGGGGAACGAATTGATTTAAAAATTATGATTTGTTAAGGGCTTGATAGATTTCCCCTATAGTTAATTGAATTATAATAGGGTAATTAGCCCTAATTGGACTCGAATTATAATTAGGGTTTTGGTTTTGTAAAATAGGGGGAAAACAGGGAAGGTGATGATACGAATTTTTGGAAAAAAAAACTTTGTTTGACGCGTTTCATATATAATGGGTATTTCTTTGATTTTTGGTTTGCACCACATTTGCAGATTCTTGGGAAACGTGGTTGACCAGTTCTTTTATACTGATGCAACACTAGATATGGCGTATCCATTTATTGGATATGGCGTACAGGATACTTTTAAAACTTAATTTTATCACATCCTTAATACAGCGTATGACCTTATTTGATACGGCGTATCACTAGTACGCCGTACTACCCTCTTTAGATACGGCGTATTAACCTTAACATTCCCTATGCTCCATATCTGTTATACTATGATGCTTCTATAAAGATACGGCGTATTAAATTATTCCATACGCCGTATCGTCTTTTTATACAGACGGTTTTACTGACTTTCAAATTTTACAGATGGAGATTCCAAATGCTGGAGCTAGACACCCATGGCTCAGTTTTGAGTTGATGGGCCTTACTCCTAAGACTGAGGGAGAGTATTTGAGGAGACTCAGGGGTTTATACTATAGGCAGATTTTTAGGCTACCGGCTTTGGATTTCGACAGTTTAGAGCAGATTGATGGGGGTAACGCTATGACTGGTGTGGAAAACTAGAAGGGGGGGTTGAATAGTTTTACCGTTTAAAATTAATTCGCTTTGTTACTCTATGTTAATTCAAAGGAAACAAGCACAAACAAATATTCACACAATATATATGAAAAGTAAAGAGAGGAAAGATCAAACCACACAACACGGATGTTTATAGTGGTTCGGCTACAAGGACTCTCTTCCTTGCCCTACTCCACTCCTCGAGCCTCTAACTCGAGAGTTATTCTTCACTAAGAAACAAACTCTCTTCTAGGTGGAGAAAACCTTTACACGTTGCTTACTTCCTTTTCCGGTACTAAGCTAAACACCGAGTTCTACTTCAAGGCAGAACCAACCTAACGTCGCCTATACAATTACCGACACTAAGCTAGATGTCGAGTTCTTTACAAGGGTTCAACCACTCCCGTTTGGTTCTTTCACAAGGGTACAACCACTCCCTACACTCTTTGTGTTTTGAGGACTAAAACACTAACCACACTCACTGAGATAAATGATACAAATAATGATGTGTGAATTTACAACTATATCACACAGTAACTATGCTAAAGGTTTTACACGTCTGTGTTGAACCTTGATGCTTAATCTCCTTTGCTACAAAAGAAAGATCAAATGAAATGAATGAATGATAAATGTTAGATGATATGTAAATGAATGAGTATGAATATTAGGCTATGTGAGTGATGGTGTGTCCAAATGATCAGCTTGCTATTTATAGGCAAGCTGGTGAACAGCCGGCGGATCCGGCGGATCCCATAAAAGGGATCCGTCTTTGATGTCGTTTGGTTCCGCCAAAATGACAGCTAAGAGATTTTTCAAATCTCTCCAAATCTTCCACAATCTTTCCATATCTTTGTGTTGTCATATCAAGATCTTCCAAAGTCAACTATCTTGCTTGAAGATCTAACTAAGATATCACATAATCTATAACACCCCGAACCTACAAGGGTAGAGATGTCACAACAATGGTTTCATATCAGATCATTCAATAACAAAACAGCGGAAGTCTTAACATCAATAATCAAAGGAAAATAAGCCAACAAGACTTATATCAAGTGCATAATATCAATGAAGACGAAAATAAATGAAGTACATAATAATCCAAGTGCCCAAACAATGGCATAAACAAGTCTAAGTCCAAAATGGCAACTAAGAGGACTAAGGTCAAAGCTTCACTCAAATAGCTCTCATCCAAAAGCTAAACCCAGCTCCTAGCTTAAATACCTGCTGCAGGAAAAAGGAAATGCGGCTGAGCTACGAGAGCTCAGTGAACAGATATAACGATAACAAGCAGTAAAAGAGAATAGTAAAAAGTAAATGAAGTAAAGGTCATGCAGATATAACAAGAGTTAAGGAATAAATAAATGGATAAGAGTAAAGGAAAAAGGAAACAGTAATCCACCACGAGCCCAGGTCAAGTCAAGTATCAAGTCAAGTAACCATGCATACGTATACCAAGTATAATGTGAGGGGATACCTCCAGGGGGTGGAGTCATGAGCTCCCAGGATGTGAAAGACGTGTATCGCACACACCATCAGTCACCAGGTATATAACAAGTAATATGATAAATCCATCGAAACAGAAACAAATCTAGGATGCATCCATACGCCCCAGTAGGCCAAGTTCTTCCTCTACGTAACAAGTCAAGTCAAGGGACGGGATAGGTCATCACTCTCCTACCCTAGAGTCAAGTCATCGGTGCATCAATGACAAGGACATGAAACCCTCATGCCTAGTATACAAGTGGTGGCTCGTAGTATCAAACTGTGGGTCAAGGGTCAAGTATCAAGTATCAAGTGTCCAAGTTCAAGTTTCATATCAAGTGGTTCAAGTCAAGTTTCATATCAAGTAGTTCAAGTCAAGTTTCATATCCAGTATATCATATCAAGGTTTATATCAAGGTTCAAGACAAGAAATCATAGCAAGGGTTCAAATCAAGAGGATCATATCAAAGGTTCACAACTCAAGGGAAACATAGCAAGGTTCACTATCAAGGGAAACATAGCAAGGTTCATAAATCAAGATAAACAAGAGGGAGAGAGTTCATGAGAAACCTGTGAGAATGTCAGAATATCTGTACCTTATTAGAAAGCAAGCAACACACACAAGAATAGCAAACACTGACAAGATTCAAGACCTCTCCTTCTTCACACCTAAAGGAGTAGAAGACAGAATTACAAATGGTTCTTTATTCAGATTACTCATTTTAGTTTATCTTTCCATTTTTAGAAAGTTTCCTTATTTAGTAAGTTTCCATTTTTTGTAAGTTTCCATTTTTAACAGGTTTAAATATTATAATTTAGGTTAAGTCATTATTTAAGTATTATTATGGAAATAGGGTTCATTTTAGCAAGTTATAATAGTTTAAGGTCAAATATGACAACTTTCTATATTTTAGGGTTTTAAACGCAAATAAGCCAAAGATAAAGGTCTAAAGTGCAAATATTACAAGTTATTCATTTTAATCCATAAGTTACCCATATTAACGATTTAAATCCTTTAACTTTAACAATTTTACAAGTTAGACCCTTAAGTTAATTAAATTACAAATTAAACCCTTTAATTAAATAAATTGCAATTCTATCTTTTAAATATTCATATTTACACATTAAGCCTTCAAGTATCCAAAATTACACATTACACACCTTACATAAATGTTTATAAAAAACACCCTCTATTTTCCAGATTTTATGAAACAAACCCCTCTAGTTTAATATTTTTCAATTCGAATTAACAATTTACATAATTTACCAATTAAACCTTTTAGTTACCAATTTTACGCATAATGCCCCCATATAATATTTTATACGACTTACCCCAGATTCAAAGTGACTTACAAAAATAACCCACAAGTTTATAAAATTGTAAAACACACCCAAATACTTTTAATCATCCAATCGGTATTATCAAAAATGTATAAACCCTAACCCTAACTTTTCCAATCATTACCAATCATTGATTAATCCTTAAAATGCATTAATATACCAGATCTAATACCAAGAATTCAAACCCTAACCCATTTGATTTTTTTTTTTAACCCGTATCCTTTTTATCCGGTTTGAACAATAATTCGCCAATGATGATTTAAGCTTCGATAAATACAAGTATCATTTATCCAGTGTTATATGACATGTATAGGACTAGAATAAAATAGGTACAAAGCATGGAAAAATCGTATAGCCGGTTTTAGGTTTATTTCATGAATTCGACATATATAATTATCAAGATTTATCTAGCGTGCATGGTGATGATTTAAATGTATAAACATGAAGAGAATGAATAAAAAGGATGATACAAATACCCTTTTGCAGGATTCGAACCAAGGATGAACAAGAAACAATTTTTGGTCTATCGCTAGAACAATACGACACCAACAAAACTCCCACGAGCACAATAGCGATCCAGCAACCTCGAAACTATTTTTCAAACCTTCCTTGCACTTGTAAGAACCCAAGAAAAATAGACAACAGCCTCCAGAAATTCGTATGGTGTGTAGGTGAGTTTTTGTATTGTTTTTAGGGTTAGCGAAAGTGTAAAATGGAAACAATTATAAAACCGTGTGTTATGGTGAGGGGAGGGCATGATTTTTGGCCCAATGTGATGGATGAGATCAATTTACTAATTTTTAATTGATTTCCTTTTAATTGCAATGCTTATCTCCTTTTTATTTGATTTAATTTATTTAACAATATATTAAATATATATATATAAGTAATTTTCGGTCCCAAAATATTTTAAGTGATGTGACAAGTATTTTTAGGACATTTAGAATGTTAAAATGTTCACGCAAAAATTGTCATACTTCATATGTTGTTAATTTCCAAGAGTTTGGGATTTATTTGATGTTTTATCTACTCATTAATTGAAATTTCAAGTTACAAGGGTATTTTGGTAATTTTGCATGTTTTAAAATTTTGGGTATTACATAATCTATGTATGATGCATGCCATGATGTCATTGTATCATTTTAAAAATAAAGTTTCCTTTTAAGGAAATAAACTAGTAGATGTGAAAAATGTAATTCTAAGTAATCTTGTGAAATGTAAAATGTGTTTTAAAGTGACTTTAGCTAGTATTTATAATTTGCTAAAAGATATACTTTGTAATTGTCATTAACAAAACTAAGTAAAGATCGTAAAATATAAATAACGTTTTTAGGACGATATTTGTATTAACAATCTCCCCCTTTTTGTTGATGACAAAACATAAAGTATATGTTTGAGCAAAGGAATAAATATAGCATGAGTTCTTTAAAATATAGATTAAGTTTGTTTTATTTGAGTTTAAAAAACTATTTTTATGCAAAAGTGTATGTACTGTGATGATTCACAGTTATGCAAACTTAATCCTTTCTCCCCTTTTTGTCGAAACAAAAAGAAGAGTTGCGTAGCGGAATGCGATTTTGAGAACTTTAAGAGCTCCCCCTTGTTTTATACTCCTCCTAAATGGAGTAACAAGGTAATGATGCATGATCCTACAAAACAAATGGTTAGAATACGATATGCTCCCCCTCGATGTATACTCCCCATTACAAGAGTCCCATCGTATACATTTGAAGGGTATGAGATGCTACAAAAGAAATGTTGGTTGTGAATAGCTTCAATGGAGAAGCATAATGCATATGAAATGGTCATCCCAATAAGAATGTTAATCTAGTTGACTTGAAAAAGTCAAAATGTAGTGTCTGATCAAAATTTTGTACCTAAAGTACAAGTGATCAAACTATAATGTAGATTCCAAATAGCTATATAATGATGTTAGTTACCTAAATAATGATAATATGCTTAATGTTGATCACTCACAAGCATAACATATAACATTCATATATATTGAAAATATGTGACCAAAGTCACAAAAATATGAAGTTACAAGAAAATTAAAAATGCATCCTAAAAATAAGAAGTCCTACAACAACATCTAAAAGGTCCTATTGAGGAGGATGAGAGATGGCATTTAGACATTCAAGAATGTGGTTCAATATGAACCTCATTTCATTTTGGAGCTCGTGCACCAAAATGTTTGTCCTTTGAGCTATGTGAGCGGTTCTTTCACACATGTTGCAATCATGGCGAGGAAAACCGGGCGGAAGAGTAGACTCATTTGGTTGTGGTGGTGGTGGTGGTGATTGGTTGTTGTGTGATGGTGGTTGTGCTTGTTCGTTGGTTAGTGGTGGTGTTTGGATGGAGTTCATGAGGATGTTTTGGAGGTCCATGGCTTCATTGAGGCGGTGATCTACCATACCCGAGAGTGTGTAGAGACGGTTGAGCTCTTCACTAATCTCCTCTTGGGTTTGAGGCAAATTGATCCACATTGCCTCGTCTATGGCAATGAGAGTTGATGTGGGTGAGAGAGGTGGTATTTGAGGTTGAGATGATGGTGCATCATGGTATAAAAGACCATGGATATCCGGGAAAATCGGATGAAAAAGCATAGGCTCTTGACCTTCAAAGGTCAAGGGTGGAGGATTGGTTGATCTTGGTGGGAGATCCTCCAAGTCATCAAGGTATGGATGTGGTGATGTAGGTGGAGTCCTAAATAGCTCCATAGGTTGCAACTTGGGTGATTTTGGGGGTGATGTTGATTTAACAGGCTGTGATGGAGCGGGTGGTGGTGTGGTTGCTATTGGAGTTATGGTTGGAGGTGGAGTTTGTATGACAACATTGGATGGTGTAGGTGTGGATAGAGTGAGGAAATTCTCACTTGAAATAGGTGATGAGATATTTAGAGGAGATGATTCCTCTGATGATGAATTTGCAAGATTTATAAAGCAACAAGGCTTAACACTAATGCGTGCGGTTCATTTTGGAGGTTTAGAGGTTGAAGAGTTGTTTGATTTGGTCATGGTGAGTTAAGATAACTAAGATGTACAGGTTATGTGTGGAGAGGAAAGTGAATGAGTGAGTTTTGCTCAAACTTAAGCTTCTAATTTATAGACAGAAGGATTATAGGAACTAGTGTTTGGATTTGATGTAAATCCAATAGAGAATGTTGGTTCCTAATGATTTGGAACAAAAATTTGCGCAAGTCAAATCACATAAGTCAATCCATAGAACTTATGTTGAGTAATATGATGAAAATATGCAGTAAATGCAATGAGATAGTGGAAAATCCTGTGATGTGATGTTCCCACGGATTTGAAGGATCCCTAAAAAGGGTTCCTTGTTTGTATCAGAAAGGTAACTCACTCCTAAAATTTGAAAATTCAAATTTTGGTGGGAAATTTTGTTCTTAAGTTTCTAAGAGTTCCTAAATCATTCGAAGATGATTAATGATCAGTGAACCTATTCTAAAGAACACTAGAAACTAAAATCTAAGAATCGGGATGAGTCGAAAAGTTTTAAGAAATTTATTGTTATACATGCGGATCCAAAGGATAACACGTGCGGATCCAATTTATGGGATCCGCAGGTTGAAGAATGGCGGATCCAACGCTAACACATGGCGGATCCAAATTTTGGGATCCGCCAGATCCGTTCTGGCAAAAATACTAAAACTTCACAGAGAGTATTACATATTTCGTGTTTTTTGACGAAAACCCGAAAATTCTCCTGGAGCATATCTATCATCTAATATGTAATGCAAAAACAATCAAATATGATGATACTAACACATGTTTAATCATAGATTAATTCGTTCATGGGAACTTACCTTAAGAGGAGTTAAGCCAAACATAGACTTAAACTCGGAAAATTGATAACATCAAGTGTTATCGACTTGCAATTCTTAGTTAGTTCATATACATATCAAATATCAACATAACAAGTTAAGAAACAATCATTTTTAATACTACATTGTCTAATAATGTTTAGATCCAAACACTCCTTCAACTCAACTTCTTCTTCAATTTCTTCATGCCCTTATGAAGCTTCATCATCCAACGTCCTAAATTCTTCACCATTCCTTTGATGTTGCGATACTCGGCTGTTTCATTTGGGATTGGTGGAAGTTGGCTCAAGTACTCCGGAGGAGGAATCCTAGAGTTTGGCAACCCATCATCGTCACTCATGGATGATGATGATGATGAAGTTTGAGCACGAGGACGTTTGCCTTTATCAACCGCTACCCTATAGTCGCTTAAGGGAACAAAGGTGCGTTGGATCTCATCATATTCGGGAACAAATCCTAAGGCATTTCTAGGAATGGGTGCAAAAGCTCTAAAGAGACGGGTCAAAAGCATTCCATAAGGCAATGCCATTTTTCCTTGAATTGGAATATCGGCCATTCTCTTGGCGATATAGTAAGCAAGGTTGAAAGGTTGATGGGTTGACACATTGTACATCATGTGGCAAAGACAAGCATTGATGTGATCGCGGTTTCCTACCGTGCACATGACATTGGCCCTTAAGACTTCTTCCATTTTCCTAAATTCGGGCTTAAGTTCATTGAGCTCCATAGCAAATGGATCTCTAGCTACATATTTCCCTCGATACAACCTAGTTGGGTTGTTCCTAGGTATGAAAAGATGCTCACGAATGATTTCTTTTGAAGTTAAGGGAGTGGCATATGGTGCCGTTCGTTCAAGATTTGACTCAAGAATGGTCAATGACCATTTATCAGAATAGACACTCGTTCCATGACTTGGAACTCCTAGGACTTCTCCAAATTGATCTAATGGGATATTGAATTGATTTCCATTGACGCTGAAGCGAATGTTCATGTAACCTTGATCGTTTGACTCTAGATTGATACTAGCATAGAATTCTAAAATGAATCGTGGAATTAATTGTTCATCGATATCAAGGAGGTAATCAAAGTGAATAGCCGCTAGTTGTTCCCTAAGATTGGTTCCTTCATAGAATGAGGGGTCTACAAACCTACCCTCATGTACGTAGTGTTTTTCTAGAGCTTTGAAAATTTCAACTTGTTGATCACTAAGTCCTTTGGTTTTATGGTGTTTAGGTAGGTAATTGACGGTGTGTTTGTGATCATAGTTGGTCGCGGGAGGCATGATTTTCCTAAACACAAAAAAATTATATAGTTTTAGTCGAAATTATCGAAAATACATGTATAGGTCTAGTGTGTGCCTACATGGGGACTATGTGGAGGTACGGTTATCTCGACTCATTTAGATGCATGAAATTTTGTTTATGCAAGTTTTATGATAAAACGAGAGATAACCCAAATGCTCCTACTTCAATTGTAACACCCCAACCCGACAAGGGTAGAGATGCCACAATAATGGTGACGTATCAGAACAAACACAAGCATATGACATAAATAATACAATTGACTTTCAATGGTTACAATGGAAAATCTGAAACTACAAGGTTACAAATGAGAAATACAATAATTACTAGTCTAAATATAAGCTCTTCTAGTCATCTCTAATCCAATTAGCTAGTAAGGTCTTCTAAGTCCAAGATACTCTCCACTCATACCCAGCTTCCAAACTAAAACCTGCCGCAGGAAAAGAAATGCGGCTGAGCTACGAAAGCTCAGTGAACAGATATAAAGGTAACAAGCAGTAACAATGGGATAGTGAAGTGAGTGAAACGATACAAGGTATAACAAGAGTTAGGAAAGAAAGAAAAGTAAAAGGTTATGCAGATATATCAAGAGTTAAGAAATAGTTACAATAAATAAGAGTAAAGGGAACAATAATCCACCACGAGCCCAAGTCAAATCAAGTCAAGTCAAATATCAAGTCAAGTATGTATCCGGAGGGGTGACCTCGGAATACTAGTATAAGGTTATAAGGCAAAGGAAACAGTAATCCACTACGAGCCCAAATCAAATCAAATAATCAAATATCAAGGTGTACGGAGGGGAGACCTCGGTACCAATACAATATGTGGGGATACCTCCAAGGGTGGAGTAGCTAGCTCCCAAGCAGTGAAAGACGTGTATCGCACACACCATCAGTCACCAAATATAACAAGTAATATAATGATAAACAAGTCAAGTCAAGTCAAATCTAGGATGCATCCATACGCCCCAGGTGGCCAAAGTCTGCCTCTACGTAACAAATCAAATCAAGTCAGGGACGGGACAGGTCATCACTCTCCTGCCCTAGAGTCATGCCATCGGTGCATCAATGACATGGACATGAAACCCTCATGCCTAGTTATGGCTCGTAGTCTCAAACTGTGGGTCAAGGTCAAGTATCAAGTATCAAGTGTCCAAGTTCAAGTTTCATATCAAGGGGTTCAAGTCAAGTTTCATATCAAATGGTTCAAGTCAAATTTCCAATTCAAGTGGTTCAAGTCAAGTTTCCATTTCAATTATATCATATGCTTCATATCAAATGGTTCATATCAAATGGTTCATAGCAAATGGTTCAAATGTCAAAGGTTCATATCAAAGGTTCAAAGCAAAGGTTCATATTAAATGTTCATACCATGAAAGTAATCCTTTATTAATAGTTTTCATAAAAGTGATCTTTAAAAACAGTTTTCATAAAGAAAGTCTTTAAAAGAAGTTTTCATAAACTTTTAGTAAAATTACATTTAAAAGTGGTATCGCATCGTGTTCAAATATCATTTTAAAATAGCTTTTCTCAAAACATTTTCATATATAATTAAGAAAGTTTTCACATCCAATTATAATATCAAATGAACCTTCAAGGTATCCAAGGATTTGAATAGTCATGTCACAGGGTAACGAACGAATTATATCAAGTATCAAGGGATCATAGCAAGGTTCAATTTATCAAGGGAAACATAACAAGGTTCACAAAACAAGGTTCACAAATCAAGGTTAACGAATCAAGGTTCACAAATCAAGGGGAGCAAGATAAATAAGAGAGAGAGAGAGTTCATGAGAAACCTGTGAGAAGGTCAGAATATCTGTACCTTATACCGCAAGTGCAAACATATCTAGAAATATAAAGATCGGAAACAACTCCATCTTCAGCGAATCTACACGAATACATGGTCGTCTTATTATTAATATCTTCTTCAAATCAGATTTCTCATTTTAGTCGGCTTTCCATTTTTAGTAACTTTCCATTTATAGCAAGTTTCCAAAATTAGCAAGTTTCCATTTTTAGAAAGTTTCCTTATTTAGCAAGTTTCCAAAAATAGCAAATTTCCATAATTAGACAAATTCCACAAAGTAATTAGGTTAAGTCATTTATTAAATATTATTATGGAAATAGGGTTCATTTTAGCAAGTCATGATAGTTTAGGGTTCATTATGACAACTTTCTATATTTTAGGGTTTCAAATGTAAATATGCCAAAGTTAAGGTCCAAAATGCAAATATTACAAGTTATTCATTTTAATCCATAAGTTTCCCATAATTACAAATTTTAATCCTTTAGTTTAAACAATTTTACAAATTAAGCCCTTTAATTACTTTAATTACAAATTAAACCTTATAATTAATTAAATTACAATTTAATCCTTATAATATCCATATTTACACCTTAAGCCTTCAATTATTCAAAATTACACATTATACCCCTTACATAAATGTTTATACAAAATACCCTTCACTTTTCATAATTTACAAAACAAGTACCTTTATTTTACAAATTATCAAATCGAATTAAATAATTAAACAAAATACCATTTAAACATTTTAGTTACCAATTTTACATATAATACCCCCCATATTACAATTTTTACGTTTCACCCCTGGTCCAAAGTGTCTTACAAAAATAGCCCACAAGTTTATAAATTTACAAAACACACCCAAGACTTTATTAATTTCCAATCGGTTTAAAGTTAAATTACAAATCTTAACCCTAAAATTTTCCAATCATTACAAATCATCAAAACAACCTTAAAACACATTGATTTCATCAAATTCATCATTACAATTCCAAACCCTAATCCAATTCGAATTGTTTCTTCTTTTATTTTCTAGCCGATTAACAAATAGATAAAATAATTTATGAATCAAGGTTCAAGGCTTAATATAATTTCGAATACAATTTTCACAGATCACTTACATCATATTACAACCCATAAAAATATGTTTGAGATTTATAAAATTATTATAGAACCGATTTCAGTTTTTTGCACGTTTTAGGGTTTTAAAGAATCAATTAATTTCAACGACCAGATTAGCATGCATGGATCATTATATACATTTTATTTAGATCATATATGATGCAAATAGTGTTATGAAAATACCAGTTAACATTTAGAATGATCGGATGAGGTGTGGACAATTTATTCCTCTCGGCAAGACTTAAACGCGAGCAAGAACTCAAAACCAACGAACCAAGCTTCAAAAATTCGAACTCCTATTTTTCTAGTCTTCTTCTAACTCCAATGGATCCAGGAAAAATACCAAGAACATGCAGAAAATTGGTGGTGTCTATTTGGGAGTTTTTGTTTGATCGGTTAAGGTTTTTGAATATAAAAGGAATGTAAATAAAAGAAACCGTGTGATATAGGGGGAGGGTGAAAGAATTTCGGCCCAAGGGATGTGATAAGATCAATTAGGATAAATTATTTCTGATTTTCAAAGATTTTATCAATTTATATATATTTATCTCTTTATATTACATATTTAATCATTTAAAAAGAAAGTAATTACATAATTAAATATATATTCGGACCATGTGAATTTTTATAGACATGAAAAGTATTTTTAGGACATTAGGAATATTAAAATGTTCATGCAAAAATTATTACATTTCATATGTTGCAAATTTCCAAGAGCTTGTGATTTATTTGGTGTTTTATTCAAGTATTTATTGAAATTTTAAGTTACAAGGGTATTTTGGTCATTTTGCATGTTTTGAAATGTTGGGTTTTACAACTTCTTCCCCTCTAAAAGAAAAAAATTTCGTCCTCGAAATTTGAAGTCGCAAAGTTAGACGAAGTCGTAGCAAGTCGCAAAAGATCGTCACAAACATTCTCAAGCCGGGGAGGTTCTTCCAAAAAGGATCTTCAAACCAAATAGTTTCTTATGACTCAATCAAAACAAGGTGGGTTCAAATTCCTCAAGAGGAGACAAATTGGGTTGATTCTGATCAAAAGGTCCATGCAACACAAAATGGATGATAGGTGAATCTTCTGGAAAGCTCATATGGAATACGAACTAAATTCCAAATCAAATTAACTGTATCAACAGTAGAAAGCTCTACAAAGAGCTCAATATTTATGACTGAGGTCAACAGAGTGCAAAACGAGAGTCCAAACTCGTCCAGATATCTAATGAACGAAGGAAGAGTATACGCATAGGTAGAATGAACCAAAAGTCTCACTAATCACGGATAATCCAACGGAGATCAAATTCTAAACTTCTTAGGTACTCCCCAAGATATCCTATGGCCACAATGAGTGCACGTTATATGGTGTAAGTATTATCACGTTGGCCAGACGTCATAATACTGGCATCATATAAATATGCCCTCATGATGGTCATACTTTATCTCAGGTCGTAAGCAAAACAACCTATCTTAATCCACCTAGTACTTCTACAGTCTCAGAGGTCAACAAAATCAAATGTCATAGTCAAGAGGGAAAACAAAATTACTCGCAAGAGTATCAGAATTCCAGATTGCCTAGAAGAATAAGGTACGCCGTCCACAAGCATCAGATCTTCCACAATTCGCCAAAATTCCCCAAAACAAAGCAATCATCGAACACACGAAGAATAAACACGAAACTGAAATGCTTCCAGGGGACTTAAATCATTAGAGGATCTTATTACTATATAACGAAGCTTAAGTGAGTCAACGGAAGTGAAAGTTAGTCGTCAATAACTTCGGCCTTCACAGAATCAATTCTTCCAAACATAAAAGGTCTGTTTCAAAAATCCGTTCATTCAAAACATCCAATCTCTTCAAGTCCGGTTAATCTATCTTCGTTTTCCATCAATCTGGAAGTGAAACAAAATCACGAACTTGAGTCTGGTTCATCAAGCCTCCTGCAGTTCTGCTTGGAATGTGATGGAGTAATGTGAGTTTCTGGCACGATCTTCAAATCCCCTCATCATCCAGTCTGCTCCCGCTCTCAATTCATCTTAGTACAACCAAGATGAATAGGGAAGTAAGACTGCACATCTTCATCAGCTCCAGGTTCGCCATCTTGACTAGATTTTCTTCTTCTGCATCGCCAACTGTAAAACCCGAAAATCTAAAACATGCAAAATTACCAAAATGCCCTCGTAATTTAAAAATTTAATCAAAGCTTATATAACTTATAAAATAATTACAAAACCTATGAAAACAAAACAAATATGATATGAAATAAATTTGAGGCATCATAAAATATTTGTACAAGCCCCCAAAAATATTAAAACACACTATGAAATACTTGTGAATCGAAAATCTCATATTAATTATGTTATTTAAATTGTAAAACTAGAAAAGAAAGGATACTACAAGTTAAAAAGGAAATTGTGTCAAATTAAGTTGTGTTTGATGTGGATGATTCTTTTGGGCCGATCCACCTTCCATTCCCCCTCCAAATGTCGGCCAAATCCATCCCTACAAAATAGCCCATCTCTTTTAATCCCTCACCAAAATACCGATCCTAAATTTTCACCAAAGAAAACCCTAAAAACCTCCACTTCTGCCGCCTGCTTTGCTGCTGCTAATCGACCAAGAAAAGAGCCACAAAAGTCCCCATCTTGATCTCATTCTAAGGTATACACATAATCCTACATCAATACACGTTCCTACGAATCAAAAAGTAATCAAAAAAGTGTGTTTTGCTCTTGTGTTGGGGCTGCCGATCGATCCAAAGAAGAAGGGAGGGAGAAAAAGATTTTCGGGTGGTGTTCTTGATTCCGTGTGATCGTGTTCTTCATCTTTTCATCAAGGGTATTGTAATTACTCACCTTTTGTTCGAAAATCTTGTGTTCTATACGAATCTTGGAATGAAAATCATGTCACATAAAATCATAAACCTATAAAACCCTAAAACTTGTACTATGGATCGATTGGTTTGTATATGGTGTATAATTCGATTTGAACATGTAACAAACTGATAAGAATTGATCTTAGTGTGCTATGAACTCACCCAAAGTCGTTTGGTATATAAAACAAATGAATGGATAAAGAAAACCCTAAGTAATTACATGTGATGATGAAAACTGCTACTGAGACAGGACTTTAACCGACTTTAACCGGCTGTAACTAATTGATGGGTCGAGTTTTTTGGGTGTTTTAAGAGTCTAAAACTAAGTTCATTGAAAGGGCTACCTGGTAAAATTTAGTTTGTAATTTTTAGAGGCCTGGAAGGTTACTTTTTGATTTTTAGAAAACTATGTGTCTGGTCGTACTAAAAAGTCTGGAAAATCAGTCCGGGTTTTTGATTTTTAGTTTCCAAACCGTGTCGAATTAGAAAGAGCCCTTTGAACTGGATAATATTTGGGATGTATGCTAGTAGGTGGAATTTTTATAGATTTTTTTGAATTTTTCTAAAAGGGTTAACAGGTGATGACTTTTCGGTGTTCCATCAGATACGATTTTAGAACAAGTTGTAAAAGTGGATTTTTAATACATACCTATGCTACATAATAAAATCTGGAAAAATTTGGTAAAATACTAGGGACATTGAGGTAGCTCTGTGAATTTTTGTAGATTTTATTTCGGTGTTTTACTATGATTTTTAAATTATTTAATACGGGTCCAGAAATGCCTAAAAACTTGAAAAAGTGTATTATGAGCTTTTAAAAGTGTTAAGTGTTTATATTCAAACATTAAAGGGTCCTTGTTGTTATTTTGATAATACTAAAGGATTTAACTCGTAGGAACCTATAACTCTACAATATTTACACCTTATACCCTAACCTTATGATAATTACACAATTGGTCCTTAAACTTATCCTAAATACTTAATGAATCCTCAAAAGTATAAAGCTACCATAATAACCTTATGAACCTTAAAGCTACTTAAAAAGGGAAGATAACTAAGAATGATAAATTGAACTTGAACCCCTCTTGTAATTTTGTCTTCTACTCCTCTAGGTCTGAAGAGGGAGTGACTTGTTTTCCTGTCAGTGTTCACTGCTTCTGTTTTGCTTGCATTTGAATAAGGTACGGATATTCTGCCCTTTTCAGTAATGGGCCTTCGTCTCTTGATTTATTTTACTGATTCGTTTAAGATTTCCCGAACCATTGCTATGTATCCCTTGTATTGTGAACCTTGACCTGTTGTACTTGTTCTTGAACCTTGCTTTGAACCCTTGCTTTATCTTCTGACTTGAACCTTTGTTATGAACCCTTTGCCATGAACCTGGACTTGAACCTTAATACACCTGATAGTATAACTGGATTGAGAAAACCTTTTTGATAAATTATGAAAATGTTTTAAGAAACTATGGGTAAGATTATCTTTATAGAAACCATTTTCAAATAACCTCTTTTATGAAACCTTTTAAAGAATACTTTTATGGAAAACGGTATTTAAGGATTTTGACACTTATGATATGAATCCTGATATGAACCCTGATATGAACCCTGATATGAACCCTATTATGACACCTGATACATGATACCGAGATTTGATACTTGACCCTCACCCACAGTTTGAGACTACGAGCCATCTACTAGGCATGAGGGTTTCATGTCCATGTCGGTGATGCACCGCCGGCATGACTAGTGTGTAGCCCTAGTGATTTGGTTACGCCGTCCCCGATCTTGACTTGATTTATTACGTAGAGGAAGAACCCTGTGGCCTGCGGGGGCGTATGGATGCATCCTAGACTTGTCTTGTTCTTGTTACTTGTATTACTTGGTGACTGGCGAGTGTGTGCGATACACGCCTTTCACACCCCTGGGAGCTAGCTACTCCACCCCTGGAGGTATCCCCTCGCCCTGTACTTGGTATGCTGAGGTCACCCCTCCATACACCCTGATATGTGACTTGATATGGTTTGACTTTGAGATTGATTTTGAGTTTTGGGCTCGTAGTGGATTACTGTTTTCCTGAAACCTTGTAACCCTTTTGACCTGACACTTGACCTGACATTTGACCTGACTTGATTTGACTTGGGTTGTGGTGGACTACTGGTTATGTTACTCCCCGGCAGCGGCGCCAAAAACTTGATGCGCGTGATGTGTCGTTGCGGTTTAGCAGTTTTAATGCCTACTCAAGTTTTAAATTTATATTTAGCCGACTTATCAATAACACACACACTTAACGAGCAGTGTACCCGGTCAGTATGAAGATAATGGTAAGTAGAGTGTCGATCACTAAGAGTGGAACGTATTATCTCGTTAATCTAATCAGTATTTTAATATCCTAACGCAAGGGGGTTTCAGCCTGAGAGACTGGCACAGTTTTGTTGCAATTAAATAATAAAATAAACAAATAGGCATGAATCAGCAAGTAGCACACACGTACACAGATAGATACTCGAGACAATAAGAGGGCTGTCCTTATGATTAAGTAGATTGTCACTTGTTTTATTGATAGCTTTATATGAAGTGTATGTAATTAACCATTTCTCGTTGGTCCTATTCTCATCGGCGAGTAAACCCTTAATGATTACTTATGTCTAAAAGTTATTCCTAAGTGATCAATTTAGAAACAACCGTGGGAGCCACATCTTGTCCCGCAGTCGGATGCCCGCAAGCCACTAATAAACACAGAGGTTATCAATGCACTAATAAGTAGTAACCAAAGACATCAACATATAAACTTTAATTGATGGGAAAGCAAGTATTAAAGGGAGTGCAATCTTTCCGTTGTCACATTACACAAGCCACCAATCCTGATGAATTAAAGTTTGCTAACACAATAAAACAAAACTACTTAATGAATTAAATACATGCAGCACCTTCTTACAGCTCTTGTATCTTCGATTTGGGTGTGTCTTGTGCTGCCTTCTTGACTGAATTCGTCCTTCTCTTCTGTTCGGTCTTTAGGTTTCGAACTTTCGGAACTCTTTAATGCGTCTGGTCTACGGGGTATTTATAGTTTGTGTCTGAGGGAAGATGCGGCGCATCTACTTAAGTAGATGTGGCGCATGTACTTAACTTCGCGTGGGGTCCAAGATTATAATATTCAGGAATATTCGTACACCGCCAGAAGATGCGGCGTAACTCTTTATTAGATGCGGCGCATGTCCTCTTGTATCTTGGATCGTATCTGGTGATATCTTGATAGAGATGCGGCGCATTTCGAGAGTGAGATGCGGCGCATCTGGAGCAGAATTGACTTGATCTTGTCCATGTCAGTAGACTTCCTCTTTATGCACGTTTTGCTCCATAATTAGTCCATAATCGCTAAGTTTCACCAAATGCTTGTTTTTACCTGAGAATTACAAAAGTAAACGATTAAGTATCAATCCTCATACATAATATAGTAAAACAAGTCAAATTAATAGGATAAATGATAGTAATAAAATGTACTTATTTGAGTTCATCAGTTACCCTATGACTTGACACTGGACTTGACTTGATTTCGACTTGGGCTAGTGGTGGGTTCTGGTTTCATTTGCACCTACCTTTGTAACCATTCTTAATTCCTGGTATGTCTGCATAACTCTTGTATTCCTTTTCCCGACTCTTGTTACTCCTGGTATTATTTCTTTTACTTTATATTTCCGTTACTACTGCTTTGTTTCCGTTATATCTGTTCACTGGGCTTTTTAAGCTCAGCCGCACGTTTTCTTTTCGTGTGCGGCAGGTTATAAGCAGGACGACGGGTTTGGGTATGAATGAAGAGACTTTTGGACTTAGAAGACCTTGATAGTTATTCTGAAGTAGAAGTCATTAGAAGGATTGCAATTGCAGACTTAGTATTTAGTTTTGTTTCATTTCTTAACCTTATAATGTTAGTATTTCATTGTAACCTTTGGCATTTTATTGTATTACTATTGAAGTATGCTTTGTTTGATCTGATATGAAACCATTAACGTGACATCTTTACCCTTGCCGGGTTGGGGTGTTACACCAACACTTCTGCCTTGTAAGGAATGTCTTCACTCTTCAGGGTAGCCACCGCTGTTGTCAACAAATATCAACCTCCCAGAATGCACAAATGATCGTCAAATTTCTAAGAAGGTGCAAAAATGATTTTCATGCTCTTCCTCGTCTCCGAATGTACTATTAGGTCATACAATGACCATTTGCCCAAGTACTCATGAGAAAATATTATTTATCAAATTCACAAAACAGTCAGAGCTTTAGCTAATACTATTAGCGTCACTAACCGTCATAGCAGTCGTTACGAATACGGAAGGCGATTCCAAGAATAACCTCAATTCATACTTCCATCTAAAAGAAACTTCGTGCACTAAAATAGTCATTTCAGGGTGGAGAAGTAATGGATCCTAATAGCAATACGGTTCAGCTTCCAATAATCAATACATATCCCCTGCCACCATCCTTCTTTATCGCGAACGAAAACTGAAACGCGCCTAGAAGGTACACTTAAGCAAACTCACTTCCTGGTCCTCGGTTGCTGCTCTTCCCGGTTGATCAAATCAACTGGTACGATCCCGGACACATCTGAAAGACATCTTCGCTTGGTGACTAGACAATCTCTCGGTATCATGTCAAATCCTACTTCACACTCTGGTGGAAAACTTGGTGGTTCAACCAGGAATCATATTCAGAAAACTCAGGGTGCCAAATAACTCTCAAGATAAGGTTCATTCATTGGTGTACGAAATAGGTTCTAGGAAAACTTCATAACTGCGAAAGTAACTTACGAGTTTCCAAAGTAATAGTGATAGCCAAAAGTTTAACAATCGGTAATCATGGTAGGGAGTTCAAGATTGTTTCAAACACCAAAGGTGAGACATAGGAGGATAGTTGTCAATATTTTGAATGCTCAATCAATCAATCCCTTATCAGAAAACAATCGAAGTTAACTATCCAAAGAAAGATAGATCAACATAGCAAATCTTATCGTTCAAAAGTGAGAGGGAAACATTCTTATACTCGTGGTTAAACACCACAAGGCTTCTCATAGGGATAGAGATGGGTAAGACGAAATTAAATAGCGTCGGAAGATTCATAGATGCTTATTAAAAACAAGAGACAAATAACAGAATGTATCAAGTACGTCATCGCCATGGAGATTCTTAGAATGCCCGAAGAGGCATCAAAATGATTAACAAAAGATCAGAGGTCAGAGTCGGAATCTGAAGATACGGATCAAATAGTGTCAGGCAATTACTATGCAATTCTCAATGCCTTCAAGATTTATTTAGGTTTCAAATCTTAGGTGGTGCAAAGCATAAGCTTTCAATCTTCAACAGTGATCTCAACAGGCTTTAACCAAAACAAGGCACGAATCAGAGTGATGCGGAAGCAAATATACTTAAACAAATGCCTTATAGTCTACCCATTCCTCACTGGTCAAAACTTAAGTTCATATTAAGAAATCCTAAAGCAAGTTCTCAAGGGGTTCTCCTATGTTCTTACAGTGGAAGCCTAATGGTCCAAACTCACAGGTCAAGGGTAAATGTATTACGAGTCACAACCTGTCTCTGATACCATAAATTGTAACACCCCAACCCGACAAGGGTAGAGATGTCACAATAATGGTGACGTATCATAACAAACACAAGCATATGACATAAATAATACAATTGAATTTCAATGGTTACAATGGAAAATCTGAAACTACAAGGTTACAAATGAGAAATACAATAATTACTAGTCTAAATATAAGCTCTTCTAGTCATCTCTAATCCAATTAGCTAGTAAGGTCTTCTAAGTCCAAGATACTCTCCACTCATACCCAGCTTCCAAACTAAAACCTGCCGCAGGAAAAGAAATGCGGCTGAGCTACGAAAGCTCAGTGAACAGATATAAAGGTAACAAGCAGTAACAATGGGATAGTGAAGTGAGTGAAATGATACAAGGTATAACAAGAGTTAGGAAAGAAAGAAAAGTAAAAGGTTATGCAGATATATCAAGAGTTAAGAAATAGTTACAATAAATAAGAGTAAAGGGAACAATAATCCACCACGAGCCCAAGTCAAATCAAGTCAAGTCAAATATCAAGTCAAGTATGTATCCGGAGGGGTGACCTCGGAATACCAGTATAAGGTTATAAGGCAAAGGAAACAGTAATTCACTACGAGCCCAAATCAAATCAAATAATCAAATATCAAGTTGTACAGAGGGGAGACCTCGATACCAATACAATATGAGGGGATACCTCCAAGGGTGGAGTAGCTAGCTCCCAAGCTGTGAAAGACGTGTATCGCACACACCATCAGTCACCAAATATAACAAGTAATATAATGATAAACAAGTCAAGTCAAGTCAAATCTAGGATGCATCCATATGCCCCAGGTGGCCAAAGTCTGCCTCTACGTAACAAATCAAATCAAGTCAGGGACGGGACAGGTCATCACTCTCCTGCCCTAGAGTCATGCCATCGGTGCATCAATGACATGGACATGAAACCCTCATGCCTAGTTATGGCTCGTAGTCTCAAACTGTGGGTCAAGGTCAAGTATCAAGTATCAAGTGTCCAAGTTCAAGTTTCATATCAAGGGGTTCAAGTCAAGTTTCATATCAAATGGTTCAAGTCAAATTTCCAATTCAAGTGGTTCAAGTCAAGTTTCCATTTCAATTATATCATACGGTTCATATCAAATGGTTCATAGCAAATGGTTCAAATGTCAAAGGTTCATATCAAAGGTTCAAAGCAAAGGTTCATATTAAATGTTCATATCATGAAAGTAATCCTTTATTAATAGTTTTCGTAAAAGTGATCTTTAAAAACAGTTTTCATAAAGAAAGTCTTTAAAAGTAGTTTTCATAAACTTTTAGTAAAATTACATTTAAAAGTGGTATCGCATCGTGTTCAAATATCATTTTAAAATAGGTT
The DNA here is from genome assembly GCA_021014915.2 of Artemisia tridentata subsp. tridentata. NCBI lineage: Eukaryota > Viridiplantae > Streptophyta > Magnoliopsida > Asterales > Asteraceae > Artemisia > Artemisia tridentata. Next base: position 229,509,347 of record CP139509.1, read on the forward strand.
TTCTCAAAACATTTTCATATATAATTAAGAAAGTTTTCACATCCAATTATCTATACTACTTATAATAGAGAGATGTATCTCTCTCTTATTTAGTCTGAAAATTCATACTTACAATACATAAAGCATAATGTACAACATAAATAAGCATGCCGACTAATTTTCTATCAAACATTAATGCTATTATTAAATACACAGCTGCAAACATTAATGCCATCAAAATCTTTTAAACAGCCGAGACTTGCAACATAACAATTGTAACAGCCCATTGAATTGTAATTAGTAGCTGCCCTAAGTTGTAATAGCTCATTGACAACATCATCACCATACTTACTCCTTCCCGTAACCTCCCAACTATATATAACCCAAACCAAAAAATAAAACACACATGCCACCGGAACACATCTCTACCGCTGCCAACAATGACACAAAATTACAACAACTCACATCAATTACCCAACTCACGAACAAGCCACATATAACCTGAACTCGGTTTCGAAATGCAAAGAAAAATAAACAAGATCTCAGTGTGTTTTCATAAGAAGAATTAAAGATCTTTATAGATCTTACAAACACTCATCATAGATATTCAACGAAACACAAACATATACCTACCGGAGACCTCTTTGTGAGATCGTGAAGCTGTAATGAGAATAAACAAGACGTTCTTGGGTAAGAAGTAATTGCATTACACAAACATATATATGGTGTTCGAATTGCAGCAAAAAAGAACGAAGTAAGAAGACGTTCTTGCTGGGTTTGGTTCTTGTGTGTAATTCGAGTAGAGTTATAAGGTCGGTGGCGTTAAGTTTGTGTTTAGGAGGTGCACGTGTTATGTTATGGAGGGATAAGGGAGACATGAGCTTTTCTTGTTCGATATTGTTTTTGTGTGTTTCGGATGGATAAGATATAACAAAACTGTGGTTTGTGATTGGTATTTGAGTAGCTGAAATGAGGAGTTAAGATGTGGGTTGAAGTGGCTACTCGTGTGTTTAAGAAGGAGATAAAGTGACTGCATTTGTAAGTGGTTGCATTTAGATGGATATGTGATGAAAATGAGTGTATGTGATGAAGACTGCGTATGTCATAAGATTTGGGTTGTAAAGGTGCTACCTTTGAGTTTTAGATATAACCGAATGATTAGGGTAAAGTGTATTGGGCTTGGCAATGTTTTTTTTTAAGTGGACTTGGACTACTATCCAAATGAATTGTTATTGTGTTATAAGAAATTTTGGGTCAACTATTAATGGGAATTAGTGTAGATCTTTCGAGATCTGTTTTAGTTTGTGTTTTGATCTCTTTTGAGCTTAGTAAAAGTGAACCTCTAGCAGAAAAAATGTGTTTCTATTCGAAATCCACCGTTTGGTGTCGAAATCCGTTGGTAATTTGTTCAGTTTATTATGTTCTTGGTCGTTTTTGGTGTGTTTTGTGGCTTTTGAAGTGTTTACTTCCAAACCGATCTATTATTGTACCTTGTTTATATACCACCATATTTAGTTTGTTGCGGTTTCATAATAGTCTTGGTTAGTTTTGCATGATCTAACAGTTTTGCTGTAGTTTGTTTGTTGTAGTGGCTTTGTGTTCTTTTTATAAACTATTGCTATGAACTCCGCCGTGAACAGCGGTGAACCGCTGCCATGAAAGTGGTGTTAGTTGTGTAGATCTTTCGAGATTTTCTTGAGACTATGTCTAAAGGTTGTAATATGTGGCCAGCATGGTTTGAGTTGCTTGAAATATGTGGCCAGAATAGTTTGTGTTGTGGATATCTATTTCCCGGAAACATTTGATTTTGGATTTGTGGCCATTTTACTTTAAAAACCACCACTTTTTGGTGAATAAATAAAATAAAATATTATTTGGCTATGATGCTTCTAATAAAAAAAATGATTCACATTTTGGTGGAGAAAACGCGAGATGGCAAGTTACCAATTGCAATGTTCTTTAGTTTAAAATTCTAAAACCATGGCATCTACTGAGCCAAAATGAAAAAAATTTATTAGATTATTTTTTTTAAATGAGACCAAAGAATTGTGGACTGGACAACGCTTATCGATTAAAAGCTTAGAAACAATTTTTGGTTTAATGTGTGAAATGTTGGTAAACTTTTATGCATAAATTGTAAGAATTGTGTCGGTGACATGAATGATCAATCCAAACTCATACGATATAAAAACGTAAACTTGATATAGAAAATGGTGCACATATACAAAAACAAATAAAAGTGATACAATGTAACCATTCAAATAAAAAGTGATACTATAAAGTAAACTGAATAACTTTGACCACACGCCTCTATAATATTACGGACTAATATCTTTATATTGCAGATTTGCATTTGCATCACTCTCGTACCCTACTATTTTTATATGAAATAGTTTGTTATTGCTTAAAGTTATTCCAACTTAAAACTATCATCATCTGTAAAGTCATTGTCACGAAATACGTATAATCATAAAAAATTGCACACCAGAAAGTTTAGTTTCAGGGTATCCGCCGCCGCAACGCGCGGGTACCCTGCTAGTAATATCAAATGAACCTTCAAGGTATCCAAGGATTTGAATATTCATGTCACAGGGTAACGAACGAATTATATCAAGTATCAAGGGATCATAGCAAGGTTCAATTTATCAAGGGAAACATAACAAGGTTCACAAATCAAGGTTAACGAATCAAGGTTCACAAATCAAGGGGAGCAAGATAAACAAGAGAGAGAGAGTTCATGAGAAACCTGTGAGAAGGTCAGAATATCTGTACATTATACCGCAAGTGCAAACATATCTAGAAATATAAAGATCGGAAACAACTCCATCTTCAGCGAATCTACACGAATACATGGTCGTCTTATTATTAATATCTTCTTCAAATCAGATTTCTCATTTTAGTCGGCTTTCCATTTTTAGTAACTTTCCATTTATAGCAGGTTTCCAAAATTAGCAAGTTTCCATTTTTAGAAAGTTTCCTTATTTAGCAAGTTTCCAAAAATAGCAAATTTCCATAATTAGACAAATTCCACAAAGTAATTAGGTTAAGTCATTTATTAAATATTATTATGGAAATAGGGTTCATTTTAGTAAGTCATGATAGTTTAGATTTCATTATGACAACTTTCTATATTTTAGGGTTTCAAATGTAAATATGCCAAAGTTAAGGTCCAAAATGCAAATATTACAAGTTATTCATTTTAATCCATAAGTTTCCCATAATTACAAATTTTAATCCTTTAGTTTCAACAATTTTACAAATTAAGCCCTTTAATTACTTTAATTACAAATTAAACCTTATAATTAATTAAATTACAATTTAATCCTTATAATATCCATATTTACACCTTAAGCCTTCAATTATTCAAAATTACACATTATACCCCTTACATAAATGTTTATACGAAATACCCTTCACTTTTCATAATTTACAAAACCAGTCCCTTTATTTTACAAATTATCAAATCGAATTAAATAATTAAACAAAATACCATTTAAACCTTTTAGTTACCAATTTTACATATAATACACCCCATATTACAATTTTTACATTTCACCCTGGTCCAAAGTGTCTTACAAAAATAGCTCACAAGTTTATAAATTTACAAAACACACCCAAGACTTTATTAATTTCCAATCGGTTTAAAGTTAAATTACAAATCTTAACCCTAAAATTTTCCAATCATTACAAATCATCAAAACAACCTTAAAACACATTGATTTCATCAAATTCATCATTACAATTCCAAACCCTAATCCAATTCGAATTGTTTCTTCTTTTATTTTCTAGCCGATTAACAAATAGCCAAAATAATTTACGAATCAAGGTTCAAGGCTTAATATAATTTTGAATACAATTTTCACAGATCACTTACATCATATTACAACCCATAAAAATATGTTTGAGATTTATAAAATTATTATAGAACCGATTTCAGTTTTTTGCACGTTTTAGGGTTTTAAAGAATCAATTAATTCCAACGACCAGATTAGCATGCATGGATCATTATATACATTTTATTTAGATCATATATGATGCAAAGAGTGTTATAAAAATACCAGTTAACATTTAGAATGATCGGATGAGGTGTGGACAGTTTATTCCTCTTGGCAAGACTTAAACGCGAGCAAGAACTCAAAACCAACCAAACAAGCTTCAAAAATTCGAACTCCTATTTTTCTAGCCTTCTGATAACTCCAATGGATCCAGGAAAAATACCAAGAACATGCAGAAAATTGGTGGTGTCTATTTGGGAGTTTTTGTTTGATCGGTTAAGGTTTTTGAATATAAAAGGAATGTAAATAAAAGAAACCGTGTGATATAGGGGGAGGGTGAAAGAATTTCGGCCCAAGGGATGTGATAAGATCAATTAGGATAAATTATTTCTGATTTTCAAAGATTTTATCAATTTATATATATTTATCTCTTTATATTACATATTCAATCATTTAAAAAGAAAGTAATTACATAATTAAATATATATTCGGCCCATGTGAATTTTTATAGATGTGACAAGTATTTTTAGGACATTGGGAATATTAAAATGTTCATGCAAAAATTATTACATTTCATATGTTGCAAATTTCCAAGAGCTTGTGATTTATTTGGTGTTTTATTCAAGTATTTATTGAAATTTTAAGTTACAAGGGTATTTTGGTCATTTTGCATGTTTTGAAATGTTGGTTTTTACATCAATGTAGCTACATTTAATTGTACCCGAAAATACATATTAGTTATGTATTCCCTTTAGCATTCAAAAGACATTATGCAAGTGATGTTTAAAAACTAACGTTTTTATATTTGTATGAACAATGTTCAAAAACCATTTTTCCTAGTCGTGAGAAGATTTTAGCAAAAATTTCTCATGGGGTTTTTGATGAATAATGATAATGTACTACAAGATGCAATTCCTAACTAAGAAAAACATGAATTGAAGTGCAATTCAGTAACTATGTTTCATGATTTTACAAGAATTATGCATATTCCCCAAGTTTTGATTTTGTGCATGAAATAGAAATCCTAGATGCAGATCAGGAGTATAAACATGATAAGGATACTTACAGTGATGTTTGGAGCACAAATTTGTGGAAGAAAATAACCTAAATTATGATTGTGGTGAAGTATGAAACGAATTCAGTAGGTGATAAGTTTTAGGAGAGTGATGAATAGTACTTGGTGTTGTTTATTATATAATAAAACAACCTGCGCATGTGACGGATTCGGTGGATCCAAAACAAAGGATCCGCCTTTGTTATCGTTTGGATCCGCGGGATCAGAACATAATTTTTGGTTTAGTGTCGAGTTTGGTTAAACTAAGATTTACGCTACTGTTTTATCTAATCACTAGGTTCCATTAATCCTAATCCAAGTCTGAGGTAGTTGAAAGGTTCTCTTTTGAGAGGTTTTGTGAGGATGTCGGCAATGTTATCCTCTGAGAAAACTTTCTCAATTGAGATGTTTCCCTTCTGAACATTGTCGCGTAGAAAATGATGACGTATTTCAATGTGTTTGGTTCTAGCGTGTTGGACCGTATTTTTGCTAAGGTCGATAGCTCCTTTGTTGTCACAAAGAATGGGGATGTCGTTGAGTTCAATTCCATAGTCTACGAGAGCTTGTTTCATCCACAGTGCTTGTTGACACGCCTTTCCTGCAGACACATACTCTGCCTTGGTTGTTGAAATTGCAAGGGCCGTTTGTTTCTTAGCGAACCATGAGGTGAGACAATGTCCTACAAAAGTACAAATACCGCTAGTACTTTTCCTATCAACATAGTCACCAGCATGATCTGAATCGGCATACACTATGGTTTCTACACCCGTTCCTTTGGGATACAGTAACCCTAAATGTGTAGTACCTTTAATGTATCTAAATATCCGTTTAACGGCTTCAAGATGGGATATTTTGGGATCTTCTTGAAAACGTGCACATAGACAAACACTAAACATAATGTCCGGCCTACTAGCCGTAAGATAGAGTAAACTACCAATCATTCCCCTATATTTAGTGCTATCTACGGATTCATTTTCTTCATCCTTTGTGAGTTTGGTTTCGGAGGACATGGGTGTTGTAGGTCACTATAATGATCTCAAACACACACTCTCGTAAATGACTTTTAAACAAACAAACTCGATCTACTACTTATCTAGATAATAAGCTACGTATGGATAAAAGAGAAATAATCTAAATACGATAAGCTAGAATAAGAGAAATAAGAAGAGAAGAATAAGATGGAAGGTTTTCACTAATTCGATTTACACACAAGCATAGCTTCCGCACATACATAAGAAAAACCAACAATACAAATGAATCCCTTGCCTTGTATTTATAGGCAATGGGAGGGGGAATCATTCTAAGAATATTCCCTTCCATGTGATAAGGATAAATTTAATTAACATGACCGGTCCAAGGACTACTATTGAACCGGTCCATAAATACAAACAATATAGTCCTAATTGTGCAACATTAATTAAATGAACAAGACTTGTAAAATATTTAAAACGTGTTCCTAACAATCTCCCCCTAAGTCTTGATCATCAATGTTGCCCGACGTCTTCTTTGCTTCTTAGGCTTCCGACGTCTTTATAATCTTTGTTTCTTTGTTCTTGTGTAATGATGATATGATGTTGTTTCTATCTGCCAATCTCCAACGTCTTCTCGTCTTCTCCATCATGCTCATATATCTTTGATTTGTTTTTCTGCAACATGTTCTCACTTTTCAATCTTAATCTTGTGAAAGGTTGAGATGCTTGAACTTTTGACTTTACAATTTCATATGTTAAACTTTTGATGTTACTGAGTCTGTGAGAGAACATTTCTTCAAGATATGAACATGATGGAGTCTTGATGGTCGAACTCCAGCTCCTCAGCAGCAGCAGTAGCAGCAACAGCAGCAACAGCACGAACCAACCGGTACTTACAGGCTCAGACTTGAGATCATCAACAGCATAGTGTGAAGACTTTCTCAAATCCTAACCCAGACCGTTCTGAACCGGATTCCCCCGAAAGGGATTACACGGACACACCGAAGTGCACCCACGATTCAGTGAGTCGCTGGAGATCACCCCACGACTGTAGACCGTTTTGGAGCAAAAACACTAAGCGTAACCCACAAGGAGTTACCGAAGTGACCTGCTGTCAGAGTTGTTTGATGTTGTTCTGGCAGGATTTCCATTCAATCATTGATAATCACAAATGTGACTTTTCTCATGAATGTTCTCGGCAGATTGCTAAGATCTGCGAAGGACACTTTTCCTAAATTTACAACTGATGCCCATGATGTAGAATACCAGAGTAATTCTAAGTGTACCTAAGAGATCTTTTGATGAATCTCATGGCTCTAGACTCAATTTGTGCACATTTGTTTGGTCATCGGAGGCGTGGAGCAGATTGCCTCCTTTTCAATATCAACACTCTCGTAATGAGAGGTCGATAGATTATGAAGGGTTCTCCGTGTGAATGAAACAAATGTCTTTTGAGAGACACTTGAGTGGCTTAGAAGGTTTATTAGTGCGTCACTGGGTCCATGACGTCTTTTAGTCTTCAATACCGGTGATGCTCATCAACCAGTAGATTATGTATTGAACCCGGTGTCTGCCCTAAGGTTGAACAACTGGAGGGCTATTTCTTTTCACCCTTTTTCTTTACTTTTCTTTTTAATTCTTCAACCCCTTCTTTCTCCGTTCATTCATTTTCTCCTTTTTATATCATACCTAGGACTTTCTAGTTCTAAACTATTGGTATTGTCCTTGGGTAGATCCTTCCGGCTCTGGCGGATCATAGGACGGTTTTCCCTAACCTTAGTCACCTTATAACTCCATGACTATCCTAATGATGCCATAAACCAAACCATTGAAAATCTCTCAAAGTGTCGATAATTGTAAAGACATTTTGTTGACACCTTGAGAGTTTGATGATTTTCAGAAATACTCCCCCTTAACATGTGCTCATTAATATTAAATTTTGAAATTTGCACATGCCGGAAAGAGTTGGCACTTTTGAATTGATTGACTTTCAATGAACCTGATCTTTGCGAGACACGCTTACATCACCAGTTAGACTGGCTTGAAATTATTACCCGTCCAGATCAGATTCAAAGATTATCGCTCGAAATCGGTACATTCTACTCAGACACGTCCTTTGCGAGACACGCTTACATCACCAGATAAATTGGCTTGAAATTATTACCCGTCCGGGACATGTCCTTTCGACTACTGACTTTCCTATTCGTCAATTCGAGGGTCAATTCTGAGTTTGAGCACACGAGATTCCAGCAAATGAGACATCATATTTTAATCATCTGTTTCTTCTCCCCCTCAAAAATAGCATACTCATGATGTTTTTGGAAAAACGTTTATGATTAAAATATGCTGTTTTTGAGTTTTAGGGAAGAAGTTTCAAGAACTTTGATACTTCTTTTTGAACAAAGATTATATTTTTCAAATACTCCCCCTGGACGAGGGAATACTTGTCCTTATGAGCAGAATGTTTGAAAAACGTTGTAAAACATTCTGATTTTAATTCTGCTCATAAGTAAGAAGCTTTCGCTCCTTTTTCAGGATTGAGGCACTGAAGCGTACCTCAGGGTCCTTTCTTTGGGGTCCGGGTTGTACACTGTTATGTGTGCACAAGCCGTAGTCATATTCTCAGTCATATATAAGTAAGAATATTGAATGAATATTGAATATTGAAATCAAATTCTTACAAATTAACCGCCTCTGCCAAAAGTGGTGAATTTTGGATCTGTTCTCTGGAATAATCTGATGGCAAATGGAGGACGACCACCAACATAAGTTTCCAATCTCCTCATCTGATCCCTTCGATACAGCCTTTCTTCGATTGACCAGATAAAATTCTTGACTTGCCTGAGCTGCTGATGATTCCATTTCTTGTGCTTCTTCAATATTTGATCCTGAACCCGTGTGACTAACCCATCTCGAACATTCTTAAGAGTGTCGTCACAGAACTTGTGAATCTCTTTATGAGGCATGAAACGGTTGGTGTTTGTGGCACTTCTATAGACGAATCCGAAGACAGGGTCGGTCTTAAGCAAGTACTGAGGTTCCTTGTTGTCAGTGAGAGTAAACATGGGTTCCTCAAGATTCAGTTTCTTCTGATAACTTTCAACTCCAAGTTGAAGATCTTCTACACGTTCTTTGATCACTATTCTTCTGATGAAGTGGCATATAGCAGTGCTAAATGCATACAGAAGAGTAGGATTGAGGTAATTCAGCTTCCCTTGTACTTTCATCAAGTACAAGTCTTCAATGTCGTTGAGATTGAGTTCAGGAAAATCTGCTTCATTGAACGTGTAAATAAGATTATCTTGTCTGCGAACGGAGATCTCAGAAATGAATGTGTATCCAAGCTTTTGTGATCCCTTAGCATCAATCACTGCCTTTATACGAAGATCACTGAACACCTTTTCACGAGATGCCATGAGGCCAAGCTTGTATTTGTACCACAACTTGCGTTTGTCAAACCAATGGTGAATTCCAAGTTCAGCGTCACGATCATATTTTGCAATTTTGTTGATGAAGAGTTTACGGTGTCTAGCTTCTTCTTCAATGGCAGGATTTGTGTAGTTTGCAGCAGGAGTGAACGTTATTGAGGTAGCATACTTGATTTCACTAGAAGCCCCATGTACAAGTAGTTCCAGATCTTGGTTGAAGAAGAATGCAAATGGAATTTCTGACGTTCCATGATATGGTCGTATCACAGGAAGTGGTTTTGTCCAGTCCGTGATGTATGGACGTTTCTTGCTGTCAAGACCACCTTCCCTGTATACATCTGGATTTGTCCAATCGAAGTCTTTTGATAATGCTCTAGCAATATTCTCCAGATGATATTCCAACTCAGCAGCACTTGCAGACTTATCTTTTAAAAGATTGAAAGCATCATTCTTGATTCTACGAAGCTCTCTTTTAGTCATCTTCTTAATGTTGAAAGCATGTTTGACTTTCTGATTGAATTCAAACGTGCTATCTTCTAATTTTGAAGCTTCGTCGTCGATGATCTGAGCCTGTGCAAGTTGGTCGAACCAGTTGTTTCCTTGTAAGTCTTCATCAGTATCTAACCATGTAAGCACAGCTGGTTCTTCAGAAGATTTCTTACTGCTGGATGGTTTGGCTTTTGCTGGTTTTGGAGGTGATTGATGTGGATCATCTTGAGGTGGATCATCTTGAGGTTGAAACTCAACGTCATCATTGATGAAATGTTCAAAGTGATGCTCAGTTTCCTTAGGACCTGATTCTTAATGATTTGGAGATGGTGGAGAAGTTCTCTGTGCTGGTGGTTCCTGAATGTGAATACCAGATTCACTCATAGTCTTTTGTTTCTTTTGTGTAGAATTTGGATCTGGATCCTCAGTGTCATCATCACGAATCCTTTTTCCTTTATCAGCAGCAACTTTGCAAGAAACCTTTTCAATATGTGCCGCAATAGACTTCATGAGACTAATATCTTCAGGAGAAGGAGATGTCATAGCTTGGAATCTGTTGAGAAGCTCAAGTTTGAGTTCTTCTGTGGTGAAGTCTTTGAGTTGCTTGAAGCCAGAATTGAGGATGATTGCTTCTTTGACCTTGATATCAAGTTGAGTGTTGACATTCTCGTTAATATTCTTCTGTAGATCAGCAGTAAAACGTTTGACATAATGTCTTGTCTTACTTTTGATATTGTCTTCTATATCGAAAGAAAGAAACTCATCCATGTTCTGCTTTGTTTCTTGCATCTCCTTGACTTGTTCAGATAGACCCTTGATGAGATTTTGCATTTCTGACATCTGTTCTTGCATCTTGCTCTCTCTTCTTGCTTGAGCAAGTTTTGCTGCTTTCTTGATTTGCCTAGATATTGGTGAGAGAACTTCAACTCTTGTGACTTTGGCGATTTTATTGACTTGTTTGCCTTTTATGACTGTTCTGATTCTTTCTGCCAATGTTGCTTTGCCTTTGTTTGGTGGTGACCTTGATGGTGATGGAGTGAGTGATGGAATAGATGATGATGAGTTAGGAGAAGCAGAGTCCTTGTGAGATGAAGATGAAGGTTTTGAAGGTTTTTCCGGTGATTCTGGAGGAGTTTGATGCTTAGGAGGTGACTTAGGAGGTGAGAAAGGTTTGGGAGAAGGAATGGGAGGAGTTTGATCACGTGGTTGTTGTTGAGGAGATTTGAATGGATCATTCAATGGAGAGATAATGTAGTTATCTGCTTCCTCATCCTCCTTTTGTTTTCTTTCCATTTCTTCCTTCCTTTTCCTTTCTTCTTCATTAAGTGCCTCCAGTTCATTTGCAGCTTCTGTAGCTTTTGATCCAGTGATTTCTTTTTCTTCATCAGAATTTCCCCATTCATCAGTGTCAGCATGGTGATGTACCTCCTCTTGTTGTGGAATGTCATCAAACATTGAGTCAGAAATTTCATTTTCTGTAAAGATTATCTTTTCAGACTCTGATTGTGTTTGATTTTCCAAGTTGGTTTGATTGACTGAGCTTGATTGAGGAGGGGGAACCGTAGTTGTAGCCATAACGGGTTGATTAACCGTATCTGGCTTAGCTATGGAAGATTGTGAGACACCGGGTTGATTAACCGGATTAGGGGATGAAACTAGTGCTGGAGAGACTCCTGATCCTCCTGCTCCCTTTGCAATCTCTTCCTTCTTCTTTGCTTCCAATTCCCTCATAACTTCCTTTTGTAGTTCTGCTCTTCTTTCTTCATCAATCTTCTTCTGCTTAATACTTGCCTTAGTAGCATTCTCTAAGTCAATCTCTGTTTGAAACTCGGCTTCTTGCTCATTAAGTATTTCTACTTCTGGTTCAGTGTCTTCGGAGGATTCGGAGGATTCATCACGAATACCAATTTCTTCAACTTTTGGTTTCGGAGCAGTCTTAATAATTCTCCTTTTGCTTGTGGTTGGTTTCTTTGGAGCACTTGATGCACTTCCAGTTTTGCTAGCTCTACTGCTTTTGGAACGAGTCTTGGAAGAACCTGTTCCCTCAGTCATTTTAGTGATGCCAACAAGCTTCTTCTCATAAGCTTGAATGTAATCTGCATAAGCAGGAGTTTCCTTGACCTCCTCAGTAAGTAGAACATCAAACAGCTTAAGACCTTGTTTGTGAGTGCTATCCTTTGGAAAGTATACTGATTTGAAGTCAGTGTCCATCTTGATCAAATGTCTTTCTCTGTCTTCGGGACGATTAGAAATATCATGATGTTTATCAAGAAGAAGACTGATCAGCAACTTAGTATAACGAACAAATGGGATTTTAGTCAAGGGTTTTCTGAGTAGACCATGTATTTGATGCATAAGGTCTTCCCAGATAAGAGCAGCAAAATCAAGGTTGTGTTTGGTAACAAAACCCCAGAAGAGTTGAGCATGAGAAAGTCTTGGATGTTCGTGTCCACTGTCTCTTCCAGACACTGATCGAATCAGAATATAGTACATAGCTCTCCATGGTTGAGGAATGGATTTGGCATTGATATTTGAGAGGATGTTGAGTGGAAGATCTGGATCAACATCATATCCAAGGCCAATGAGAAAGTTGAGAATGTCTTGTTCAGTGGGTGCAGGCCAGTATCGTCTTGAGGTTTCCGGTGGATCTGGTAGAGATAAAGCTTCACGTAGATGTGCTAGAGTGACCTTGACTTGTTTTCTGTCAAGAGTGCAGGTGAAGAATTTGTTGTTGTCATCTGGTTTGATAGTGCTCCACATCTGATGAATGTAAATCTCTGGAATACTATCTGAATCTTCCAAGATACTCCTGCATTCATGTCTTTTGAGGATTTCGATGACAATTCGACAACTTGGTTCAGCACACTTGATATTATCAAAAACCACTCTTGAATTGTTCTTGCCATACTTAGCCTTGAATCCTTGTGGGAATAACTCTGCTTTGGTGATAGGTGGAAGTGGTTGTTGTTGTTGTGAAGACATTGTGGACGATCTGAAACAGCATTATGACACCAAATTTGCAGGATATATATGTGTGTTAGTATTATTTGAAATTGAGAGTTTGCACATAACATCCTTTATTACTGAGCAATCGTTAATCTGTGAATTGATCATTTTAATTTGCATAAGAAATTTTCTCATAAATTTGACAAGACTTAAGGGAATTAGAAATTTCAATGAAGTTAGTAATTTCAAAGGCAGATAGTCAAAAACAAGAGATTTTGACAAATGCGAGAAAAAATTACTAATTGCAAGAGAAAAATACCAATTGCGAGAAAAACTTGTCAAATGCGAGAAAATTTCAAATTGCGAGAAAAATTTTCAATTGCGAGAAAAATTTCCAATTGCGAGAAAAATTTTCAATTGCGAGAAAAATTTCCAATTGCGAGAAAAATTTTCAATTGCGATAAAAAATTCCAATTGCGGGAAAAATACCAATTGCGAGAAAAGGTTTTTCAATTGCGAGAGCACATTACCATTTGCGATAGCTAATACCAATTGCGAGAGCAATGGCAATTGCGAAAGCAAATGACAATTGCGAGAGCAATTGCAATTTCGAGAATATCTTATACAAGAAATTCCGAACCCGTTTTGACGATGATTCATTCACAAAAATTTTGCAATTCACAGATTAATGATTCCACACCAATTGCAATAGGTTCACTAAGCTATTTTACTCATTTTGTCCAATTTATAACACTTTCTAACCACAAAATCTATAAATTCGAACTGCATGTGCATAGTGTTCTTGATAAACCCTAAATCTCAATCAATGATCATCTAATGTTTCTGGGCTTAATCTGAGGCAACAACTATTTAATTCGAGTCATAACAACACTATAACAACTCATAATTTACACCAAGATATTCGTATCAGAGTTTCCCCAATTTATGAACATAAACCCTAAATTTCGAATAAACATTCAGATGAAATTCTGGAACAATTAATCACGCATTTAAGTTACATAATCAAGTTCTAAGTATAGAAGTACAAACAATATCACTCAAATCACATAGGATTAAAAAATCCCAAATCTACGCAAACCCTAGAAATTCGATTAGACATTTGACACAAATTCCACCGTTGGATCTCAAATTCCATGAAAACCATATCTTATAATTACTTAACAATCATGAAAACACTCACAAATTTGTTGGATCTTGAACGGATGATCAGAATTAATTAGAGCCGTTGATTGGGTTGTTGGGTGGTAGTAAATGCGAGAAAGGATTTGCAGAGATAGTAAATGACTTGAACAGTTAATTCTGATTTGCATTTAATCCTTTTACTATTAACTTTTATCCTATTTCCACATTTAGTCCCTTAACCTCAATTCTTAGCACACTAAATCCTAACCAAACGATTTTCAATATTTAGCACTTTTAGTCCTCTAACAATTAGTAACCATCAAATTCCTAACAATTAAACAAATAATCCTTAGGGTATCACATCAAAACCAATACAAAGCAACAATGTGACAGAAAATATGCAAGTACAAATTTGTAAAAAATTTGCAAAATTTTGTGTCTCCCCCTCAACATTTGTTCAGAAACGAATAAAGACAATTGAACAAAATGTTGAATGAGAATTTGTACTTGCACACATTTTTTTTTTTTTTTTTTTTTTTTTTTTTTTTTTTTTTTTTATAAAATGGTTATTTACAAGATAGTATGGATGTTTGACTCAATTATTTGTTTTTGAGAAAATTTAACAATTCTTGAGGAGTCAAACATCGCATTCCAATTTGGTGAACCAATTTCACAAAACGTTCATGAGGTAAAGCCTTCGTGAAAAGATCCGCCAATTGGTGTTCCGTTCCCACGAAATACAACTCAACGGTACCCTGCTCCACATGTTCTTTGATGAAGTGATATCTGAGAGCGATGTGTTTGGACTTGGAATGCTGCACGGTGTTGCATGAGATAGCAATGGCACTCTTGGAGTCGCAGTACATCGGGATTTTGTTGAATATGTACCCATAGTCCATCAGTTGTGATCGCATCCAAATGATTTGAGCACAACAGGCAGACATGGCTACATATTCTGATTCCGTGGATGATAGAGACGTACAATCTTGCTTCTTGGACTGCCAGGACACCAGCTTATCACCGAGGAATTGAACACCACCAGATGTACTCTTTCTTGTATCAATACATCCCGCATGATCCGCATCTGAAAAAGCAGTTAGTGCAAAACCAGAATCCTTTGGATACCAGATCCCCAAATTAATGGTTCCCTTGATGTATCTAAGGATTCTTTTAACAGCAGATAAATGTCTTTCTGTTGGGTTAGATTGATAGCGAGAACACAGGTATGTGGCAAATACAACATCCGGTCTGCTAGCTGTGAGATACATAAGAGACCCAATTATACTACGATAATTTGTAGGATCAGTGGGTTTCCCATGTAAATCAGCATCTAGCTTCGGGGATGAGGAGGCCATTGGGGTGTTATAGGTGTCACTAGTTGTCATGCCATGCTTCTTTAATATCTCTTGTGCATATTTAGACTGACTCAAGAATATACCACGAGGTGACTGGTGAACTTGCAAGCCTAGGAAAAAGTTTAATTCACCGATCATGGACATCTCAAAGTTTTGTTTCATAAGTTTTGCAAAGGCGTTTGAGTACTTTTTATGGGTAGACCCAAAAATGATGTCATCCACATAAATTTGTACGATGAGAATGTCCTCCCCGTGTTTTTGTATAAACAGAGTCGGGTCCACAGATCCTTTAGTAAAATGATTAGCAAGCAGGAATGCAGCAAGTTTATCGTACCATGCCCTCGGGGCTTGTTTAAGGCCGTAGAGAGCTTTCTTAAGCCTGTAAACATGTTGTGGATGTTCTGGATCGACGAAGCCCTCTGGTTGTGAAACATACACCTCCTCACGAAGTTGTCCGTTCAAAAATGCTGTCTTCACGTCCATTTGATAAACTGTGATGTTTTTATGAGCCGCGTACGCCAGGAACATTCTCACTGCCTCTAGCCTTGCCACTGGAGCAAAAGATTCCTCAAAATCAATTCCCTCTTCTTGGCTATACCCTTTAGCAACCAACCGAGACTTGTTACGAATAACCACTCCCTCTGCATCCAGCTTATTTTTCCAAATCCATTTTAATCCCACAACATAAACTCCATCCGGTTTTTCAACGAGTTCCCAGACTTCTAATCTCTTGAACTGATCCAACTCTTCTTGCATTGATTCAATCCAATTGTCGTAAGTCAAGGCCTCTTTGATATTTTTCGGTTCAGCTTGACAAACGGTGAGAGCGTATATGCAGGTTTCACCATCTGTGTGGAGTTTCTGTCGTGTCATAACTGGTTTATCTGGATCGCCAATCACATTAACTAACGGATGATCCCTTGTCCATTTATGAGTTGATGGGTAGTGTTGATTGTTGTGATGATGATATGACGGGTCCATATAGCTTGAGGATGATTCTCCGGTATCTGGAACAGTTGGTGGTGGAGCAAATGGATTAAAGAAGGCGTTTCCGTCATATCCTGAGGGTGGTGGAACATTGTTAGAAATGGGGGATGAATCTTCAGCGGCTGGTTGAGGTGTTTTCTCCATTGATGATGATTGTTCAGGTTGTGGTGCATCGTCAGCAACTACTGTAGAGGTAGATGCTGATGGATCAGGTGCTTGATTTGGAAGTTGTTGAGCAGCAGAACAGGTGGAAGCATTTGATGCACTAGTAACACGAACGTCATCGAACATAGGTGCAAACAAATCTTCCAAATCCTTCCTGTTGAAAGGTAGGGGTGCAGATGAAGATTCAGGGAAGTTAAGACGGTTATGTGCGGGTTCCAAGCGGTCTTGCTCAGAAGCCATTTCGGTGAGTTCATCAAAATTAGCGTGTATGGTTTCTTGAATGTCCCCAGTCCGACGATTCCAAATACGATATCCCTTGGAGTTCTCACAGTAGCCAACAAAGATCCCAATATCTGCTTTAGCCTTAAGTTTACCAAGATCATCCTTATCGTTCTTCGGATAACACAAAGCTCCAAAGACGTGAAAATGGTTGATGTTTGGTTTTCTCCCTTGTATAAGCTCATATGGTGTTTTGATATGTCTTTTGGTGATCATGGCACGGTTCTGAGTATAACAAGCAGTATTTACAGCTTCAGCCCAAAGATAATCCGGTAATTGAGCATTGATCAACATAGTTCGAGCTGCTTCCACGAGCGTTCGGTTTCGTCTTTCAACTACACCATTTTGTTCCGGAGTGCGAGCTATGGAAGTCTGATGAACAATCCCATGTTTCTCTGTGAAATCCCGAATGAGTTGATTCTTAAATTCAGTCCCGTTGTCTGTTCTAATGATTCGGACGGTGTTGCGGACTTGAACTTGAATCTTTGTGAGAAACGTGATGAGGATAGACGGAACTTGATCTTTTGTTCGAAGGAAATAGACCCAAGTCCATCTTGAATAATCATCTACGATTACCAGAATATACTTCTTCCCGTTAATACTCTGAACGCGCATCGGACCACACAAATCCATATGAAGCAGTTGTAGGACATGGTCTGTGCTGTGTTCTGTTTTGGGAGGAAAATGGGCACGATGACTTTTCCCTTGTTCACAAGCAGAACACAAGTGATCCTTGGCATATCTGAATTTTGGTAGACCGTCAACTAATTTCTTCTTGGCAAGATCAGTCATGGTTTTAAAATTGAGATGAGACAATCTTTTGTGCCATAACCAAGCTTTCGTGGGATGAGCCTTGGAGAGTAAACAAATAGGAGAAGAAGCTGTCATGCCGTCAAAGGAGATTGAATACAGACTTGTTCCGCGTTTCCCTTTCATAAGGTCGTTCCCTTGAAGATCACGAATAAAGCATGTTTTCTCCTTGAATGCTACTTCCAAGTCTCCATCGCAGAATTGTCCTACCGAGAATAAATTATGACCGAGACCTTCAACATAATACACACGGCTTATTTCGATGTTCCCATTAATATAATCCCCATAGCCCATAATTGCAGCGAAGTGATCATTCCTGAATCTGACCGTTCCGATAAACTTTGCAACAAAGTTCTGAAGAAGTTTGAGATTGCCGGTCATATGTCGGGAGCACACGCTATCAACAATCCAGAGGACGATTTGAATCACCTGCATCACACACATTGGAAACAGGTGGAGAATTGATAACGGTTGGATCCGCTGGGTTAGGTACACAAGAGGTTAGTATTTTAGGTAACCATTTAAAATCAAAAGTGTTCTGTAACCAGCGTTGCCAGGTCCAACAAGTCTCTGCCTTTTTCCTAAGATATGCACTAGGTGATTTTTTTGTCTTGGATTGGGGCTTTTCTATTTTCTCCTCAGAAAGATCTAGTGGGGGCATTCCTAATATGGATTTTGCAATGGTTTTAAGCCTAGAGGAAGCGCCACTAGTTCGTTTCTTTCTCTTAGTCAGCAAAGTTTTAGCAACACACTTTGTATGATCACCAGATAGTATGCTATGACGACAAAAGACACAAGTAGCATCAACCAAAACATCTTCATTAATATTTAAAGAGTTATCATTTGTTACATCATTCTTAGAACTAGACTCTGATAAGTGCAACTCTATTCCTGATGTTACATATATTTTATTCAAACTACTTTCTGGAACTTCTTCAGACTTAGAGACTTCCTTCCTAGATTTCTTGACTCTATTCTTCCTCTGTTTCTTGTGAGTCTTGGAATGGTTGATCTTAGAGGTGGTTTCTAGTCCTGTGGAAGTACAAGTAGTTGAATTAGTGGTTGTTTCAGATGCTTGAGTATGTTCTTTGTCCACTACATACATTCCTGGAGCAATCTTATGAATGTTTGCTTTGCTCTTGTCTAAAATTCTAATCTTCTTCTTCAAATCAATAATGATGTGTTGGAACTCTTGATTTTGTGAGTCTAATTTCCGGTTTAGGTAGACTGTGTCATTTCTGTTTTGAATAACTTCATCCAAATCTTTTTCATTTTGAAACAGTTTAACTTTTAAAAATGCTTTTGTTTCTTTGTTCTGTTCATGACTGTCTTGAAATGATAGAGATTCCATGAGATTTTGAAATTTGAGTTCAAATTCAAGACTTCGTTTTTGACACCAGTCCAACCCTTTTTGAAGATGAAAAACTTTGTTTTCCACATCACTATTGATCTGTCGAAGATTCGCATTCTCATGTACTAGATTATCAATTTCCATATTCAACATCTTAATATCCACAGCATGATCATTCACAATTAAAGCATTACCAGATTCATAGAGCGAATTCATAATCACAGAGACCACGTCATAACACAAGACTTTTTCCAAGAGTCGATCATTTTCTTTTGCTAAAAATTTCTTTTGAAGTTTTTGACGGTGAACCTTGTCATCTTTAGCTTTGAAAATGGATTTCATAGATGCTAGTTCTGTATATAACTCCTCTTCCCATCTTGTTGCACCCTTTTTCAGATTTCTGACATGAGGAAGATTTTTCTTTTGAAGAATCTCCTTCTTTTCTTTCTGAACAGGAGAAAGAAAAGACGAGATAGGAATTTGAGAACTGAACTCAATTTCATTCTCCAAACGAGAAATGTCATCCATAAATGTCTGAAAATATCGAAGAACCCGACATTCTTTAGGCATTTGTGGATCAACAGGATCCTCTGTCAAACAATCTTTAAATTGTAAACCAGTCGTAGGATCAGAAGTTATAGACGAGGGAGCACTTATGTTTGTGTATGTTAACGTTTGTTCTGGATGATCCTTAGGAGGAACAAATGATTTGCTCAAATGAGGTCGTGCATTATAATCGTAATGTACTTTTGAAAACTTTGTTTGTGACTTTGATCGACCCTCAATCTTGTTTTCAAGAAAATCAGTTTCTTCATCAACAGAGTACATAACAACACGTTGAAAGGAATCATCTAACAGAAATGTGGCATTGTATAACTTAGGATTCTCTTTGAGTGCTATGTGTAATTTGCGGGGTGTATCACTGCCAAGTGCAAAACTTACTCCTTTAGGACTTGGTTTTACAACATTTTTCTGAATTTGTGTTACAGAATTACCCATTTTATACACAACGTTTTGAAAATCTTTGAGTTTGGTTTCCAAATCTAGAATTTGATCAAGATACGAGTCAACACATTTCCTAGTGGCTTTCTTTTCTTCAAGAAGATCCTTCTGAGATGCAGAAAGCTCAGATTGAGTTTTCATCAACTCAGAATTTAAAGTATCAATTTGAATTTTAAATTCAAGTTGATCCTTTTCTTTCTGAGAGAAAAGCTCAGCTTTGGCAATGGTTAGCTCACGAACTTGACTTTCTAAATTTTGAACTTTTACATACTCTTGTTGGAAAGCCGTTTCAAAACCTTTTTCACGTTTATCTTGTTTAAGATATCCGGAAAGTTGTAATTTATAACACTCATTATCCTTTGTTAACACTGCAATTTTCTCTTTGAGCTTCTGATTGATGTCATTGCATTTTTCTATTTGTGACTGGGTGGTCAATAACAAAGCCTGTAATTCCGAATCTTGATCATTCAAATGATCTTTTTGTTCAAGATGATCACAATTGGCATCATCGATGAGATCATCAAAGGAAACAACTGTTTTATCATGATCAAATGATACAACCGTGTTAACTTGATCATCGGATGGTGATGAAAATAACTTATTTTGAACAAAAATTTCGTTTGTAGATGAAGATACAGAAGGTGAAGCAATTTCATGAATAAGGCATGTAGGATCGGGTACCTGAGAAAGACCATCAGTATCATATACTGGGCCTGACTCGGACATATTCATTTCATGCATGTTAGCCATAAGCATGACTGCAGCGTTTGCCTCAAGGTCTTCCATCTCATCATCTGATTCCACATTTGCCATAAAACTTTGATCATTCTGAGTCATCATACCAGCAGCTCTTTCATCTTTGAGTGCCATCATAAGAGCCTCTTTGTGATATTGACTGCCCATTGTTCTCGGCTTTGGACAAGCATTAGCCATATGACCGTTCCCCCACAATTGTAGCATGTGATAGACGTATTAGCAATGCCTTTCTGACCATTCCCAACATTCGAATTTCCTCTCTGAACATTCCCCATACTATTTCTGTTTGCCCCTGCAGTATTGAACCGATTTCCTCCTGATTGAACCCTTTGATTACCATATCCACGATTTCCCGAACCATATCTGCCTGAAGACCTATTTTGAATTTCAACTCTGCCATCATGAACAACTGCCTGATTCCTGGTATTTGAAGATGAACGAAGACGGTTGTTGGATTTGGTGAATCTGCCAAATGCATTAGCAATCAATCCAAATGCTTCATTAAGTGAATTGAAAGCATCCTCTTCTTCATCATGATCTGCATTTGAGTACAGCATTGAATCGGTGTTGTTGTATGGAACCAGCTGTTTATCAGAGTATTGTTGAGGTGCTTCATAAGGAATGATTTGATTATGAGGTTGGGGTGGAATGCTTGGTTGAAAAGATGAGTTGCCAAATTCCTGAGGTGGTAAAGAGAAGTTAAATTGAGCAACAAGAGCAAGTGAGTTTGGTGTTGGTGCTGGTGTGAAGCCTCCTCGTGCTGCAATTTCTTTATCCACTTCTGATTGATGTTGTCGGAGGTAATCATACATGAGTCCATATTTGACATCACCAATTTTCTTTGTCTGTCTCACAAAAGTTGCATATTTTTGCCATTCAGGACCAAGACATCCAAGGAATTTGGAGTTGACAGCAATCTTTGGTAACTTTATATCATGACGATCAAGGTCATTGATAATGTTGGTGAAACGGTGCTAGTAAGATTCAATGGTTTCCCCTGGTTCCATGATGAAGTGAGTGTACTCCATGTATAACTTGGACTCAAGATCTTCTTGGTTTAACTCTGTTCCTTCCATGAGAAGATGAACATGTTCCCACATATCTTTGGCTGTCTTTTGAGCATCAATACTTCGGTAGATAGGATTGGGAATTCCTTGAAGTATGAAAGACATAGCCAATTGGTTTGCTTCTTGCTGTAATGTTTGCTCAGTTGTGTAGTTGGCAACCGGAATGGGTGTGGATGTTTCTTCTCTCTCTGGAGTTGCTGAAACCACAGTAGCTGGAATAGGATAGGGTCCTTCTTCAATGACCTTCTTGAGATATTGACCATGGGGTTTTTTAAGTTCAACAAATCTGAGGAATCTACTAGCCTATTGCACGTAGTTACCCGGAGTTAGCATTGGTGGAGTTTCTTGACTTCCAGCTTCATGACGTGATTGCTGACTACTTATTGCTTCACACATCTTGTTAAACCAATGAGGTTCTCTGGAGTATGATGAATAATTCTGCAGTTGTTGATTCTGTTGCATGATTTGTTGTGGGGATACTTGTGGTGGAGAGAGAAATTGATGCTGTTGTACGAATGCTTGTTGTTGATGATACTGAGGATGAATTTGCTGTTGTTGAGGATGTTGTTGTAGCTGATAGTAGTAGTTGAAGTGAGGTGGTTGAGACATTTTGTTGGATCTTGAGATAATTAAGATGTGTTTTAAGATTTATGATGTTTGATTTTTAAGTTTACTTAATGTTCTTAGTCCAATTGCGAGAAACACTGTTTGAATTGCGAGAGATTCTGAATTGCGATAGAGGTTGTCCAATTGCGAGAAACTTGAGTAATTCCGAGAGATTTCTCAAATGCGATAGAAAATTGTAATTGCGAGAAACAATGTCAATTGCGATAGAACTTAGCAATTGCAAGAGATAACTCTGAATAGCGAAAGATCAAGCAATTTCGAAAGATTTTTTCAAAATTACAATTTCGATCACGTTCTCAAACTTTTATACAAAAGATGAGAATAATTCCGAGTCGAGGTAGTTTCACTATCTTTTACAAAGAAGGAAACACCGAGTACCAAATCCGAAGAATCTGATGAATTGCGAGAAACCCTTAAACTAATCCAATTGCGAGAAACCCTTAAATCAGCAATTCCTAGAAACCCTTGTGACCAAATGCGAGAAACCCTTAAATTGTTGCAGACCAATTGCGAGAAACCCTTCTTCTTCGAATTTCAAGCCAGAACGTTGTAGGATGATGAAAAACGTAAATCTAATGATTATTAACGATTAAAACAACGAATTTGCACCAAATTTTACCACGTTAACTTGACAAAACGAAGATTTAATGAAAAAGGCTTTAAACAACGATTTGCAAAACTTACGTTAATCACACTTTTGACGCAAATGAACTTCAAAAAACTAACGTAAACTATTCAAACCAAATGAAATACCGATTAGATCTATCCTTAAAACACGAATCCTAAATACCTTTGGCGTATGATACCACTTGTAGGTCACTATAATGATCTCAAACACACACTCTCGTGAATGACTTTTAAACAAAACAAACTCGATCTACTACTTATCTAAATATTAAGCTACGTATGGATAAAAGAGAAATAATCTAAATACGATAAGCTAGAATAAGAGAAATAAGAAGAGAAGAATAAGATGGAAGGTTTTCACTAATTCGATTCACACACAAGCATAGCTTCCGCATATACATAAGAAAAACCAACAATACAAATGAATCCCTTGCCTTGTATTTATAGGCAATGGGAGGGGGAATCATTCTAAGAATATTCCCTTCCATGTGATAAGGATAAATTTAATTAACATGACCGGTCCAAGGACTACTATTGAACCGGTCCATAAATACAAACAATATAGTCCTAATTGTGCAACATTAATTAAATGAACAAGACTTGTAAAATATTTAAAACGTGTTCCTAACAGGTGTTTTCATTGGTTTTGAGTCTTCAAGACCAAACTTCTTAAGCATATCTTTGATATACTTTGATTGGTTGAAGAATATCCCATCTTCTAATTGTTTAATTTGGAGACCTAAGAAAAAGTTTAGCTCCCCCATCATACTCATTTCAAACTCTTCATGCATGATTTTTGAGAAATCGTCACATAACTCTTGACAAGTTGAACAAAATATAATGTCTTCCACATATATCTGGACAATGATAATATGTGATCCCTTTTTCTTGGTAAAGAGCGTGTTGTCTACTAGGCCCATGGTGTACTTATGGTCAACTAAGAAGGTCTTAAGTCGATCATACCAAGCTTTTGGTGCTTGCTTAAGTCTGTATAAAGCTTTCTTTAGTTTGTAAACATGATTTGGTTTTTCAAAATCGGCAAAGCCGGGAGGTTGTGCAACATATACTTCTTCAGTTATAAATCCGTTTAAAAATGCACTTTTGACATCCATTTGAAATAATTTAAAATCATGTGCACATGCATATGCAAGTAGTATTCTAATAGACTCAAGTCTAGCTACGGGTGCAAATGTTTCATCGTAATCTATACCTTCTTGTTGATTGTAGCCTTGTGCTACTAGCCTAGCTTTGTTTCTAGATACTATGCCATTTTCATCCATTTTATTTCTAAAAACCCATTTGGTACCGATAATGGTTTGATTTTTAGGTTGTGGAACTAAAGTCCAAACGTCATTCCTAACAAATTGATTTAATTTCTCTTGCATAGCAATTACCCAAGATTCATCTTTTATAGCTTCATTTATATTTTTAGGCTCAATTGTTGAAACAAAACAAAAGTAATTACTTTCATTTTGAGCTTTAGATCTTAATGTTCTTTCATTAAGTTTTCCTATGACGTTTTCTAATGGATGACTTTTTGTTTCTTTGATATTGACTATATCTCTTTTTACTGGTTCATCTTCATTATCATTTTCAACATTTTCTATGTTTTAAACCATTTGGCTTTCAACCAAGTCATCATCTACCAAAGGTGATGTCTTAGAGGGAGGTGGACTTTCGTCAAATGTTACGTTCAATGATTCCTCGACTCTTAAGGTTTCTTTGTTCAAGACTATGTATGCTTTACTGTTTTGTAAGTACCCAAGAAATACACCTTCATACGACTTTGGGTCGAACTTGGTGAGATAATCTTTTGTGTTTAAAATGAAGCACTTGCTTCCAAAAACTCTAAAATATCCTAAAGCAGGCTTTTTGCCTCGATAAAGTTCATAAGGAGTTTTATTTAAAAATGGTCTAATTAAAACTCTATTTAGGATATATGTGGAAGTATCTACTGCGTGACACCAAAACTTTTGAGGTATGTTTTGTTCATTTAACATAGTTCTACTCATTTCTTGAATTGTCCTATTTTTCCGTTCTACTACACCATTAGATTGTGGAGTTCGAGGAGCTGAGAAATTATGTGTTATTCCATTATTATCACAAAATGTTCCGAATTGGATTTTGTTGTCAAATTCTCGACCATGGTCGGTTCTAATAGATACTATGTTACTTCCTATTTGATTTTGAATTTTCTTGCTTAGAATTTCAAATTTATCAAAGGCCTCATTTTTGGTTTTCAAAAATTTAGTCCATGTATACCAAGAGTAATCATCCACTATAACCAAAGTATAAAAGTTACCCCCATAACTTTGTATAGCGGATGGACCAAACAAATCCATATGCAATAATTCTAGACACCTAGATGTAGACACCATATTTTTAGCCTTATAGCTATTATGAGCTTGTTTCCCAATTTTGCAAGCATCACAAAAGTGTTGGTCATATTTCAACTTGGGTAGGTTCCTAACGAGTTCCTTAGATGATAAAGATTGAATTAGCCTCATATTGGCATGACCTAAACGTCGATGCCATAGAGTTGAGTTTTCGTCCAAAGAGGTAAGATAAAGCTTGTCTTTAGGTGTTTTATCTAATTTCATAACATATACGATATTTTTCAAAACACCTTTTCCTACTGTTATGCCGTCTTTAAGTATTTTACTTCCATTTTCACTGAAAAGGACGTTATACTTTTTGCGGTACAATTGACTTATACTAAGCAAGTTAAAACCTAAATTATCAACATGAGCAACATCATCAATAGAGAGAGAGTCATGAGAGATCGTACCTTTTCCAATGATTTTACTTTTAAGCTTGCTACCAAATGTGACATTACCTCCGTCGTACACTTGGTAGGTTGAGAAAAGGCTTTTGTTTCCCGTCATATGTCTTGAACACCCACTATCTTTGATCCACTCATCAGGTTCTAGTTCAACTTTTAAGCATACCTCTTCTGTGTCATGAGCCATAAGGGCAACTTCGTTGTTCTTAGGCTCATCATCATCTCCTTCACTATCACTCCAAGCTTCACTAACAAATTCTTTTTGAGACTTGTTCTTTGGAGGCTTTGGACATTCACCTATAAAGTGACCAGAATCTCCACACCTGTAGCACTTCCTATCTAACTTGCCTTTTCTATCATCACGGTCTTTTCGGAAGGATTTCTTTTCTTCACGAGGTGGTCTTACGAACTTTCCTCGTCTCCTGAAGAATTTCTTGAAATCTCTTACGGCCATGGCATACTCTTCGTCTTCGCTATTAGAACAAGACTCTTCTTCATCACTTGACTCAACTTTAGTTTTTAGGGCAATGGACTTCATCTTCTCCTTTTTGCCTTTAACTATTTCTGAATCTTTTTCCATCACCATTTCGTGAACTTTGAGATTTCCTATAAGCTCATCCAGTGTCATGCTTGAAAGATCCTTGGATTCTTCAATAGCTGTCACTTTTGCTCTCCACTTCGGATGGAGTGCTCTTAGAAATTTCCTGACAAAATTCTTACTAGAAAAAGATTCGTCAAGTGCTTTAAGTGATGTAATAATAGTATTAAATCTAGCAAACGCACTATCAATGGTCTCATCTTCAGAGATAACAAATTGTTCATATTGTTGAACAAGAAGATCAATTTTGTTATCTTTGACTTGTGAGTTCCCTTGATGAGTGATAATTAGAGATTGCCAAATATATTTAGCCGTTTTACACATAAAAACTCTTTCATATTCTTTCTTAGGTAAAGCATTGTAAAGCATCATTTTGGCTTCATTATTTTTGGCAATCAACTTCTTTTGCTCATCACTGTGACGAGTAAGAGAAGTTCCTACATCCCAACCACCCGAAATATCATTACTTATGGCCTTGTAATCACCCTCAACAATTATATACCATAGATCTATATCCTTTGACTTCACATAAGTCTCAAAGCGATTTTTCCAATAAATAAAACAATTTGGTTCAAATAAAGGTGGTCTTTGCATAGATTGCCCTTCTTTAAAGTTTTCAAAATCCATAGATCGTTTTAAGTTTTAAAATACAATATATTTTAAAAATCTTAAGTAACGTAGCTCTTGATGCCAATTGTGGAAAACTAGAAGGGGGGGGTTGAATAGTTTTACCGTTTAAAATTAATTCGCTTTGTTACTCTATGTTATTTCAAAGGAAACAAGCACAAACAAATATTCACACAATATATATGAAAAGTAAAGAGAGGAAAGATCAAACCACACAACACGGATGTTTATAGTGGTTCGGCTACAAGGACTCTCTTCCTTGCCCTACTCCACTCCTCGAGCCTCTAACTCGAGAGTTATTCTTCACTAAGAAAAAAACTCTCTTCTAGGTTCCTTTTCCGGTACTAAGCTAAACACCGAGTTCTACTTCAAGGCAGAACCAACCTAACATCGCCTATACAATTACCGACACTAAGCTAGATGTCGAGTTCTTTACAAGGGTTCAACCACTCCCGTTTGGTTCTTTCACAAGGGTACAACCACTCCCTACACTCTTTGTGTTTTGAGGACTAAAACACTAACCACACTCACTGAGATAAATGATACAAATAATGATGTGTGAATTTACAACTATATCACACAGTAATTATGCTAAAGGTTTTACACGTCTGTGTTGAACCTTGATGCTTAATCTCCTTTGCTACAAAAGAAAGATCAAATGAAATGAATGAATGATAAATGTTAGATGATATGTAAATGAATGAGTATGAATATTAGGCTATGTGAGTGATGGTGTGTCCAAATGATCAGCTTGCTATTTATAGGCAAGCTGGTGAACAGCCGGCGTGTAAAACCCAAAATTTCAAATCATGCAAAATGACCAAAATACCCTCTAATTTTGAAATTTTAAGAAACTATAAGATACGCTATAAATTAAAATTTTGAGTTATATAATGTGTTATGACTCGAGATCACACAACCTATAACCTAAAGTAAAATATGAAGTGATACCAAGACTCGATGATTAACATATGGCACGTTTAATAAGTTCCCTATAGGCCAAAAATAATTAAAATTGTACACAACATTCCTTAAGCAAATACGCGACATTCCGGTTTTCGTTGCAACATCACACGCTCACAGTAAGTCATATACCATCCATATTATTTATTTATTTTTAAGTATCCATCAAATTGTTAAATGGGGACACGAGAAGCACAGTAAATAAATGATTTAAATTCCTTTGGTTATAAGTCTGTGATATCATACACATCCCATTAAACATGTTGACTCTTATCCACCCTTGCTCCCAAAATAAAATCACGCAAGCAATCAAGCTCAATCTTCCACAAAAAAAAAAAAAATCTCGGACCATTACTATAGTATAACCCCGCTCCTCTTCAATTGGTTATGTAATATGCAATACAAATAAAAACCCTAAAAAAACCTACAAACTTAGTGGCGGCATCCCTCATTTCCTCCTAAGAAATAAAGATCCGAAGGCCCTAACAGGTGGGTGATCAACTTCTGGTGTTCAAGCTTTGGTGGTGATCGTGGGCGTGTCATTCGCAGAAGGGTTTTTGGGTTCGAAAGGCTGTGGGGTTAGTTCTCGTGATCTATGTTTCGTCCCTATATCCGACCGTGAGGTACTCCTATCGTCCTCGTGTCCTTTTGATTCGAGATATATATAAAACGTGTACGTATAACTATGAAAAATTAATCCTTGTTCGTTTAATATGGGAATATGTATTGAAGTATATAAGTCATGATAAAATGAAACGTATAAGACTTGTACATGGACCTTTCTGTTCCGTTAAACATGGGTTTACGATTTCAGAGAATATGTATAAATAAGATGTGAAAACTCTAGGCTAAGTAACGTGTGAGTCCTTTGATTTTCGTGAAGACCTGGTGGCGTTTCGGTTCGTAAATATCATGGGTGAGATAAATGTTCAAGTAACGTTTTTGTGAATAAAAAAAAAGGAAAGAAAAAGATGAACTAACATGTGCTTAACTGGAAATGGATTTAGCTTCTGAGTTTTGGCTATATTGAATGCATGCATGTCCTTACTTTTGGATTATATGGGGTATGCTAAAATGAGTGTGTATGCAAGTAATGAGGGATTTGCATGCATGTGGGTGAGTGGGGTAGTCAAATCATGTACTAACTGAATTAAAAATAAGGTCGAGACCTTGGGATAGGCTGGTTTAAGTATGGATAATTTGGGCTTGTGTAGGTCCGCTAATGATGTCGAGTTGTGTGTTGGGAGCGAATAAATGATTGGTTACTTCGAAATTGTTTTGGTCTCGTTATAAAGTATCGAGTAGGTTGGTGTAGATGAGTTGAGTGTGTTCGAGAGTGGGGAATGAGTATAGAAATGGGTTTGTCTCGGGCTTAATTTAAGTCGGAAAAACGTTTAATAAGGCTTATAAATCGGCTAAGTCCTAATTGACCATTTATGAAATTAAATTACAATATTAACCTTAAAGTATTAAATTACTATTTCGGGAAACTTTCTAAATATGGAAACTCACTGAATATGGAAGGTTACTAAATATGGAAAGTTACTATTTTTGGAAGCTGCTATAAAAGAAAAGTTACTAAAACTGAAAAGCCGACTAAAATGAGTAATCTGATTTAAAATAAGTTATTAATAAGACAATCATGAATTCGTGTAGATCCGCTGAAGATGGAGTCTGCTTCCGATCCTTATTGTTTCTGTTGTGTACTTGCGGTATAAGGTACAGATATTCTGAACCTTCTCACAGGTTTCTCATGATCTCTTTCATTTTCCTGATCTGTCAGTTTCAGTATTTATGCCATTGCTATGATCCCCTTTGTTATAATATTCTGATATTGAACCTTCCGATATTGAACCTTCCGATATTGAACCTTCTGATATTGAATCTTCTGATATTGAATCTTCTGATATTGAACCTTCTGATATTGAACCTTCTGATAATGGACCTTCTGATATTGAACCCTCTGATATGAACTTCTGATATGGACCTTTTGATATTGAAACTGAAATGGGAAAACCTTTCTTAATTATATCTGAAAATGTTTTGAGAAAAGTTTTTGAATACGACGTTATACCAATTTTGAATTGAAAATGCACTAAGGGTTTTATGAAAATCTCTTTTAAAGACTATCTTTATAAAAAGGTTTTACTAAACATCATTTTATGAAAGTCACTGAAAGATTATTTTAAATACAAGTTTAATATGAAACCTTTGAATTAAAGTCTTTCTATGAACCTATAAACCTTTTTGATTATGAACTTTTGATATGATCTATTGAACCTTGATTTGAACCTTATTCTAAACCTGGTTATAAACTCTTGTTTTGAAACTTACTTTGAACTTTGATATAAGCATTAATCTGATATACTATTCTGAAACTGGACTTGAACATTGTTATAAACTCTGATATAAACCTATCCGATTTCTGAACCTCTGATATTTACTTCTGAATTATTTGACATGAACCTTATGCTATGAACCTTCTAATATGACACTCTGATTTTGACCTGATACTTGATACTTGACCCTGACCACGGTTTGATACCCGAGCCAACTCACTAGGCATGAGGTGTTCATGTCCTTGTCATTGATGCACCGATGACTTGACTCTAGGGTAGGAGAGAGATGACCTATCCCGTCCCTGACTTTATTTTATCTGGTGTGTATTGGTAGACTCTGGCCACCTGGGGCGTATGGATGCATCCTAGATTTGTTCTGTTTCTGTTATCTGTTTATATTATCTGTTATATCTCTGGTGACTGATGGTGTGTGCGATACACGTCTTTCACAACCTCTGGGAGCTAGCTACTCCATTTGATACATGAGGACACCCCTCATATTATCTGGTTACTGAGAGGACACCCCTCTGATTGATGATGATGGCATGGTTATATATATTATATCTCTGTTTCCGGGCTCGTGGTGGATTACTGTTTACCTTTACCATATACATTACTTACCTTTGGCCTTGTTATACCTTGCACTAGTTCCTTTTACCTTTACCTACTTATTATTCCCTATCCTTTATCCGTACTCCTTTATTTATCCTTTGATTCTGATTATATCTGCATGACATATATTTCTTACACTCTGTACTATTCTTTATTACTGCTTTGTTACCGTTATATCTGTTCACTGAGCTCTCGTAGCTCAGCCGCATTTCTTTTCCTGCGGCAGGTTTTAGTAGGAAGCTGGGTATGAGTGGAGAGTATCATTGGACTTAGAAGACTACACTGTGATAGATATTTTGTTATAGAGATGACTAGAAGAATTTTTATTTTCAGACTTAGTATTTATTCCTCTGTAATTTTGTATTTCCTTGTAATTTCTTGTAACCTTTGTATTCTTTTGTATTATTGAAGATGTATGCTTGTGTATGTTTCTGATATGTCACCATTGTTGTGACATCTCTACCCTCGTCGGGTTGGGGTGTTACAATTTATGGTATCAGAGAGACAGGCTGCGACTCGTAATACATTTACCCTTGACCTGTGAATTCTGGACCATTAGGCTTCCACGGTAAGAACATAGGAGAACACCCTGAGAACTTGCTTTAGGATTTCTTGATATGAACTTAAGTTCTGACCAGTGAGGAATGGGTAGACTATAAGGCATTTGTTTAAGTATTTTTTTTCCGCATCACTCTGATTCGTGCCTTGCTTTTGATTAAAGTCTGTTAAGACCACTTTTGGAAATTGAAAGCTTATGCTCTGCACTACCTAAGATTTGAACCTAAATAAATCTTGAAGGCATTAAGAACTGCATAGTAATTGCCTGACACTATTTGATCCTTGTCTGCAGAGTCTGACTCTGACCTCTGATCTTTCTGTTAATCATTTTGATGCCTCTTCGGGCATTCTGAAAATCTTCTTGGCGATGACGTACTTGACACCTTCTGTTATTTGTCTTCTGCTTTTGATAAGCATTTGATACCTTCTGTTAATTGTCTCTTGTCTCTTGATAAGCATCTATAAATTTTCTGACACCATTTGATTTCGTCTTAACCATCTCTGTCTCTATGAGCAAATCTTGTGGTGTTTAACCACGAGTGTAAGAATGTTTCCCTCTCATTTTGGACGATAAGATTCGCTTTGTTGATCTGTCTTTCTGTAGACAGTTAACTCTAATGTTATTCTGATAAAGGATTGGTTGTTTGACAACTATCCTCCTATGTCTCACCTTTGACGTTTGAAGCAATTTTGAACTCCCTACCATGATTACCGATTGTTAAACTCTGGACTATCATTATTACTCTGAAGACTCGTGTGTTATGTTCGCGATTATGAAGTTTTCCTTGAACCCATTTCGTACAACAATGAATGAACCTTATCTTGAGAAATACTTGGCACCCTGAATTTTCTGAACACGATTTCTGATTGAACTACCAAATTTTCCACCGGAGTGAGAAGTAAGTTCGCTTAAGTGTATTTTCTTGGCGTATTTCAGTTTTGTTCGCGATAAAGAAGAATGATGACAGGAGACATGTATTGATTCTGGAAGCTGAACCGTATTGCTATTTGGAACCCTTATTTCTCCACCCTGAAACGACTTTGTATCTATTCAATTTCAGAGCGCGAAGTTTCCTTCAGATGGAAATATGAATTGAGGTTATTCTTGAGATCTCTGTCCACATTTGTAACGACTGATATAAAGATTTGTGACGCTAATAGTATTAGCTAAAGCTCTGACTATTCTGTAAATTCGATAAATGAATGTGTTCTCGTGAGTACTTGGGCAAATGGTCATTGTATGACTAAATAGTACATTCAGAGACGAAGAAGAACATGAAAATCATTTTTGCACTTTGTAAGAAATTTGACGATCACTTGTGCATTCTGAGAGATTGATATCTGTTGAGACAACGGTTTTTCTTGATTGAGAATATCCCTTTTAAATCCGGCGAATTTTGAAACTATCACCGAATGGTCAAGACCGATAACAAAATGGTAAACTGAAATCTTTTGAACCTTGCACCAGAATTCTGAAGACGTTTACAACTTACGTTACCCTTGATAAATTTCGTGACCAGAGAGAAACGGCTTAGTCTGATTGAGAACGGAGTTTTGGAAAGCTGAAAAAGAAATTTGTTTCCCTACCCTCAGACGGAATAAATTTTGAGACATTTCAGAAAGAGACTCGGTTATCCTCCCTTGCAACACAGAAGGTTTTGCGTATGCATCAAGACAACTAGAAACGCATCAGAAGTATTACTTCACTACCTGACCTAGAGTTGACAACAGCGGTGACTACCCTGAAGAGTAAAGACATTCCTTACAAGACAGAAGTGTTGGCGATGCAGAAGAAAGACGGCGAACCTGGAGTTGATGAAGACATACAGTCTCACTTCCCTATTCATCTTGGTTGTACCAAGATGAATTGAGAGCGGAAGCAGACTGGAGGATTAAGAAACTTAAAGATCTTCCCAGAAATTCACATTACTCCATTGCATTGCAAGAAGAACTGCAGAAGGCTTGACGAACCAGACACAAGTTTCCGATTTTGGTTTCACTTCCCGATTGATGGACAGACGAAGGTAGATTAACCGGACTTGAAGAGATTTGATGTTTTGAATGAACGGATTTCTGAAACAGACCTTTTATGTTTGGAAGAATTGATTCTATGAAGACCGAAGTTATTGACGATTAGTTTTCATTTCCGTTGACTCCCTTAAGCTTCGTTATATCGCGATAAGATCCTCTAATGATTTCAGTTCCCTAGAAGCATTTCAGTTCCGTGTTTATTTTTCGTATGTTCGATTATGGCCTTGTTCTGAGGAAATTTGGCGAATTGTGGAGAATCTGATGCTTGTGACGGCGCACCTTGCTTTTGCTAGGCAATCTGGAATTCCGATACTCTTGCGAACAGTTGCTTTCTCTCTTGACTATGACATTTGATTCTGTTGACCTCTGAGATTATAGAAGTACTAGGTGGATTAAGATAGGTTATTTTGCTTACGACTCGAGATAAAGTATGATCATCATGAAGGCATATTTATGTGGTACTGGTATTATGACGCCTGATCAACGTGATAATACTTAGACCACATAACGTGCACTCATTGTGACCATCAGAGATCTTGAGGAGTACCTAAGAAGTTTAGAATCTGATCTCCGTTGGTTTATCCGTGATTAGTGAGACATTAGGTTCATTCTACCTATGCGTATACTCTGATTTCGTTCATTAAATATCTGGATGAGTTTGAACTCTCGTAGTGCATTCTGTTGACCTCAGTTATATATCTTAAGCTCTTTGTAGAGCTCTCTACTATTGATACAGTTAATTTGATTTGGAATCTGGTTCGTATTCCATATGAGCTATCTGAAGATTCACCTATCGTCCATTTGATGTTGCATGGACCTTGTGATCAGAATCAACCAAATTTGTCTCCTTTGAACCCACCTTGTTTTGATTGAGTCATGAGAAATTATTTGGTCTGAAGATCCTTTTTGGAACAATCTCCTCGGGCGTGAGAATGTTGTGACGATCTTTTGCGATCTGCTGCGATTTCGTCTAACCTTGCGACTTCAAATTTCGAGGACGAAAATTTTCTTTTAGAGGGGAAGAAGTTGTAAAACCCAAAATTTCAAATCATGCAAAATGACCAAAATACCCTCTAATTTTGAAATTTTAAGAAACTATAAGATACGCTATAAATTAAAATTTTGAGTTATATAATGTGTTATGACTCGAGATCACACAACCTATAACCTAAAGTAAAATATGAAGTGATACCAAGACTCTATGATTAACATATGACACGTTTAATAAGTTCCCTATAGGCCAAAAATAATTAAAATTGTACACAACATTCCTTAAGCAAATACGCGACATTCCGGTTTTGTTTGCAACATCACACGCTCACAGTAAGTCATATACCATCCATATTATTTATTTATTTTTAAGTATCCATCAAATTGTTAAATGGGGACACGAGAAGCACAGTAAATAAATGATTTAAATTCCTTTGGTTATAAGTCTGTGATATCATACACATCCCATTAAACATGTTGACTCTTATCCACCCTTGCTCCCAAAATAACTTCTATATTTGCTTCACCACACATCCCTGAAATCACGCAAGCAATCAAGCTCAATCTTCCAAAAAAAAAAATCTCGGACCATTATTATAGTATTACCCCGCTCCTCTTCAGTTGGTTATGTAATATGCAATACAAATAAAAACCCTAAAAACCTACAAACTTAGTGGCGGCATCCCTCATTTCCTCCTAAGAAATAAAGATTCGAAGGCCCTAACAGGTGGGTGATCAATTTCTGGTGTTCAAGCTTTGGTGGTGATCGTGGGCGTGTCATTCGCAGAAGGGTTTTTGGGTTCGAAAGGCTGTGGGGTTAGTTCTCGTGATCTATGTTTCGTCCCTATATCCGACCGTGAGGTACTCCTATCGTCTTCGGGTCCTTTTGATTCGAGATATATATATAAAACGTGTACGTATAACTATGAAAAATTAATCCTTGTTCGTTTAATATGGGAATATGTATTGAAGTATATAAGTCATGATAAAATGAAACGTATAAGACTTGTACATGGACCATTCTGTTCCGTTAAACATGGGTTTACGATTTCAGAGAATATGTATAAATAAGATGTGAAAACTCTAGGCTAAGTAACGTGTGAGTCCTTTGATTTTTGTGAAGACCTGGTGGCGTTTCGGTTCGTAAATATCATGGGTGAGATAAATGTTCGAGTAACGTTTTTGTGAATAAAAAAAAAGGAAAGAAAAAGATGAACTAACATGTGCTTAACTGGAAATGGATTTAGCTTCTGATTTTTGGCTATATTGAATGCATGCGTGTCCTTACTTTTGGATTATATGGGGTATGCTAAAATGAGTGTGTATGCATGTAACGAGGGATTTGCATGCATTTGGGTGAGTGGAGTAGTCAAATCATGTACTAACTGAATTAAAAATAAGGTCGAGACTCTTGGGATAGGCTGGTTTAAGTATGGATAATTTGGGCTTGTGTAGGTCCGCTAATGATGTCGAGTTGTGTGTTGGGAGCGAATAAATGATTGGTTACTTCGAAATTGTTTTGGTCTCGTTATAAAGTATCGAGTAGGGTGGTGTAGATGAGTTGAGTGTGTTCGAGAGGGGGGAATGAGTATAGAAATGGGTTTGTCTCGGGCTTAATTTAAGTCAGAAAAACATTTAATAAGGCTTATAAATCGGCTAAGTCCTAATTGACCATTTATGAAATTAAATTACAATATTAACCTAAAGTATTAAATTACTATTTCGGGAAACTTTCTAAATATGGAAACTCACTGAATATGGAAGGTTACTAAATATGGAAACTTACTAAATTGGTAAGCTGCTATAAAAGGAAAGTTACTAAAAATGGAAAGCCGACTAAAATGAGTAATCTGATTTAAAATAAGTTATTAATAAGACAATCATGAATTCGTGTAGATCCGCTGAAGATGGAGTCTGCTTTCGATCCTTATTGTTTCTGTTGTGTACTTGCGGTATAAGGTACAGATATTCTAAACCTTCTCACAGGTTTCTCATGATCTCTTTCATTTTCCTGATCTGTCAGTTTCAGTATTTATGCCATTG
This sequence comes from Artemisia tridentata subsp. tridentata, assembly GCA_021014915.2. Lineage (NCBI taxonomy): Eukaryota > Viridiplantae > Streptophyta > Magnoliopsida > Asterales > Asteraceae > Artemisia > Artemisia tridentata. The sequence continues at coordinate 229,545,921 of CP139509.1, forward strand.
CTATGTGACCACTGATGAAGCGAAAAGTGTACCGCTTTTAAGGGGTCATTTAAGCCCTAAATCGTATTTATTTGATCAAATATTGCCCTAAATCGTTCCTTTTGTCATTTTAGGTACTTTTGAGGAGAAATCTGGAAAAGGAGGCATTTTGGACGTTTTTGGAGCATTAAAGTGAAGAAAACGACAAAGTCTCAAAAATCGGCTAAAAGTTACCTTTGACGGCGTCAACTTTTACTCTGGACGGCGTCATGCATTGGCAAGAAAAGGTGGACGTGAAATTTACTCATGATAAGCCAGTGAAAATTGCATGTAAATTCTGACGGCGTCACCCTTTGGAGTGATCAAGGTCGTCACGGCTTAATTTAAAGAGGGACGGCGTCATGCCTTTATTCTGACGGCGTCAGCTTCTGATAGGCCAGAACGGATTTTGGAGGTTTAAAGGGAGACGGCGTCAAGAAGGCCATCACGTGTTATCTAGTCACAACTTGCGCGCGCGGTAGCTGTTACTGTTTTGGCCATAAAATCCTCATACGAACTCGGATTTAGGTGATTCAAAAGGCCACGCGATCGGGACGAAAAGATCTACAATTTGGTGAAAAATTGGATGTGACGGCGTCACTTGTTAAGGCTGACGCCGTCAGAACCCCTCGGACAGCAAACTGCCTATAAATACAACATCATAACTTCATTATTTGTAAGCCCTAAACCCTAAGTCCGATTCTAGGGTTTAGGTAGGTGTTTTTCCAGCAACTTAGAGGGTCCTAATCATGCCATAAACATCTTGTAATGGTTTGTTTATCGATTCAATCTTATGTTATGTCTTCAATTATGATTATTGTTGATTGCTCTTCATTAATTATGCTTGGCTAAATCACCTTGTGTCTACTTATGATTGTGTGAAACTTGTGTATAACTAATTAGATCTTATTGATTTCTTGTTGATGTGTGTGTCCATCTCCATCAATTAGGGCGTGACAACTTCAATAGATCTAGTTGGTTTAGTTTATAATTCTTGTTTCCTATTGTCTCTTGTTTGATTGGGTGATATCGATGTTAGGCTTAAGAAAACTGGCTAACCCCCTATACGGTAACTTGCTTGAACGTCTTAAGAAACATGAACCAATGCGTACTAGGTTTATTTGGTTGTATTTAATGCATGAGCGAATTCTAGTGATCCCATGTTAGGAGCTTCTTAGCCGGCTCGACATAGGAGTGAAGTAGGAGCTTATAGAGTTGGGGAAGTACGTACGCCACCCCACGATTGGTATTAAGGAATACAACCCGTCAATTAAAACAAGGTGTGACAATTCAATAGGTAGAATTGGATAGCTAGCAAGGAGTAACATATCATAGGTAGACATGCTTCATTTCCCTTGTAGAACCCTAGTTTACTTTTCTTGCATATTAGTTTAATTAGTAGCTTTTGGGTTAGTTGATTAGCAACTAATTCCGCCCCTTCTTCCAAAACCAGAGATTTTTACTTGCTTTCCATAAAATATAAAAATACAAAAAGAATCATCCCTCACCTTTAGACCTAGTTAGATTAATTTCAATCCTAACGAACACTATTCTTTGAGTTGAACGATCAATCACCGGTACTTGCCACTTCACTATACTACAACGGTCAGGTACACTGCCTGGTGGGGATTGCAAACTTCTCAAGATCCCTTGAGAGGTAAAACCTGTTGTAAGGTTGCAAAACCACGCATCAAGTTTTTGGCGCCGCAGCCCGGGGAGTAGTTATTGCTTAGGTTGAAATTTTATTTTTATTAGGTCTACTCACAAGATTCCTATCAAGTGAGATTTTTTTCTTTTTATTTTGTAGCTTTCTCGTAGTCTATCTTTTCTTTGTGATTTTGTTTGTAATTTGCTTCAAATGGACTTTTCACTTAGATTTCTAAGATTGCATGATATGGTTGAGTGGCTAGAACACCAAGAAGTTCAAAATACCTCATTTAGAGACACTTATGAATCATATGAGCCTTCACCTAGGATAGATTCTTATGAACAACCTCCATGTTTAGGATCTTGTTTTAGTGAGGCTAATAGGAAAAGCGACCTAGTTTGCCAAGGAATTGTGGATAGAGCCGTATCAATAAATCATAAGTTGGATGAAGCACTAGGTTTGTTATTATCACTACCTAAGAAAACAATTGACGAGGATATAGGTGATCTTGACACGTGGAATAATGAGGTAAACACCATAAGCCCACAAAATACTCAACCATCATTTGAGGCACCCACACCGCCCGTGACTTACCCGGAAGAAGTAGTAGAGACTTTAGGAATCCCGATGGAGGTAGAACCCTTGGACCAAGCACAACTAGAGGATATAGGTTTGCACACTTTTAGTGATGACCTTACTCATAGTTCTAGGGAATTTCCTAGTGTTGATGAATTGGAACCTCAACCTTTACAGAACTTTTCATTCTTAGATTTACATCTAGGAGAAAAAAGAGGAACCGACCCACCCATCAACCAAAATTATCCGGGTAGTTTTAGGATGAAGGAAGCCATTCACTCACCCCCTTCACCTCACGTGGCATATTCACACCCTAAGGGTGTGTATCGCTACTTTCACCCGCACTTAATCCTAAGTGTAGGGAAAACCTCCCCTATTTTTGTTAAATAAGGGTAGAGTCAGGCTCGTGACTCGAACAAAAACAAGCGCTTATTGGGAGGCAACCCAAGCTTTATTTAATTGTTTGTTTGTTTGTTTATTTGATTTTATTTGTTTCCGTATGCATGTTTTATTTTTATTGTTTGTGGATCATGATTCAAAATAAATTGTGAAAATGCTTTATTTTGTTTTTAACTTCGTCTTAATTACATATAAAGGTATTTTGCAAAAGCTAAGTGTAAGGGGAGACCCAAATTTGTTTATAAGAACGAAATTGAGCATGAACCACAACAATATTAAATGAACATGTATATTAGTAATTGTTTGAGTCAAATGCTTGTATCGAGTCATAATGATGTTTTCCAGGATTTTCCAGGAAGTAAGGCATAAGTTTTTCCAGAAATTTTCCGGAAACTTAACATGAGATTTTTGCAGGAACATTCTGACGGCGTCAGGAGTTATAACCTGACGGCGTCAGGTACATAAATTCTGAAAAATTTTGCGAGTTTTGTTTATACAGGAGTCGTAAAAGTTTTTTGTTAAATCTTTAGTTTTATAAACTCCAGGAAATCTGCAAATATTCATTCCACAAGCATTATATCTTTAATTGTTTTGTTTTTATTTCAAAGTCTGGAATTACATCTAGTTGTGAGTTTTCTTTGTTCGGTTTGATGCTTTGGTTTTTCTTGTTTGTTTTCTCAGGTTTAACAGGTTATTTTGGACAAGGAAATGTATGTGGAATCAAGCTTATGGCGATGCATTAGTCTTGGAGCTTCTACATTACCTTGGAAGAAGATTTAACCATGTTACTTCATTATCCATCGAGCGAATCAGGGGAGTATTTGATTTCATTCTTTTACTTTTTACTTTTACATCTTGTTATTTGAACATTGGGGACAATGTTCATCTTAAGTGTAAGGGGAGGGTAAAAGTACGATTTTAGAGAATGCTATTACGCTTGATTTTTGTTTGTTTAATAGTAGATGTGTAATAAAACTGAGAGAAATACTTGTTAAGGTAATTTTAGTGCCAAATTTAAAATTTTTTACAACACATAGGAGTGAAACTTTGATCTTAATGAGCGTCTCACGGATAGGAGTTATATGACTAGCACAAAAACCGTACCACTAAAAATTTTCCACCCCCAAATATGTGAGGTTCGCCCCTAGAATTGGTAGGAAAAGCATTTATGCTATGATGTGTGTACCGGTAGCACTTAGATTCTAGAACTTGCGTTAGGACCATTCCGAAGCCACAAGTGAGACTACATTCGTGTAGTTAGATTTACTACATGATAAGAGGCATTAGGATTAACCCATTGTTTTACACCTGTGTTTTTGTTATAATTACTTTGGCTACATTGGTCAAGTAATTCTCCCACACCCTTTGCGTTGTACTCATTTTTAGTACACGATACCCCTAGTACACCCCTCAGAGCCTATCTTTTCGTTTCGACCTTTAAGCATTTTACTTAAAGGAAGAATTTGTTACACCCCACTAAAATGTACACCCAAATCGCCTTAGCCTACCTTGTATGCACTCATTTTTAGTGCATTATTGTGACAACATTTGTTTAAACCCAAGTTAATTATCTAGTTGATTACATGGTTGCTAAGTCGAGTCATATCCTTGTACATATTGTTTTGGGACGATTGGGACTCATGGGTAAAGTACTAGTGTAATGGAGTAATGGGGAAGAACATCATTTATTACCCCCATATGTGCTAAATAGTTTAAAAAGTACTCCAAGTGTTTTGATTATCTTAATTCGAGTCATTAGAATAGTTAATTGTAAAGTTATGTAAAAGTTCAAGTGTAAGGGGAATGCAACGCCCCTATGATGTATTATTTTGGAGGGTAGGGCAAAAAAAAAAAAAAAAAAAAAAAAAAAAAAAAAAAAATCGAAAAATCAAGAAAAATAAAAAAAAAAATGAGAAAAAAAAATAGAAAAAACATACGGACTACCATCCCGTTTCATTTTATTTTTATTTTATGTTTTTGTTATTTTGTTTTTAGCTTAAATTGAGTCGAGTCTTGGCTTAGCAACATTGTATAGTACATGTAATTAATCAAGATCTTTAACTCGCCACCAGTAAAATATCTGTTATCCAACAAAACCGTGTTTATCATATCCCTACACCTAACGTTATAACCCATGTAAAAGCCCTCTTTGATAGTTTATCTTCGGTGCTTACGCCGAGTGGAGGAGGTTTTCGATCCTTTCCCAAGCCTATGGTAATCTATTTGCTATGACAGGTAGTGAGAGATATTATCCGTTTTCATTTATGAGATTTATTTTGATGACACTTGAGAGATGTGAGTATCTAAACACTACTTGTGAGGTGCTAGTTTGTAATCTCCGTGCTTATTATGATTAAAATGGAACGATTATTTGTTGTAATTACTTTTATGTTTGCATTAAATGACCCCTAACTTGTATTTTGATTAGAATAAAAGCGCATTTGCTTGAGGACAAGCAAATCTCAAGTGTAAGGGTATTTGATGAAGCGAAAAGTGTACCGCTTTTAAGGGGTCATTTAAGCCCTAAATCGTATTTATTTGATCAAATATTGCCCTAAATCGTTCCTTTTGTCATTTTAGGTACTTTTGAGGAGAAATCTGGAAAAGGAGGCATTTTGGACGTTTTTGGAGCATTAAAGTGAAGAAAACGACAAAGTCTCAAAAATCGGCTAAAAGTTACCTTTGACGGCGTCAACTTTTACTCTGGACGGCGTCATGCATTGGCAAGAAAAGGTGGACGTGAAATTTACTCATGATAAGCCAGTGAAAATTGCATGTAAATTCTGACGGCGTCACCCTTTGGAGTGATCAAGGTCGTCACGGCTTAATTTAAAGAGGGACGGCGTCATGCCTTTATTCTGACGGCGTCAGCTTCTGATAGGCCAGAACGGATTTTGGAGGTTTAAAGGGAGACGGCGTCAAGAAGGCCATCACGTGTTATCTAGTCACAACTTGCGCGCGTGGTAGCTGTTACTGTTTTGGCCATAAAATCCTCATACGAACTCGGATTTAGGTGATTCAAAAGGCCACGCGATCGGGACGAAAAGATCTACAATTTGGTGAAAAATTGGATGTGACGGCGTCACTTGTTAAGGCTGACGCCGTCAGAACCCCTCGGACAGTATAAATACAACATCATAACTTCATTATTTGTAAGCCCTAAACCCTAAGTCCGATTCTAGGGTTTAGGTAGGTGTTTTTCCAGCAACTTAGAGGGTCCTAATCATGCCATAAACATCTTGTAATGGTTTGTTTATCGATTCAATCTTATGTTATGTCTTCAATTATGATTATTGTTGATTGCTCTTCATTAATTATGCTTGGCTAAATCACCTTGTGTCTACTTATGATTGTGTGAAACTTGTGTATAACTAATTAGATCTTATTGATTTCTTGTTGATGTGTGTGTCCATCTCCATCAATTAGGGCGTGACAACTTCAATAGATCTAGTTGGTTTAGTTTATAATTCTTGTTTCCTATTGTCTCTTGTTTGATTGGGTGATATCGATGTTAGGCTTAAGAAAACTGGCTAACCCCCTATACGGTAACTTGCTTGAACGTCTTAAGAAACATGAACCAATGCGTACTAGGTTTATTTGGTTGTATTTAATGCATGAGCGAATTCTAGTGATCCCATGTTAGGAGCTTCTTAGCCGGCTCGACATAGGAGTGAAGTAGGAGCTTATAGAGTTGGGGAAGTACGTACGCCACCCCACGATTGGTATTAAGGAATACAACCCGTCAATTAAAACAAGGTGTGACAATTCAATAGGTAGAATTGGATAGCTAGCAAGGAGTAACATATCATAGGTAGACATGCTTCATTTCCCTTGTAGAACCCTAGTTTACTTTTCTTGCATATTAGTTTAATTAGTAGCTTTTGGGTTAGTTGATTAGCAACTAATTCCGCCCCTTCTTCCAAAACCAGAGATTTTTACTTGCTTTCCATAAAATATAAAAATACAAAAAGAATCATCCCTCACCTTTAGACCTAGTTAGATTAATTTCAATCCTAACGAACACTATTCTTTGAGTTGAACGATCAATCCCCGGTACTTGCCACTTCACTATACTACAACGGTCAGGTACACTGCCTGGTGGGGATTGCAAACTTCTCAAGATCCCTTGAGAGGTAAAACCTGTTGTAAGATTGCAAAACCACGGTTTGATACCCGAGCCAACTCACTAGGCATGAGGTGTTCATGTCCTTGTCGTTGATGCACCGATGACTTGACTCTAGGGTAGGAGAGAGATGACCTATCCCGTCCCTGACTTTATTTTTATCTGGTGTGTATTGGTAGACTCTGGCCACCTGGGGCGTATGGATGCATCCTAGATTTGTTCTGTTTCTGTTATCTGTTTATATTATCTGTTATATCTCTGGTGACTGATGGTGTGTGCGATACACGTCTTTCACAACCTTTGGGAGCTAGCTACTCCATTTGATACATGAGGACACCCCTCATATTATCTGGTTACTGAGAGGACACCCCTCTGATTGATGATGATGGCATGGTTATATATATTATATCTCTGTTTCTGGGCTTGTGGTGGATTACTGTTTACCTTTACCATATACATTACTTACCTTTGGCCTTGTTATACCTTGCACTAGTTCCTTTTACCTTTACCTACTTATTATTCCCTATCCTTTATCCGTACTCTTTATTTATCCTTTGATTCTGATTATATCTGCATGACATATATTTCTGACACTCTGTACTATTCTTTATTACTGCTTTGTTACCGTTATATCTGTTCACTGAGCTCTTGTAGCTCAGCCGCATTTCTTTTCCTGCGGCAGGTTTTAGTAGGAAGCTGGGTATGAGTGGAGAGTATCATTGGACTTAGAAGACTACACTGTGATAGATATTTTGTTATAGACATGACTAGAAGAATTTTTATTTTCATACTTAGTATTTATTCCTCTGTAATTTTGTATTTCCTTGTAATTTATTGTAACCTTTGTATTCTTTTGTATTATTGAAGATGTATGCTTGTGTATGTTTCTGATATGTCACCATTGTTGTGACATCTCTACCCTCGTCGGGTTGGGGTGGAACACGGCGGATCTGGCGGATCCCATAAAAGGGATCCGTCTTTGATGTCGTTTGGTTCCGCCAAAATGAAAGCTAAGAGATTTTTCAAATCTCTCCAAATCTTCCATAATCTTTCCATATCTTTGTGTTGTCATATCAAGATCTTCCAAAGTCAACTATCTTGCTTGAAGATCTAACTAAGATATCACATAATCTATGTATGATGCATGCCATGATGTCATTGTATCATTTTAAAAATAAAGTTTCTATTTAAGGAAATAAACTAGTAGATGTGAAAAATGTAATTCTAAGTAATCTTGTGAAATGTAAAATGTGTTTTAAAGTGACTTTAGCTAGTATTTATAATTTGCTAAAAGATATACTTTGTAATTGTCATTAACAAAACTAAGTAAAGATCGTAAAATATAAACAACATTTTTAGAACGATATTTGTATTAACAACTGGTATGAGGGATAGGTTAGATATGGTACACAGAGGGGATGATGGAGAGATTTTGTTCAGATCTTATGTTTGGATGAGTTTGTTTGGTATTCAGGGGCGGTTGATTAGGAAGTTGATGCTAGAGTTCTTTAGCACAGTTTACTATAGAGAGACGGACACTGAGATTGGGATCATTGACACTTTGGTGTTCAGGTTGGGAGGCGTTAGACGCCAGATGTCTATGTGGTAGTTTATTTTGGCTTTGGGATTGCATACTGAGGAGGAGTTAGAGTCTGATGGTTTTGCGGTATACTGGGCCGCGGGTTTGCGTGAGGTTCCAGATCGAGCTGAGTTAGGTGAGTACTGGGCGAGGATCTTTTCTGGTGGAGACTCCACTACCTCCTCCCCATCTTATACACTTAACAGGGAGCCGATGAGGCGGCTATGTCACAGGCTCATCGCCTTGATTATTGCTGGGAGAGGTCAGTCACCTAAGAAGGTGACCACTACCGACCTCTTCTTTTTGAGGAGTATGGACGAGGGGTCCGTGCTAAACGTCCCCCACTTTTTAGCCCAGTATCTGCCCAGAGTTTCTCCCGGTAGGTAGCCGAGGAGTATGATGACCGGAGGTCACTTTGTCTCTAGGTTAGCATTTTTCTTCGGGGTTATTACCGATGTTATCCCTGCGGGTTTAGATGTTAAGTTGGTGGAGTTGCCTATGATCGATCCTGATTATCTTGAGAGGAGGCTCAGTGTTTGTGAGTTAGTCATGGGTGGATATTACTGGGTACCTTTGGGTCCACCTAGACCACCAGTTGCTGCTCAGGAGCAGGGGGATGACCAGGAGGCCCCGACTGCTGCCCCTGAGGAGGCACTATTGGTACCACCACCACCACCACCTCCAGCTGCTCCACATACTGCTACACAGAGACTCGATAGAGTCGAGGATGAGCTTAGACAGTTGAGAGGCAATATTGATGAGCAGAGGGGTGTTATTCAGGGGATGGCCGCAGAGCAGACCAGGTTAGGTACATGGTTGGTGGATAGGTTGACTGAGATCCTCGAGGAGCGTGGGATGAGATACCAGAGGTGCGAGGGGCCCCATCGTCATGGATACACATCTTGGGTATGAGTGACGTAGAGTCCGACAGAGGACTGAAGGTGCCAGTACTTCAGCACCACCCACTGACGACCCGTTTGCCACCTAGTTTTCATTTTCTTTGGTTTCTGGACATGTTATTTGACACTTATATTCTTATGGCGATGTACTTAACATAATTATTCTTTTGCTATGTATTTTATGGTTTCAGTCCATATTTTGAGATAGGTATTTGTCTAAAGTCTGGCATTAAGTTCAGCATCTGTTTGAAGAACATACGTGTGATGAACCGGGAGAAAATGAAAGTCTAATGCACAGAATTTTTCAGTCTGTTTGGTAATACGATACGGCATATCCAGTAAAAGGGATACGGCGTATCTTATCTTTCTATTATTTTAATTCATATTTTATTCCAGGCTCGATACGGCGCATCCCTTCCCATGGGTGCGGCATATCGATTGACCTGATGAAATTTTTCAGTTTTTAATTTTTAATTTTTAGTTTTGTTTTCACTAACCATCAATTAATTAGAGATGCACTAGCTGTGATTTTTATGTTTACAAACACAGGTTGTCTACAAGAAGTGGTGGTTCACATACATTCTGTATTTTCTGTGTTTTGTAGCCATGTTGGCATTCAGACGCCATTACACACAAAAAATAAAAAGTTGCTCACAAACGCATCATGGAGGATCATACCGAGTAAATCTCAGGGGAGTTTTCCGTTCTAATTCTTTCTATTTCTTGTTTTTAATTTCATTTTGAACAACGAGGACGTTGTTTATCTTAAGTGGGGGGATGGAGAATTAGAACGTCACTTGTCCTTATTTTTTAAAATTTTGCTTAATATGTGCTTAATATGCTTAAATTTAAAAAATTTCTAGCACGTCTTTGTGATATCTTAGTTGCATAACCACACACATAACCCTTATTTCCATATTGCGAGAATTTAGCCTTATCCGTTTCCCAATATTTTACCCAAATTCCACAAATATATGAGTGTGCCGATGACTTATAGTAAACTTTAGAACTTGGCTTGTATACTATTCGAGACCACCATAATGAGTATTATAGATACTATTGTTGTGTCATATTAACTAACTACACTGGTTAGTTAATCCCCATGTTAAACCCTTTTGTTACTATCATCTATAGAGTAAGATACCCCTAGAAAAACCCTCAGAGCCATTCCTTTCATTTCTTACATAAATACTAAATGTTTCGTTACACCCTTACACCTTAGCCTACCCTGTAGATTTAAGTCCGTGGTTAGTTACTTGTGTAAAGTGTGTATTTCCTGTGTTCGTGTGCGTATTTCTTATCTTTGGTTAGGAAGGGAATTGCACAATGCAATGGAAATGTGATAGTAGTTATTTTAATTTTCGTGTGTTTGCTACTATCGCTATTATTTTTATAATCTGAAGAGTAGAAAAGTATGGAAAAATTATCCAGGTTTGATATGATGGTGATGTGGTGAAATTTTACACCACTAGTATGTTTTATTTGATGTTTAAAAAAATTGAAAAAATGAAAAGAAAAAGAAAGAAGAATGTTGGTAAGTTTAATAAACCAAAGATGTAAAGTTATGTACTTAGTAGAGATATCGCTACTACTTGTTGTATTATATTTATGGATTGCAAGGGAGTTGGCCGTTATGGGAACGCCAACTAAGGTTTAATCTTTGATTGAGACATTATTGAGTCTAATTCGTGTCTACCTACTTAAAGCGCGAGTTTCCGCGTTGAAGCGTGAGTTAGTCTATGATTTGTGTCTTCGTCATGGGATGGTTGGGAAGTAATTAACTACACTTGTTAGGACTTACTCTATTTGTTTGATTATTTTGTTTTACACCAATTTTATGTATTTCTCAAAGTTCTATCCCTACCGTTTACAAATTACTGTATTCGTTGTTAGCTTTCGAGCATCCGGATATAGTAATGGCTTTGTGAGAATGTCAAATGCATGAACGAGGTAGTGACCATCCAAGTTTAGACTAATCAAATGATGCGCCAGTGATCTAAGGTTCCACCTTAGTGACCATCCGTTGTTTGAGGAATCAAGAACTCGCGCCAACGATCTACTAAGTTTGTGTAGGAGATGTTTGAACGAAGCTAGGTTTAACCCTTAAACCTTATCTTGTATTAACCCAATTTACCGCTTTAGACTTGTCACTCCTTAGCTTTAGTGGTGGAGATGTGTATCCTTACCAAGCTTATGATAGAATATTCGTCACGACCAAGCAATTGAGCGAATTACTTAAATGTTACCACATAGATTAGTTGAGTGATTTGAGTGATTTCATTTTTCTACTTTGTGAGGTGTCTAGTTGTGCAATTGTGATCAAATGAATAAAATGCTTATACTATAAAAAAAATCGTAGACTATGTTTAGGATACATTTTCATAAGTTTAATCTAAGGTTTACTTGAGGACAAGTAAAGTTCAAGTGGTGGGATATTTGATTATATCAAATAACTACATTTTATTGGCATCATTTATCCTATGTTATTCGCTTGTTTTATGTTATTTTATATGAGAATTGATACCTAATCACTTACTTTTGTAAATCTCAGTTATAAACAAGCATTTGGTGAAAGTTAGCTATTTTGGACGTAAATTGAAGCAAAATGGATAAAGATGGAAAAGTCTACTGAACTAAAGGAAGATACGCCGTATCATTCTAGAAAGATACGCCGTTCATCAAGACTTAGACGATTATTAATACCATTTCTTGACTTTGAAGCATACGCTAGGGGTGAGCAAACAAAATCGGAAAAACCGAAACCAAACCGTAAAAACCGAACCGAGAAAACCGACTGAAACTAAAAACCAATGGTTCGGTTTTTAATTTTCAAAATCCGAAAAATACGGTTCGGTTTCGGTTTTCGTCCAAAAATCGAACCGTAAAAACCGAACCGAACCGATTTTATTATATAATAATATATAATTAATATAATATGAATAAATAACAAAATAAATCATGTTTATAAATTCATATTCATTTTGTGGGTAGATTTATAATTTATTTATCTTATCGTTTATGTTTATATGCGTGTTTATCGTGTCGTGTGTTTACTTGAGAATATATCAATAAACATATGACAATGATCATACTCTGTGTATGTTCACTTGCATGTGTGTGTCTCACCTATATGTGTGTAATTAAAGAATTATGCAATAAACATTATTATGCTTAGATTGACAAACAAAAGTAAATAAAAATAACCAATTTTCTGTGTAATACAAGTTTGTTTGTATAAATTTACCATGCCCAAATATAAACGGTTAGAAACCGAAAAACCGAACCAAAACCAATAATAAACCGAAAAAACCGAACCCCGAAAAACTGAACGGTTTTGGTTTTGGGTTCTACAAAAACCGAACATTTCGGTTCGGTTTCGGTTTTAGCCAAAAAATAACCCAAAACGAACTGTGCACACCCCTAGCATACGTCGTATATGAAACCTTGGTCAACGTAAAAAGATCTGACTTATCTTACTCCAGATACACCGCATGACATTTCATAGATGCGGCGTATCATTCTCAAGACTTCACCGGAGAATCCAAGTTACTAAAGAAACATTCGCCGCATGAAGATTGAAGGTGCGCCGTATCCTATGACGGTGTAAGAATATTCCAAAATATAATAATCTTGGACCCCACGCGAAGCTACCTAGATGCAGCGTATCAACTTATAGATACGCCGTAACGATCCTGTTATCAGAATGTATAAATACCTCATTCGTCTGCCATTCGAAAAACAACTTTTGACCACATAATTTTACCACAGAAGGCGACAAATTGACAGCACAAGACACAACCAGAAGGAATAATTCAGAGGTATAAGAAGGTCATGCTAGTACTTTAATTCATAGGAAGATTCGTTTAATTTGTATTAGCAATCTTTTAATCGTTGAGTTAATGTCTTTTTCACTATTTGATCGTACTTAATTGTTTCTAGCTTTTATAAAGAGTATTTGATTTTTTATTGGTTTCTTATGCATATGTTTTGATTACATATTGAGTTTATCGTGCCTTGTCGACCTTAGGCTCGCACAATTACTTTATTAACATCGTTTGCATAGTTAATGTAAGCCTCTAAAAGGGACAAATAATACATAAACCTAGTAATCATTAAGTTGTACGCATATACTAAGACTCCACTGAGAGAGAATATATTTTATTACTCATCCTATGCAGCTAAGCAATTAAATGGGTGAAAAATCTTCCTAACTTTCGGCCAGGCCTTTTATCAGAATCTGTCTTCTATCTGTGTACGTGTGTGTCAGTCGTCTTAATTAGTTTAATTTATAGTTTTACTTAATCTACTCATCGTGCCAGTCTCTCAGGTTGAAAACCCCCCTTGCGTTAGATTAGGTTTAATTAGAACTAACTTTTGGATTAGAATACTGATAGATACTTAGGTGTTAACGTTCCATTCTTAGTGGTCGACACTCTACTTACCAACTAGGCTACATTGATCGGGTACACTACCCGTTAGTGTTTGTTATGGGTTAAGTCGGCTAAATATAAATGTAAAACTTGATAACTATAAAAACCTATACGTAACGAAGCACATCACCACCACATCCCATTTATTTCTCCTAAGATTAATTGGCAATGTTTGAAGGAATTCAATCATCTTCCTAAATACTAGATGATCCTCAAACTGGTTAATCTCGGTATCCCTAGCTAATTGTTGTTCCATGTAAGTTGTACTCTTCACAAATTCATCTTCCAAATAAAATGGGCGTTAAGGTCCTATAAAATCTCCATTGAGCCGGGGGCCATATCTTGATGGTCTTCTATCCCTAACTAACCAATGGGGTTCCTTTTCCTCATCATTGTCATAGGGTAATAGTTGATCAAATATGTACGACCTTAGAGGTTAAATGACCCATTAAAAACGCATGTCTTTCAACCTCATCCGTTTTTCGTTATATTGATGCTCAGGTATGCGAATGCAATTGTATCAGTGATCAAGTAGCTAGGTAGCTGATCAACATGTGTTTTGATGAGTGTGACATGCATGTTGATCTGGGTTTTGTGTGTGAGTTATACTTGGTAGTCAGTCAAGTATAAGTATAAAGAAAAAATTATTACAAGTTATCAGCCTGCAATAGCTTATCTTTCGGTTCCATATATTGATATGGGATTTCTATGTTGTGTTTGGATTGTGAAGCCTATTTGTTCAACTAATTTAAGTCTTTGAATACTTAAATAGTGTTAGTAATCGAAAGTTTGATTCAACTTTATTTTTGGATGACTAGTACTTGTGCTTTTTATTTGAAGTACACGTTATAACCAGCACTATCAACTAGCTATCTGCAAGCATCTTGCTCATGGCAAGTTGTTGGTCCAATACCTAGAATAAGAGTTGCGTCTTTATATATAGTAAGACATGAAGCCTTATTTAAGGTTTATTTGGGCTAACTTTTTGTCAGTCCTATTTGTTTGGCCCGTAGGAACCTTTTCTCATTAGTATGTTCATAAAGGCTAATTTACATTTAAGTAAATGATTGTTATTTAAACATAATGGCGTATGCGCCTGATATTGTTTGAACATAATGGCGTATGAGCCTGATGGTGTTTGAGCCTGATGACATTTAAGCCTGATGGTGTTTGAGCCTGATGACATTTGAGCCTGATGTTAGGCCACTTGAGGCCGAGGTTAATCCGTTTGAGGTTGATATTAGGCCATTTGGGGCCGAGGTCAAGCCTTTTGAGGCTGATGTTAAGCCACTTGGGACCAATATTAAGGCGTTTTAGGCAAATGTGAGGCTACATGGGGCGTGATTAAGCCATTTGAGGCTGATGTTGGGCTACTTGGGGCCAAGATTAAGTCGTTTAAGGCTAATGTTAGGCCACTTGGTGCTAGGATTAAGCCATTTGAGGTGAATGTTAGGCCACGTGGGGCCATAATTAAGCCGTTTGAGGCTAATGTTAGACCACGTGGGGTCGTGATTAATTCGTTTGAGGCTAATGTTAGGCCAAGCGGGGGCGTGATTAAGCCGTTTGAAGCTAATGTTAGGCCATGTGGGGGTCGTGATTAAGCAACTTGAGGCTACTGTTAGGCCACATGGGGCCATGATTAAGCTGTTTAAGGATAATGTTAGGCCACTTGGGTCCAAGGTTAAGCCGTTTGAGGGTAACATTAACTTTAGCCAATGATTTAAGGCAAATCATTCTTGATTAATAGAGTCGTGACCAAGTCAATTGGGATCGGGCCGAGAGTGAGTCATATGAGACCACCATATCATATTGGGCTAAGACACATTGAGCCAAAGTAATCTCATGGTTAATAATAATGTTGATAAAGTCTAAGGCCGCCTCGAAGCTGGGTCGAGGTTAAGAATGATGCCGATGACGGCTAAGGCCACCTCAAAGCTAGGTCGAGGCAAATAATGATACTAATGACGGCTAAGGCCACCTCGAAGCAAGGTCGAGGCTAATGATGACGCCGATGATGGCTAAGGACATCTCGAAGCTTGGTCAAGGTTAATAATGGCGTCGATGACGGCTAAGGCGACCTCGAAGCTAGGTTGAGGTTAAGGGCAGGTTAAGACCATGTAAGGATCATGTTCAGGATGTATCGAGCCACGCGAAGATATGTCAGGCCATTTGAGGTTGTATAAGGTCTTTAAGGTTGTGCTAGGCCGTATCAGGCCACGTTCGTTCTGTTTCAGGCCATGTTCACGCCATACCAGGCCGTTTCAGACCATACCATGCCACGTTCTAGTCGTATCAAGCCGTTGAAGGTCGTATCATGTTGTATCAGACCCTATCAGGCAGTATCAGGCCACGTTCAGGCCATATCAGGCCATGTTTAGGCCATACCATGCCGTATCAAGTCAAGTTCATGCCATGTCCAGGCCGTACCAGGTCATATCAGGTCGCGTTTAAGCCGTACTAGATCATTTGAGGCCGTTCCAGGCCGTTTGAGGCTGTATCAGGTCCCGTTTAAGCCGTACCAAGACATTTGAGGCCGTTTAATACAAGTGATGGCGCGTCAGGCCACATTTTTAGGACATGAAGAAAGGTCATGAGGCTAGGTCATAAAGCAAGGCTGTAAAGTAAGGCCATGTTCTCATGCCATGAAGTTTGGTCATGAATCAAGGCGAGAAAGTAAGGGTGGGAAGCTAGGCAAAGGTAGGTTATGTTCCCAGTCTATGAAGCTAGGTCATGAAGCAAGGGTGGGAAACTAGGCAAAGGTAGGTTATGTTCCCAGTCTATGAAGCTAGGTCATGAAGCAAGGGTAAGAAGCAATGTTAGAAATCTAGGTTATGTTCTTACGTTATGTTTGACCAGGGTGAACTTTCCCTAACTTTTTTTGTTTTGTCTGGACATGATTTATTGCAATAGATTAATTATTTCAATCAAATGATGACAAGATATTCTAATAGCAAGAAGTATAGGCATGACTGAATAATAAAACTATTTTAAATGATACTTTTTATGATAGACGGGTTGAAACCATAAAAGATAAGATTTTAGAACCTTGAAAAAGAGGAGTATCATCCTTAGTAGATCGAGATGAGAAAGAGCAAAATAAACTTACTCGTGGCATGTCCTATGGATGGTGCCATGTTTGCCTATGGTACGTAAAGCGGGTATATCGGATGCTTGGTTTCCCGTGTTGAATGGTAAGGACCTCGTGAGATATGATTAAGAATCAAGAGTCGAGGTAACGCTAGCATTATCCGGGTACCTTCGTCTCATCTCGTATGAGAGGATGAAGAGAAGGGTTTATGCAGTAGATGAGGATGTAGATGGTCTCCATGTGTTGTGTGGTGGAAGAGGTCATGTGTGGCTGCCTTGTACTAGTATATTTGAGCTTACCCTAATTCCCTATACCATCTAGTATATATAAGGGGAAATAAAGATAAGAGATGGGGGCCTTTGGGCATGTCTATGATTTGGGCCATTGGGTCCTTATCTGAATAATGGGCTTCTCTAGCAATATCCAAGCCCTGGGATTTAATGTATATAGTATAATATACATACGTCATCAACGTTTAAAAGTCAATACTTCATACAAAATGGATCACAAGTTATCCATGTTTGACTTTTTTACAGTCAACTCTTATTCCATTTGCATCATTTATGACCCTTTATCAATTAAGCCTGCAATTTTGAAATTAAAAATGCATATAAATACCCTGTCAAACAACAAATGATTACAAATACTTATAAATGCCAAAATTTGCCCAACTAGTAGGTTTTCATAACTTCTGCTACTGCAATTGTCTTACAACCATTAATAAATTGTCTTCAACAAACAAACATGCATAAAATAAATTGTCTTAAAATACAAGATACATGACCATAACATAAGGTAATTGTTTTTGTAATTGGAACATCAGAGAAATATATTCATTGGCTCTTTTCATGCCCTTCTTGCTCTCTTCTTCCTTTGACTTCCAGCATCCCCTGTTGCTT
Organism: Artemisia tridentata subsp. tridentata; assembly: GCA_021014915.2. Taxonomy (NCBI): domain Eukaryota; kingdom Viridiplantae; phylum Streptophyta; class Magnoliopsida; order Asterales; family Asteraceae; genus Artemisia; species Artemisia tridentata. The sequence continues at coordinate 229,563,580 of CP139509.1, forward strand.
GTGAATCCATTGGTCGACTTTTTCTTCGAGATAATTCACTAGCTTCTACATTTGCTACACATTCATTTGTTGTTGCCTTTTTCCCTTTTCCACTAACTTGCTTCTCTTTGGACCTGTACAAGCTCTCTTGTTATGGCCATTCGACATATTTACCACAAGAGTTGTATTGGCCCTTCTATGATAGCTTCCCAACCTTCACCATCATTTCATAACTTTCTCGCCTCTCATCAGTGTCACTATCTTCCCTTCCTTGGTTTACCAATGGGAACTGGTGGTTAGGGGGCAATAACATCTAGGATCGTGCATTTTGCCAAAAAGTGCTACACTAATAGGTTTCAACCTATATTGATACATCTCTCTCCATGTGTTTAACCAATAACATTGATCCACTCAATCCTTTGGTATCACCATTCTCTTTGCCATGAGTTGACATGTTGTAAAGTGGCAACAACATGTTTACGTGGCATGCCAGTTAGCTCCCATCTGCTACATGTCACCTCCTAAGCTCATATTCACAACACATTTGTCCACTAATGTCCCTTTCAACTGGATGTGTCACCCCCATTCATACAACTGAATAATCATTTGCCTCTAACAATTAGGACCTTAAATTTTATGTGCAGTTGGGGTTAGGGGGCCATCACACACTATATCATCCTCTTATACATTCACAATCCTCTCCATAAGCTACTCCCTAATGTACTCCAAACAACCAATGATTGGTTGATCTCTGCCATCTACCAACTTACTATTAAAAGCTTCACACAAGTTGTTAATTAGAATGTCACACTTAGCTCTACCAGTTTATTACATAATGAAGTAGTATAAGTTTAATCCTTTAATGAAACGCCCATGAAACACAAAATATGAAAATAATATACCTGAAAAATAAGACCTAGACCATGATGATGGTTGTATCTTTTGTAACCACTCATGAGCTTTAGGGTTGACTGTTTTGAGTTCCTCCGTTCCTTGATTAAACTGAACAATTGTTGTCCTTGTTACACACTTCCACAAAAGATCCTTGGAAATTCTTTCTTTGTATAATTGCTTCATGTTTTCATATATGTGTCTAACACATAATCTGTGTTCAGTAGAAAGAAACAGTTTTACAATGGCTAGTAGAATCCCCTTAAATAAGAAAGAAAGTGTGAATCAATGTGTGGTCTGTAAAATGTAATAAAATAAGTTGATTATACCTTTTTTCTATCTGAGATGAAGGTTTAGTTTGAATTTGGTTGTAAATCATGGTCATCTCCTAGATTGTAAAAGAACCACAACCATGAACTCTTGCAATTGGATACACCCCATCATTGCTATCTACACCAACAACAGTCAAAATTTGACCAGTATATGGTACTTTGATGAAAGCACCATCCAATCTCAGTATTTCCTTTTTTCCAGCTCTGTAACCAGCTTTTAGTGGACCAAGACAAACATAAATCCTTTTCAAAACCCTTAAATTTAGGTTTAGATCAATGTTTGTTTCAACTTGAATTTTGAGTGTCGTGTCGTCCCTATTTCTTTCCTTAAACTCCATTACATAATCCCTTAGCATGCCATATTGTTGATAATAGTTAACCCTGATCTGCTTCATTGTTATTTCCTTTGCTATGTATCCCTTCATCTTTGAGATGTTAATCTGAAATTTCTTTTGTAATTGATCTTGGAGAGCTCTGATCAGGATATCTTGTTGGGTCTGCTTGCGCATACGCGTTCATGCAAACCATGAAGGATATGAAAAACAGTTTTAGAAAGTGAGGAAAACTGATGAACATCAACATATTTGAGGTTGGGTTTGCTTGACAACGACACAGAAATGCTAATAACACCATTGGAATTTTATCAACTTTTCTAAATCTTATTATGAATGAATCAAAGAGTTACAAGGAATAGCCTATGGAAAACTACCCCCGAGTTGACAGATTAAACTCTCCAAAATCAAACAACAAAAGACTGCTAGTTGCTTTGTTGTTTATAGGAGAAGAGGATTCTAACCATAATACCCTGTATTATTTACTTTGTATAGGAGTGGAAACAGTGGTTGCATTTGGGTTGAATAGTAAGTTGTCCACTTGCTATAGATAGGCACGTGCCTAGTAGGCTAGTCTGAAGCGTACTTTCGGCTTTCCCGATTTGACAACTTATAGTTCCAATTCTTGTTTCACGTATATCGATAAGTACTTGAACTTATCTTCTCAAAGAAGTTTCCCGCCTATGCATTCAGCGGTTGTGGTTGAAATCCAGAATCAAGTCTTCAGAGTCAAAGAGACACTTGTCAGATCTCAGTGACCCTGGTGTTGACTCTAGCTCCTTTTAAATCACTACCTAACACCGCATCAGTTTGTGAGATGTTTTCTTCAGTTGGTCTACGACTTCCCTGAAGCCATATAGGCATTTGAGCTTTATACAACACGCACATATTTCTTTATCAGTGAGTCATCTTCTGAATAATAATCAGAGAGACATGTTCTTTGATAACTCTCAGGGAGTATATCACTTCTCATAACTATCAGGTTCACTTTGATAGTTATGAAGTTACATCCTCTCTGTTCGTTATTAGAGACTTGATGCTCACTGACCTTCAGAAGGTGAATTAGGCTATTTTATGTTTAAATGCTTGTCAGAGACAATTGGGTCGGTTTTTCAGACCCAACAATCTCCCCCTATTTAAACATACAAATAAACTAATTATCAGTAGTAAGTGAGCATAACGGCTTCTTCTTACTGACTGATTTTACATCAGAAAATATAAAATATATTACAATTTATTTTGATATCTCTAATTTTTACAACAAGGAAAAATAACAATTTTGTTTTTTTCTGAGTCCTCATTGTTGCTGAATATCTCACAGACCCTTATATTTTGATCTATCTTTATCGAAGATCGCGGGTCAATTATGGTTTAGCACTTTAATAATATTAGGCTATTCTAAGTAAATAAGAGACTGTAGGGTCAACATTTCCTACCTATTAGTCTCCTAACGTTTAAGTATGGGAACAACCTAAGTTGAATAGTTGTAAGTGAGCAAGTTTGCTTCATCATACAACTATATTACAACGAAGAATAAGAATAAAGACAATGTGGCTCGATTATTTGTTGTTGGTGTCTTCAAGAGAAGTTTCTTATATGTCAGGGACTGTCTTGGTTAACAGACAGCGCTTGATGAGCTTGATAAACATTCCATGAAGACATCTCCTCTGCCCTGGATGCTCCCTTCTTCAATTTACTTCTGGTGCTCCAATTTTGTATTTATGCTTCATGCTTCTTTCTCTCCCTTGGTTGCTCCTAAGAGTAACCATAACCACACTTATGGCTTGTGTGTCTTAGAAAACATATTCTCACAATTTTCGACAGTTCAAAAGTTTTCAAGATGAAAACATTTACTTAGGACAAATTGTCCAAGTGAACTTGATTTCTGAATAGTGAATTTTGCAAGGAAGTTATACTTTGTAGTGTGGTTGAATGAGCTAGAAATAAAGCATTTGCAGCTTTTTGCTATACGAATGAGTTTGGAGGTACTCAATCGTATAGACAAGAAGCAAGATGAAGATCTGGGGAGAACAAGTTTTGCGGGGTCTTAGTTGAGGATCAGGTTTTAATGTTATATACCAATGTTCAAACCCGTTTGGTGTTATTAGCGGTCAGTCAAGAACGGATCTGGATTAAGAAAAACCCACCCGCTCTGATACCACTTGTTGTGTCCTCTTACACACGCGGTTTCATGCAAACCATGAATGATATGAACAACAGTTTTAGCAAGTGAGGAAAACTGATGAACATCAACATACTTGAGGTTGGGTTTGCTTGAGAACGACACAGACATGCTAATAACACAATTGGATTTTTTTCAATTTTTCTAAATCTTATTATCAATGAATCAAAGATTTACAATGAATAGCCTATGGAAAACTACCCCCGAGTTGACAGATTAAACCCTCCAAACAAACAAGAAAAGACTGCTAGCTGCTTTGTTGTTTCTAGGAGAGGAGGATTCTAACAATAATACTTTGTATTATTTAATTTGTAGGAATCTCTACTTAACTTGGTTCCAACCGAGTGTTTATATAGGAGGGGAAACAAAGGTTGCATTTGGGTTGAATAGTAAGTTGTCTACTTGCTATAGATAGTGTAACACCCACAAATCGGATCAACGGAAGCATACAAGTCGTGGGTGCTATTCAATAGTTATCACAACACAAGGTACAAAGAACGGTTTTACTTAAGCCGTTTTAGAAGAAATTTCAAAATTGAAAACATTCAATTTACATCATTTAAAAATAGTGCGGAAAATATAGGTCCATAAATGGATTAAAGCGGTCCCCAATAGTTTTTTGAGTCATCTATGACTATGTCATTCCCTTCACCAAGCTTCTCCAAAAGTAAGATATGCAGCGGAAAAGATCTAACACCTGAGATAAAACATGCTAAAAGTCAACACAAAGGTTGAGTGAATTCATAGGTTTAAAGTAAAGTAGTTGATCACAATATTTCGAGTTTAAGAGAAAGTGGGCTACGTTGTTATACGCCCGAAAGTTCAGATGTTACCACTGCACTAAGCTCATGACACATAAAACGTTAACCGGCACCAGTAACCCTGGCGTAAGTCGACAGTAACCGCAGATTTCATAATATAATAGTTGCCCCCAGAGCTAGGTATCTTGCCAAATACCTAGGTAACTTAAATATAGCACACCCGTGTTACCTACCCAACAACAGGGATGGGATGGTTAAATCCTATAGGCCTATAAACTATATTCATGCTCACTCATAAGTGAATAATGGTACATGATCGAGGGACTTAAGTTTTGGCAATGGTGGTACTTATTGCTTATCAGATGTTTCGCAAAGTGACTACTACTTCACTCACAGTACCAGAAAAGTACAAATGGCTACTGCTTCACTCACAGTACCGGGAAAGTATAAGTGTTGTTCTAGCCCAAATAGAGTTTCAGAAAGCAGAAAGTATAGTTTTTAGTTCAAACTACAGTTTTCAAACAATTGTGATCATAGTCAAAACAGTAGCATGTATCTCACCCCAAGTAGTTTTCAAAATAGTTAAGATAAATAAGAGTGGGGCGATAAACTCACCTTAGTACGCAGTAATCAAGAAGTAAAAGCACCATGCTATCGGATCGGCACAACCTAGTAAGTAACATGTTTCAGAAAATAATCCTCAAGTAATTTATGAAGTAGTGTTCGTTGAATACTCGTGTTAATATAAAAGGGTTTAGTTTTCAATGGTGATAAAAGAAGTAATCATTTGTATCTCGTGTGGACGTTAGAGAATATTAAGACGATAAAATTCGGCAAAATGAAATCAAACAAATAGAAAAGAATGAAGAAAAGGAGTAAAGCACTCTCGTGTAGAAGTCATAAAATGTACAATCAAACAATAACTCACGCCAAAACAAATAGAATCAAGAATGAACGAATAAACGATATCGAAAGAATATAAGACTAAAGATAAGTCGATGAATAAGTTGGATGTTTACCCCGTATCCCAAAATGTAACTTTGTATAAGTTTGATTAAAGTCGAGTTAGATAAGTTTTATAAGAATTTGATAATGTTTATAAGTTTATAAATGTTGAAAGGTTTTATAAACTTTGACGCAATGCGTCCATTTATATTATGTTCCTCAAATCAACGTGATTAATTGTAAACAAGTTTCATTATAAGTTTTATAAGTTTTTACGTCGTTATCATTCACATAATTATTAGTATTCGGCTTATCGGATAATTTTTGTCCGTTCGGGTCCTAATATATTAAGCTCTCATCGAGTCTAAGAGATTATTCCATCGCTTGTATCAAATTATACAATAATTCCTACAACCAATATCGTAAATCCGATAATGGTTACAAATCAATATCCAAATTGACTAAACTATTACAAAGTTTTCAAATACAAATAATCCGTGTCAAAGTCCTAATATTTCTCCAATAGCAACCGAAACATCATCATCGATCACAAATAACAAAACAAAGATTAAGTTAGTAATGAGTTCGATAAATATTGCAAAAATGAAAATAAAGCTTATACGTAAAACTCAAACACATCCAAGTGATACACTGGGCTTCGGCCCAATGTATATCAAACGCACCCTAATATACTACTTTGGGCTTATGAGCCCAAAGTTACACAACACATATCCAAAGTAGATGGCTTATGAGACTGCTGACTTAAACACACGCACCCTATTTAGTGGTTGGACTAATGAGGCCAGTTTGAAGCCCAAATCACAAACTCTTTTGCACCCATTCATACACAGGTTTGGTTTAATGAAAAGAAATGACATTAACTTGAAAACGTTTTACTAGTGTGACTCGACTTTGCTTATGACCAGGTTTAACAAACCAGTTAACCGCCTTGTCGACCTCGAGACCACACGTAGTTAATTAAGACCCGACGACAGTAAGGCTCTCCCTACGTGGGTTTGCCTAGCCTCGACTAGACCACAACGAGGCACCTACGGGGTGTGTAATACTCGTTGGTTTTGTTACCACACGACCAAATCCCAACAAGACGTATCCGAACCAAAAAGAAATATAAATGTTATACGGATATGACCAATATTTACACCATTCAAAATTGAGTCCCCACGATACATTTTGTATCGTGGTACACATCACGAACACACACCAAGTGTGTTGTGTTTATCAAGAATCAACAATACACGATCCTAGTGGTCGTGTAACCTGGATACCATCACAACCAAACCTCTCACGAAGCGTTAACCAACCCAACGCACTATGACTTGACTAAAAATAATTCACAAGGTCATCACGACACATCAAGACTCGACCAACCATCCAAAAGTGCAAATAAAACCCAAACAACCATACACAACTTAGGTCGTGACTCGTAAGCCGAGCCAAAAATGATATAACTCGACACCCTTGTGGTGACGAGACTCTAACCGATTCAAACAACACCACCTTGTGGTGTTTCTTGTCGGACCAACACCCAAACCAATCAAGTAACACACCCTAAGTGGGTTTTCCTTTTCGACCGAGAGTACAACAGATATAAACAAACACCCCATGATTCTTTGAACCGAGTACAACAAAACACCAAATAAGGATCACTAATCAAATCTGAACGCAGACCAATTAAGCAAACCAAAACTAAACGCAACAAAAAAATAAACAAAGCCTACACGATTCGAGACCCAACCATGACCAAAACGGGTCAACTCAACTCAGTGAGTTGACTCGGTCAATTTGACTCAACTCACTGAGTTGAGTCGACTCGTCCACGAGTCGAGCGATTTGTGCTTTAAAACATTAGATCCACACGAGGTTTATTTGTAAAAACGTTTATATATTTGATTTGACTATGAAAATGTTAAAACCCATTTCGATCCGTACGTTTTTAATAAAAGAAATGGAATATAAGAAAAGTATGGTGGTGTGCTTCTTACCCAACGAGAAAGGAGAAGGGAAGAAAGTGGTGGTGGACAGCGGCGGTATGGTGGTGTCACGATGGTGGTGCAGCTTCAAACCCTAGCAAACCCTTTTACGAACACTACTAATCCAGATCTACCCTATCTTGACTGGATCTATGCTCGTACGTCTTTAACTCGCGTTGCCGGAACTTGGCCGGAAAACACTTGCAGCACCGGAATAGTGTCGTCGGCGTGAACTCTGTGTGTGTGGGATGATAAGTGTTTACAAAACCCTAATTTGGGTTATTTTATAAGATCTCAGGGATTGATCTTGCCAATTCATCATAGTTTGTGCCGGTGGAGTAAATAAGTCCAGGGGCTGGTTGTGACTTTTTGGGAAACTTTTATATTAAACAATGTGGGCCCCATATAAGGTAGCAAATGACCGTTTTAAATTACAAAATTTTCGCCTTTGCGTTCGGAACGATTTTTCTGATAAAAATGAGTATTCACACGTATAGTCTTTTTGTCGGATTTAATTTAAATAAATCAAATTGTTTTACGTGTTTTAGGTTGTGCCGGCTCGGTTAATGAATAACTTTCACATTTTACGAGATATCCTCTGTTTTTCAAACTCAAACAGGTTCAGAGAAGTTTAAAAGCTAAGGGATTTAAAAAATAAACGTTTTGGCTAGTAAAATAAGATTAGGAAATTTACCGGGTGTTACAGATAGGCACGTACCTAGTAGGCTAGTCTGAAGCGTACTTTCGGCTTTCCCGATTTGACAACTTATAGTTCCAATGCCTGTTTCACGTATATCGATAAGTACTTGAACTTATCTTTATAAAGAAGTTTCCCGCCCATGCATTCAGAGGTTGTGGTTGAAATCCAGAATCAAGTCTTCAGAGTCAAAGAGACATTTGTCATATCTTAATGACTCTGGTGTTGTCTTTAGCTCCTTTTAAATCACTCCCTGACACTGCATCAGTTTGTGATATGTTTTCTTCAGTTGGTCTTCGACTTCCCTGAAGCCATACAGGCGTTTGAGCTTTATATAGCACTCACTGATTTCTTTATCATTGAATCATCTTCTGAATAATAATCAGAGAGACATGTTCTCTGATAACTCTCAGGGAGTATATCACTTCTGATAACTATCAGGTTCACTTTGATAGTTATGAAGTGACATCCTCTCTGTTCGTTATCAGAGACTTGATGCTCACTGACCTTCAGAAGGTGAATTAGGCTATTTTATGTTTAAATACTTGTCAGAGACAAATGGGTCGGTTTTTTAGACTCGACATATCTGGGTTTGAAAAAAGCGTGTTACTAACCTCCTTTGAAAGAAATATAGATGTTGCAACTTTAACATCTCTTAATTAGATGCATTTATGGACACCAGTTAATGTTTTGACTGTCCAAGACACATCCTCCCCACACTTTGAGACATATAGGATCCATAGGCATATGGGCTTGTCACGCTTCACTTTTACTCCCTTGACTTCCACACCCTTGCCTTTCTTTCCCTTAAAAGTTTTGGATTTCCCAACCTTTCCCTTTAGGTTTGATGTGGATGGAATGTCAGTTGATTTGGTAGAGGATGACTGTAACAACATGACTTCTTCAGGTCCAAACTTCCCCTTCACATAACCAACCACAATGCCAAAACATTTGGCTCTCACCCTTTCCTTATCACATTTCACAACCTTAATAGCTCTCCCGGATTCTACTGGTAACACCATTATCCTAACAGTCACTTGCTTTCTTGTTCCAAACTCTTGGCTAACAAAAAAAATCACCTTCTTTATTGTTACCTTTGCCCTTGTATTCTCTTCTTACTTGCTTCAACCTTTTGTTTCTCCTGGTCCAATTCTGGTCGGCATCAATATCTTCACCACTGTCAAATTCATCAAAGTCAACAATATCCACACCACATTCCTGCCACATATTACCAGTTGTTGTCCTCTTCATCAACATCTTGAACCACAACTGACTCCACAACAAACTCTTCTTGATCATTGTCTCTAGAGGTGGAAAAATAGGCGGGCTCGGGCCACGGTCCAAAAGGGATGGGGCTAGAATAGGCACGGGCCAAACGGGCTCATATTATACTAATCGCTTTAGAAAATACCCAAAACGACAAAAAAATTCCTTAAACGTAACACCTTATTTATATATAAATAACTAAATATATTATATTTATAAGTTTTTCTTTAAAAAAATTGCAATGTTCTCCAATTGAGAGAAACATGTGCCCGTTGGTGCCCATTTAACTTTAAATGGGCAATACATGCCCATTTCAAAAAAGGAGTTGGCTAAATGCGTCCAAATCTTTTGCAAATTAGCCAATAGAAGCCTTTTTTTGTATTTTGGGCACAAATTGCCATCTCTAATTGTTTCCAAAAACTATATCCTCGTTTCCTTATTGTAGCTCATCAAACATGTTTTCAATTTCTTGATCTTGATCCATATGACAGTATGGATCATGTTCCCAATAAACTGCATTGTCTTGTTGTAACAAGTCATCTTCTACTTCCATGAATGTCTCTTTCTCAGCTTCTAGACTAGTTATAATTGCATCCTATAAATCATCTTGCCTAAACTTCTTTGTAACCTTGTCCTCTAACTTTGCATTTAAGTCACTCATTACCTCTTCTTGAAAAATGTTTACTTGAAAAACCCTCTCCTTGACTATATCACCACCATGCTCCAATTCAGAATCTATTTCTTCCAACAGTTTGCTAAAACTAAGGGCATTACCCCCTTCAAACAATAGACATATTTTACTTGTTGAAGCTTGAGTTTCAGTCTCAACAAAAATTCCATCCTTCCCAGCGTCATTGGAACCTTGCCATTCTCACAACAATAATTCCCCCTTTTTCCAATACCACTAGCAACCTCCTTTTCAGCCACTTCGTTAACCTCATTATCCTTCAAATTTCTTTAATAACTACACCTTTACCCTAACTTATCATTACGTCCATCAGGTGCTTTTCAAAAAATGAAACACCAGATTCACTATAAACATCTATTTCTCTAAATCTAGGGACATACTTTAACAAAGTGATCATATCGTGGTCAATCATTAATGGTGCCAAACCTTCATCCAAGGACTGCGCAAGTATATTAAAATGAGTGAACAAAATTTGACCATCATTGAAACCTGAAACGTCCACAGTCAACTAAGTCAAACCAATCTACATTTGCAAAACGATATCGTCTTTCTAGTGGTTTGGTAAAATCACCATTGTGATGGATTTTCAATGTAAATAGGTTATGATATGAATCGTGTAAAACATAAAATATCACCAAACGAAAAAACAACAAAATAAAATATTCAACTCCTGAAATACAATGTAAACTCATTTTTACACATAACATGCATGCTCTTAACTACATATTGGACTAATCTAAAAACTCAAAGGAAAAGAAGCTTACCATAAATGAGACCTAAATCAAAGATGGGTGTATTGTGTGCACGATTCTGACAAAATGTAGGTCCAACCATTTGAAGATCTTGTTGTTTTCGATTGTGATTTGGAAAATTAGGGATGAAAGTGAAATGCAAATGTTGAGCTCAAAATGAAATGAGATGGTTTTTTGTGTTTTGTGATAGTTGGCAAGTGTATTATGTGGGAAGGAAAAGGGAAAGGACTAAAAAGCCCTCACGTGAATGGCACGCGAAATCAGTTAACGGGAAAACTTAATGACTGTTAATGAAAGTGGCATGATTTGTTACAAAAGGTACACTTTAGAGATATTTTTAGCACTTTAATTATGAGAGTGGAGTGCAAAAATCAGAAACTTCAAGGACAAAATGTGTAGTTTATCCTATTTAAATTAGCCGAAATTATTAGCAAAGGTAGTAAAGTGAAAGACGAAGGTTATAACTAGAAAATGAACACTGAGAGTGCTCGGTACATCAAGTTATAGACACGTTACAGGGCGAATTTGGTTTTTATAACACGGTTAAACTGCACCGCCTACCGTGTTATAGGTGCAAAAGTCATCCCCATAACGCATTTTTTTTAAAGTGTAAAGTGGGAATTTTTTTTTTCTATTTTTTTTTTAATAATAATAATATTTTTTTTTGTGTTATGAAAATGTTATTAAGAGGGTGTTTTCGAAGTTTTGTATAATAAGAATATTATAAAGTAAAAGATAATATGATGTGCCTATAAATCGTTCTATAACTTAGTTGCACCTAGCACTCTAAGCTGATATATAAATCTTTCGACAATTAAAACTAATTTTATATCACAATTATTATATAAGAAAAGTTAGATTATCAGTTAATAGTTGTTTTGATTAGTACTTAGGAACAACAAAACCTAAATTACAAATCGATTTATCAACAAGAGAAAAGTTCAAATGCATACCTTTATTTTGGTGCATACTATTGGACAAATCCCCACATCCATTTAGTTTAATTTAATGGTGAGGATAAACCTAAGATTTAATGGGTAAACCTATTTTTTTCCAACCATATAAAAGCCTTCCCTCATTTATTTTCACACTTAATATGTGTTTTCCGACTCTCTCTCCTCCCTTCCCCAAATTAGTTAATCAGAGTCCAAATTTGCAATCATTTTGATTTTTCCGATCATTCATATCATTCCGATCATCTATCAATTGTTCATTCGGAAACAAAAACCTAATTTTGTAAAGATCTGAATAGAAAATCACCGCTGGTCGTCAAAAAAAGTTTCCGGTCACCGAAAAAAATACGTTCACCGAAAATGGTATTCAATATTTGGATCTGATGTTGATGATTGGCCAGAGATCTGTGTCCTATATTGATGAACAATTAAATCATTCTTTTTCC